>CM065736.1:51045137-51050137 GCA_033310375.1 Conus canariensis | reverse complement strand
ATCGGATGGGGACTATAAGCGAGTCGGACCCGTAAGCTTTCCTGGCCCCCTGCACACGTTAAAGAACCCACGGCAGTTGAAAATCGAAAAGAGCAGGGGGGTTCCCCGCTGCCCTGGCAAAATTGATGTAGATTGAAGATAGCCGCCTGGTATTTCTTACCAAGCCACAAAAATTGTCACTTACTGTTATCGTGTACCGGTGGAAATGGAGGACACGTATAAACATCGCATGCATCCTGTGTGAGAAACTGGAGGAATAAATGAGATAAATGAAAATGAGTGACTGATATTTGAATGGTACGGGAAACGACTGAATGAGCGCCAGCAGGCTGCTCTTCGGCCGGCTCTACCTGGGTAGGCAGCCCGTTGAGTGAGTGAAGTAGTGTGTTTACTGTAAAGCGCTTAGAGCTTGGTCTGTGACCGAGGATAGGCGTTGTATAAATACCCAATATAATAATAATAATAATATTAAGTGCCAGTCATATATGTTCCATGACGGTACACTGCGATATACATTGCCGTGATGAAGGTCTCCCTTTCCCGTATTCATATGAGGTAAAACCAGTCTCTAGACACCCCCCCCCCCCCCTCTAAAATCCCACTAGGAAACAGATTCTGTCCAAAAGGAGGTGACTGAGGGTGGAAAATGAAGCAAGTTTTAAAAAGAAAGGGTATTAGTTCTGCCAGACAATACAGACGAACAGATTACTGGACAAAACACAATGCATTTCGATCTCTTGGGTCTTCTTCGGGCAAAAAAAGCAACATTTAGGACAATGAAAACGAACAACGAGCAACCACTTATCTTCTCATATTCGGCGCAAAATGGGTGTTGGGTGAAAACAAGAACACATCCATGTGTGTGTGTGTGTGTGTGTGTGTGTGTGGTGTGGTGTGTGAGTGTGTGTGTGTGTGTGTGTGTGTGTGTGTGTGTGTGTGTGTGTGTGTGCAGTTAGAGAGGTTTGGGGTTGGGTGAAAGGAGGATGGGAGTGGACTGGTAAGTGGAGTGTTGTGCATGCGTGCATGCTATTAATGCTACCATTACACAGCTAATGATCTCACACTACAAAACTGGGCGGGGCAGAACACTGACTCAGCGGAATGACGACAAGGATAACGATGTTGACAGGCATCTCACCATGTCACCTGCCTGCTCCATCCCCTGAGATGGGCGGGGAAGTCACCCTGCATTGTTCTGGCAGCAAAATAACATCTACGCTAATAAAGTGCGCCTCTCCCTGTCTGTCTGTCTGTCTGTCTGTCTGTCTGTCTGTCTGTCTGTCTGTCTGTCTCTCTCTCTCTCTCTCTCTCTCTCTCTCTCTCTCTCTCTCTCTCTCTCTCTCTCTCTCTGTCTCTCTCATCGACTGCCACTGGTGAAAATGGACTGAACATATTCAGACCAGATGTATAGCTGATACATGTGGAACCTTTTGTGGTGCATCTTTCTTGAAGCCATACCTATTCCTGGATTTGAATCCACATCTGAAATATGTCGCAACGAGATTCAGACTTGGAATGTTAAACTTGACTGTACTTAGCTCTAAACACAGAGCTGTTGACAGATTTGTTCATTGTGTAAAGAAGCAGACAAAAAGGATGTACATGTTGTTCTGTGTTGTCCAGCCCTCAGAGGTATTCATGGAAGTTTAATAAAACCTAAATATTATCGACAAACTTCGTCGTTTAAACTCAGCTTAATTATGTGGACTCACGATGTACGAAATTTCTCGCTGTACCTGTACAGAGAATTTGAGAGATCTAGCAACGCCAAAGAGATGTCTACTTCTTCTGATTTCTTCTTTCTGTGTATGGCTATTGGCATTGTTATTCTTTCTGTGTATGGCTATTGGCATTGTTATTCTTTCTGTGTATGGCTATTGGCATTGTTATTCTTTCTGTGTATGGCTATTGGCATTGTTATTCTTTCTGTGTATGGCTATTGGCATTGTTATTCTTTCTGTGTATGGCTATTGGCATTGTTATTCTTTCTGTGTATGGCTATTGGCATTGTTATTTTTTCTGTGGATGGCTATTGGCATTGTTATTTTTTCTGTGGATGGCTATTGGCATTGTTATTTTTTCTGTGGATGGCTATTGGCATTGTTATGTGTCTGAGAAGTCAGAGGACATCAGGTCACCAGATGATGACACAGTTTCCGGTCAAATGCTTGGCAAGTAATAGTCTACCCCCGCCACCGAACAGGGGAAGAATTGCCATGACAGCATTGAACGTGCTGACCTCCACATTGTCAACATGACAGCATTGAACGTGCTGACCTCCACATTGTCTAAATGACAGCATTGAACGTGCTGACCTCCACATTGTCAACATGACAGCATTGAACGTGCTGACCTCCACATTGTCAACATGACAGCATTGAACGTGCTGACCTCCACATTGTCAACAGACACAAGAAATGAACACTTCAACAACCTCTCCAGCAACCACAGTGTCCTCCTTTCAAACAAACAAACTCTGGACAATGGAAAGAATATGGGAACTCTGCCATCTCGGGGCAAGAAAATGGTGGGCGCGGACCAAAGACTGGTTGACAAAGAGATGTTGATATTGACAGGAAAGCAGGGATGGGTTAGGTCTACAGGAACACTGTGATGTATTGTGGACTCCGGGCCTGGCGGACTGCAAGAGGTTAGATGTTTGAAGTAAAAACCCCTCTCCCTCCCTCCCTCCCTATGTGTGTGTGTGTGTGTGTGTGTGTGTGTGTGTGTGTGTGTGTGTGTGTGTGTGTGAGCGTGGGCGCGTGTGTTCATGCATACATATATCTTGACACGTATGCGTTACAGACTCCAGATTCTTGGACTGCATTGGTGTCAGTGTGTGTGTGTGTGTGTGTGTGTGTGTGTGTGTGTGTGTACATTACCATTGGTGTCAGCGTGTGTACATTACCACTGGTGTCAGTATGTGTACATTACCATTGGTGTCAATGTGTATACACTACCATTGGTGTCAGTGTGAGTGTACATTACCATTGGTGTCAGTGTGTGCATACATTACCATTGGTGTCAGTGTGTGTACATTACCATTGGTGTCAGTGTGTGTACACTACCATTGGTGTCAGTGTGTGTGTACACTATCATTGGTGTCAGTGTGTGTCTGAATTACCATTGGTGTCAGTGTGTGTGTGTACTTAACATTGGTGTCAGTGTGTGTACACTACCATTGGTGTCAGTTTGTGTGTACATTATCATTGGTGTCAGTGTGTGTCTGAATTACCATTGGTGTCAGTCTGTGTACAGTACCACTGGTGTCAGTCTGTGTGTACATTACCATTGGTGTCAGTGTGTGTGCACTGCCATTGGTGTCAGTGTGTGCACATTACTATTGTGTCAGTGTGTGTGTACATTACCACTGGTGTCGGTGTGTGTATACTGTCATTGGTGTCAGTGTCTGCACATTACTACTGTCAGTGTGCCATTGGTGTCATTGTGTGTACATTACCATTGGTGTCACTGTGTATGTACATTACCATTGGAGTCACTATGTATGTACATTACCATTAGTGTCAGTGTGCGTGTACACTGTCATTGGCGTCAGTGTGTGTGTGTGTGTGTGTGTGTGTGTGTGTGTGCATGCACTCCCATTGGTGTCAGTGTGTGTACATTACCATTGGTGTCATGGTGGTGTGTGTGTGTGTGTGTGTGTGTGTGTGTGTGTGTGTGTGTACACTGCCATTGGTGTCAGTGTGTATACATTACCATTGTGTCAATGTGTGTGTACACTGCCATTGGTGTCAGTGTGTGTACATTACCATTGGTGTCAGTGTGTGTTTACATTACCATTGGTGTCAGTGTGTGTGTACACTGCCATTGGTGTCAGTGTGTGTGTACATTACCATTGGTGTCAGTGTGTGTGTGTACACTGCCATTGGTGTCAGTGTGTGTGTACATTACCATTGGTGTCAGTGTGTGTGTACACTGCCATTGGTGTCAGTGTGTGTGTGCATTACCAGTGTGTCAGTGTGTGTACACTGCCATTGGTGTTAGTGTGTGTGCATTACCAGTGTGTCAGTGTGTGTGTATACTGCCATTGGTGTGTGTGTGCATTACCATTGGTGTCAGTGTGTGTGTACATTACCATTGGTGTCAGTGTGTGTGTACACTGTCATTTTGGTGTCAGTGTGTGTGTGTACATTGCACTTGGTGTCACTGTGTGTGTGTACATTGTCATTGGTGTCAATGTGTGTGTACATTATCATTGGTATCAGTGTGTGTGTACACTGCCATTAGTGTCAGTGTGTGTAAACTGCCAATGGTATCAGTGTGTGTATAACTGCCATCGGTGTCAGTGTGTGTACACTGCCATTGGTGTCTGTGTATGTGTGCAACTGCCATCGGTGTCAGTGTGTGTGTGTGTGTGTGTGTGTGTGTGTGTGTGTGTGTGCGTGTGTGTGTACACTGCCATTGGTGTCTGTATGTGTACACTGTCATTGGTGTCAGTGTGTGTGTAACTGCCATCGGTGTCAGTGTGTGTACACTGCCATTGGTGTCAATATGTGTGTACACTGCCATTGGTGTCAATATGTGTGTACACTGCCATTGGTGTCAGAGTGTGTACATTACCACTGGCGTCAGTGTGTATTTACACTACCATTCGCGTCATCGTGTGTACATTACCATTGGTGTCAGTGTGTGTCATATTACCATTGGGTCAGTGTGTGTACAGTCATTGGCGTCAGCGTGTGTACATTGCATTAGGCATCACTGTGTGTGTGTAAATTGCCATTGGTGTCAGTGTGTGTGTGCACTGCCACTGGTGCCAGTGTGTGTGTACATTGTCATTGGTGTCAGCATGTGTGCGTGTACATTGTCATTGGTGTCAGTGTGTGTACACTGTCATTGGTGTCAGTGTGTGTAAACTACCATTGGCGTCAGTGTGTATACACACTACCATTCGCGTCAGTGTGTGTGCACTGCCATTGGTGTCAGTGTGTGTAAATTACCATTGGTGTTAGTGTGTGTACATTACCATTGTTGTCGGC
>CM065736.1:51000137-51040137 GCA_033310375.1 Conus canariensis | reverse complement strand
TCTCTCTCTCTCTCTCTTAAAAAAAAAAAACACCTTCTCACAACACACCGGAACCTTCGTTAAAAATCTTATTTCCATAGTCTTAGATCAGATGAAAATGTGAAGCAGAAATTCAAACATCACATCAGGTGGACATCTCTGGTCAAGGTTTTCATGGAGTCTGCTGTAAAGTGTTCATGTCTCACATCGTGCAAGTCCCAACACTCTAAAAGAATATGTTTCACTGTGAGTGGTACATGACATGGAATACACCACGGAGCTTCTTCATCTTTTGAAAGATAAGAATGGGTGTAAAAAGAGAGAGAGAGAGAGAGAGAGAGAGAGAGAGAGAGAGAGAGAGAGAGAGAGAGAGAGAGGGAGGGAGGGAGGAGGGAGGATACCGAGACAGAGACAGAAAGACAGAAACAGAGACAGACAGAGAGACAGAGAGAGATAGACAGACAGACGCAGAGAGAGAGAGAGAGAG
Organism: Conus canariensis; assembly: GCA_033310375.1. Classification (NCBI taxonomy): domain Eukaryota; kingdom Metazoa; phylum Mollusca; class Gastropoda; order Neogastropoda; family Conidae; genus Conus; species Conus canariensis. Next base: position 51,039,671 of record CM065736.1, on the reverse strand, counting down.
AGAGAGAGAGAGAGAAGAGAGAGAGGAGAGAGAGAGAGAGAGAGAGAGAGATGTGGATGCGGTGTAGGTGAATACCTGAAAAACCATTTCAAATCATTCGAGTCCCGCTCTTCAAGCTTGATATATCAAGAAACGAAACAGATCGTTACCTATACGCTTTGTCTAAACCACTGGAATTGTTTCTGGTTGTTCGTTCATGATTTCGTGCTGAAAGTGATACACTTCATCTTCCTTCACCTATTTTGATAATGGACAGCCTCAGCAACTGAGAGAGAGAGAGAGAGAGGAGAGAGGAGAGAGAGAGAGAGAGAGAGAGAGAGAGAGAGAGAGAGAGAGAGGTGGGGGAGGGAAGGAAGGAGGAGAAGAGAGAGAGACTGAGAAAATAAAAACTATTGCAAAAGTACACATCATCCGAACTAGCATGAAAACCCCAGTCGGCGAGTAGCAAAAGTACTCAAACAGACAAATCAACACACTCTAAGTATCGATCAACTCTGACGTTCCAGCAGCCCACACAGGACATGCGGAAAACGTCAAAACGTCCCCAGAGCCCAGCGTGGAGGAACTACGGTAATACAGTCATGCAGACCCGTAACCTGAACCCGGGCTTCTAATCTCCGGGGACGGGGAAGGTGGGGGGGGGGGGGGGGGGGGGGGAGCGGCCAGCAGTGGGGCTGCCAGGGCCTCTGATAATACTGTAACGGATTGGAACCTGAGCCACCCAACTCTGCAGAACAGCAAACCATGGTACACTCATCGATCAGACCCACTGGCTGGCTGATGCCGCTACCTACCGTACCCAGTCCTCACGTATTGTGCGTCCTGTTCTCTCTGTCTGTCTGTCTGTCTGTCTGTCTGTCTTCTCTCTCTCTCTCTCTCTCTCTCTCTCTCTCCTCTCTCTCTTCTGCTAAATGACACAGCATACAGACGTTGGAAAGAATCACCATGTTGACACTGATGCAGCATACAAACATAGCACAGAATAGCCCTGTTGACACTGACACAGCATACAGACGTTGGAAAGAATCACCATGTTGACACTGACACAGCATACAGACATAGGAGAGAATCACCATGTTGACACTGACACAGCATACAGACGTTGGAAAGAATCACCATGTTGACACTGACACAGCATACAGACATAGGAGAGAATCACCATGTTTGACACTGATACAGCATACAGACATAGGACACAATAGCCCTGTTGACACTGACACAGCATACAGACACAGGACACAATAGCCCTGTTGACACTGACACAGCATACAGACACAGGGCACAACAGCCCTGTTGACACTGACACAGTATGCAGGCATAGGAGAGAATTGACATTTTGACACTGACAGAGCAAACAGACATGGGATAGACAGAATCATCATAGTGACACAAGCACAGCTTAAAAACAAAAACAGAACAGAATCACCATAGTGACACTGGCGGAGCACAGACACAGAACAGAATTCTGATGTTTGCTTCACTCCTCCCCCCCCCCCCTCCCCCCCCCCCCCCCTTTGTCTGTCTGGAAATTAAAGACATGTGGACCAAAGTGTTATCGTCAAAACCCCGGTCAGCATGTAAGCATCAACCCGTGAGCTCTTTACACTTGTGGAGCGGTGTCCAGTGCTTTAAACTAGGGATTTTTACACACACACACACACACACACACACACACACACACACGCACGCACACGCACGCACGTGCACGCAGACACACACACACACACACACACACACACACACACGCACATACTGATCAAAACATCGATCATGTGGTGATCGAAGAAACATCATTAAGTAATACCGGGTTGTTAAGTAATACCGGGTTGTCGCTGTTGTGAAATCTCGCTGAAGTGGATGTTGTTTATGTGGCTGTCACTTTAAGGACTGGCTTAACTACATGTCACTCTGCTGGATGTGGCTTTATCCCATCAACTGCACTGTGCCTTGGTTCCAAACACAGGAAGTACCATTTAACAGACGAATGCATTAAACAGAAAAAAAAATTAAAAGGATGAAAGAAAAAGAAAGAAACCCCTTCCTTCTCATCCATTACAGCAGTAGTGGCCACTCCATCATCCACTTTCTACACCAGTAGTGGCCACTCCATCATCCACTTTCTTCACCAGTAGTGGCCACTCCATCATCCACTTTCTTCACCAGTAGTGGCCACTCCATCATCCACTTTCTTCACCAGTAGTGGCCACTCCATCATCCACTTTCTTCACCAGTAGTGGCCACTCCATCATCCACTTTCTTCACCAGTAGTGGCCACTCCATCATCCACTTTCTTCTTCGACGGAAAGTCATCAGTGCCGGGCCACATGCCATTTGTACTTTCCTATGGTGTCCCATTAGCATTAAAATACATAAATTCCCATCTCTGGTGATAATCTGAATTCACAAATTGCATTACAGAATATTCTTTTAGAATCAGAGTACTGATCCAAGGATCAAGGTTCAGATTCAGTTGGGCGAACAGTTGGAGTTTCAATGAAACAAGAAACATTGGCTCTGAAACGTGATATGTGGCATACAAGGAACGCCATAGGAAAAACTTCAAGTTATAAACAGCGAGTGAAAGTGGTCAAAACAAACAATTTCCTGACACTGCACTTCACAACACCCAGCATTTCGGAGATAAGTGAGACAACATGCTAGACGCTCAAGAGCACACGGGAACGGTTGACGTCTCCTCGAGGCCGTATAACTTTCAACCAGAGATAATGCCTGCAATCAGGCTATACACAGGTAAACACGAGACGAAAACCATGCTGTCTGTTATCACGGTAAATATCTTTCTGGCAGGTGTTCGTTCAAGTTGGTGGGATGAGCTGATTGTTGTGGCACAAAGTGGCGCAATTACACGAAGTGTCGCAATGCGACACTTATTTCACTCCCCTCCCCAGACTAAAGTGTTGCACAGCACAAAATTTGACTTGCGACAGTTTGATCAGCCTTACCAGCACAAAGTGTTGCAGAGCACAAAATTTGACTTGCGACAGTTTGATCAGCCTTACCAGCACAAAGTGTTGCACAGCACAAAATTTGACTTGCGACAGTTTGATCAGCCTTACCAGCACAAAGTGTTGCACAGCACAAAATTTGACTTGCGACAGTTTGATCAGCCTTGCCAGCACAAAGTGTTGCACAGCACAAAATTTGACTTGCGACAGTTTGATCAGCCTTACCAGCACAAAGTGTCGCAAGCACAAAGTGTCGCAATGGCGCTATTCTCTACATGTATTGAGTGAGCAAGATAGTGATGGTAAGTGAAGAGAGATACAGTGAAGGTAAGACAGACAGACAGACAGAACAGACAGACAGATCGAGAGGCAGAGACAGGACAGAGACAGAGGTTCATTCATTCATTCATTCATTCGTTCATTCGAAATCTGTGATTGATATGAAATAACTCTGTCAATCTGTTGAACAATAACTATTATTGGTAAGTGGTGAGACACACAGCTCCGTGTTTCAGCACTCTGTGTTCATCAGTTAATTTTGTGAAACGTGCATGGGCCGAGAAAAATAGATTACACCGTCATGACCGCAAACAGACAGCTTAGTCTAGAGCGTTAGCCCTTTAATTATATTGATAACTTTGGGCATCTGTGCGGACAAGTGGGAATTTCTGAGAGAAAAAAAAATGGGTATACATTTTTTCTGCTTAGAGCTTTTCAGACATATCGACACATCGTTGTCACTCAAGGCAGACGATTTGTAAATCCCTACTCAACACGCAATCAAAATTGTGTACCGTGTTAGCAAGACCCCAGAGCTTGCGTCAATAGTTGTTTTTGTCGCACGTACATCACGCACGGCATGCAAAGTGTATGTTATCAACGTGTCCCTTTTGGCGAAGTTGCGGTCCCTGAACGCCGTCTTTTTTCTTTTGTGGAGTAATGGGGATATATGCCAAAAGGGGGCGGGGGTGGGGATGGGAGCATTACAGCAGACCAAAATCCTGAGGTTACACACACCACACACACACACACACAAATCTCTGTGACTTTCTCGACGAGCACACACACATACCCCCCTACACATACACGCATGTGCATGATGACATATATATATATATATATATATATATATATATATATATTATATATATATATATATATTATGAACAATATAAAAAAAAGTCCTTAAAAAATCTGAAGGTGCTCAACCCCTTGGGGAGCAACATCTGTTAAAAATATTTTTAAAAAATGAAGTATTAAAATCTACAAGCTTGTTTCTAGCGGTGCTATCCTCAGGATGTCTTTTGGGGCGCGCCAACGATCTTTTATGGCGTGCGGGACCCGATTTCAACTCTGTGTGTGCAGGCGGATCTCATTTGCTGCACGTGCGGCCTGTGGTTCTTATTGGGGCCTGTTCAGATGGAATGTGCTAGCAAAGATTTCCACTTGTGCCTGCAATTGTTTACAATTTCTACTTTTGTGTTCAGAGTTGCTAAGTGTGGTTTGCATAATATTAACCATTTTTCTGTGGAGCATAGATTGCATCTTTTTGAGATATTGTTGTATGGTGTTGCTCTTTTTATGATTTTCCATGATATGTTGTAGTCTATTTTTTTATCTTTGAGTCTCCAAATGTATTTACTCAGCTCTGTTTGATTTTTGTATTTTTCATTTTTGAATGACTGTTTGTGGTTTGCGTATCTGGTTTTGAAAGTGTTTTCAGTAATCCCTGTATATGTTTCTTTTTCATTTTCTGATGTTACCGTAGCTTGGTATACAATGTTGCTGTGAAGACATTTATTGCTTGGGGGCACTGTTCTTTTTTAGTGCAGTTGCAAGATGTCCTTTCGGCACCCTTCTCTTTTATTTTGCTTTTCATTTTGTTAGATGAGTCAATCATGTTTTTGAGGTTGGGCATACATGAGTATGATAGTTTAACGGTGTTTTTGTTGAATATTTTGGACAGTTTGTGTTCTTTTGGGAATGATGTTGCCAAGATTTTAAAGAATTCTTTTCCTACATTTGTTTTTACTTGTCCATCGTATGGTGGGTTGTACCATATGATCTTTCTTTTCCTATTTTTCTTATTTCTGTTCGTGCTGTTGTCTGGACTGTATTGTAGTTTGTAACTTGTAACCACTTTTTTGTAATGCTTCTTGATATTCTGTTGCTGCATCATTGAATGCGTTTTCATTGCATGACAGGTTGGATAGTCTCTTGTTTATACCATTGGGTATTGTTTTTAGTATAGATGGTGGGTGGTTGCTTTTGATGTTTACGTAGACTGGTATGTCATTGGGTTTTTTGTATGGTTTGTACACATGGTCATTGAGGTCTAATGTTATGTCTAGGTAATTCACTACTTTTTTGTTTGCTTCTATTGTGATTTTTAAGTTGTGGTTTTTAAAGATTTTATATAATTCTTTTTTCTTGTTTTCAATGGTTCTTGGATTATTGTTTAATGCAGCGAGGCCGTCATCTCTGTATAAACCAGCCTGTTTTCCAAGTTGTTTTTGGATGTTGGATAGCATGAATAGTCCGGCTAGTTCACATGTTTCGGCACCATCATACGATCCCATGGTTACATCAAATGTGGAGTTTTTGCTCGTTTTTTTAATCCAAGTTTCATTTCTGCTATGGAGTAAGGTTTTTTGGGCGTGGAAAATAATCTCCATTTCTGACTCTGTTATATTTGTGTATTTGTTGGCAAATTTCAAAGCCTCGCTGCATTAAACAATAATCCAAGAACCATTGAAAACAAGAAAAAAGAATTATGTAAAATCTTTAAAAACCACAACTTAAAAATCACAACAGAAGCAAACAAAAAAGTAGTGAATTACCTAGACATAACATTAGACCTCAATGACCATGTGTACAAACCATACAAAAAACCCAATGACATACCAGTCTACGTAAACATCAAAAGCAACCACCCACCATCTATACTAAAAACAATACCCAATGGTATAAACAAGAGACTATCCAACCTGTCATGCAATGAAAACGCATTCAATGATGCAGCAACAGAATATCAAGAAGCATTACAAAAAAGTGGTTACAATTACAAACTACAATACAGTCCAGACAACAGCACGAACAGAAATAAGAAAAATAGGAAAAGAAAGATCATATGGTACAACCCACCATACGATGGCAAGTAAAAACAAATGTAGGAAAAGAATTCTTTAAAATCTTGGCAACATCATTCCCAAAAGAACACAAACTGTCCAAAATATTCAACAAAAACACCGTTAAACTATCATACTCATGTATGCCCAACCTCAAAAACATGATTGACTCATCTAACAAAATGAAAAGCAAAATAAAAGAGAAGGGTGCCGAAAGGGCATCTTGCAACTGCACTAAAAAAGAACAGTGCCCCCAAGCAATAAATGTCTTCACAGCAACATTGTATACCAAGCTACGGTAACATCAGAAAATGAAAAAGAAACATATATAGGGATTACTGAAAACACTTTCAAAACCAGATACGCAAACCACAAACAGTCATTCAAAAATGAAAAATACAAAAATCAAACAGAGCTGAGTAAATACATTTGGAGACTCAAAGATAAAAAAATAGACTACAACATATCATGGAAAATCATAAAAAGAGCAACACCATACAACAATATCTCAAAAAGATGCAATCTATGCTCCACAGAAAAATGGTTAATATTATGCAAACCACACTTAGCAACTCTGAACACAAAAGTAGAAATTGTAAACAATTGCAGGCACAAGTGGAAATCTTTGCTAGCACATTCCATCTGAACAGGCCCCAATAAGAACCACAGGCCGCACGTGCAGCAAATGAGATCCGCCTGCACACACAGAGTTGAAATCGGGTCCCGCACGCCATAAAAGATCGTTGGCGCGCCCCAAAAGACATCCTGAGGATAGCAACGCAAGAAACAAGCTTGTAGATTTTAATACTTCATTTTTTAAAAATATTTTTAACAGATATATATATATATATACAGCAAGTAGTATACCAAAAATAAAACTATGTACTCTGTATGTACTTATTTCACAACAAGTTAAGGACCACCTTTAAAATCGGGTGCCATTTTAAAATATTTACTAAACATATACATACGACATTTTCTGATACACAACACCTTTACCGCTTGCAAGAGATTTCACGGAGTTATCGTCGTTGTAGTAGTTTAATTTTAGCACTCTAAGTGTGTCCTCATTTTCAACCATATTCTTTTCAAAACTCATGCTTTTTCCGTGAATAGTATTGTACTCTTTACCATCAAACAAAAAGTGCGACTCATCCTACCTGAAGAAACCACACGATGGGCAAGGCGACGATGAGGATGGCTTAGTATGGAGAGAGAGAGAGAGAGAGAGAGAGAGAGAGAGAGAGAGAGAGAGAGAAAGAAAGAGAGAGGAGATGATGATGATGATGATGATCTCTCTCTGTTTGTCTGATGTCTTGTCCGTCTCTAGCTCTCTCTGTATCTATCTCTGACTGTCTTATGTTAAAAATGGCGGTTTTGAGCCAAATTGACTAAATTTCAATGATCCGTGAACACTAGTCGGCACGTTTTACAGTGCAAAATGCATATGCACGTGCAAAAATAATTGTCTGGCTATGACCTGTGCTAATCCACCGGGCTACATAAGCTGCTGGTCCAATGAAATTCATCACTTTTTGACCATGCCCCCCGAGAAGAAAACTATACTGGTTTTCTGACTGGTCTTTAACTTTTTGTGAGGTCTGTATATTACATGTATTGTATACGAGTGTCAGTATGGTTTAATGAAACAACAGGTACTGCAATTAACACAATTGCAGTACCTGTGCGAGAAGTATAGATCTGGCACATTGATGCCACTCTTACAGCGCCAGTGTTCCCTGTGACCTATGTTTTTTGCATGGCTCACTAGGGACTCTGGATCTTTAAAGTTGACCACATTCGTAGCATAAGGACAGAGGAGGAGTGTGTGTGTGTGTGTGTGTGTGTGTGTGTGTGTGTGTGTGTGGGTGTGTGTAAGAGAGAGAGAGAGAGAGAGGGGTGGGTCCATGTGTCCTCTAGGGGAAGGACTGAATATTTTTTCTATGAGAATAATGTTAAAATTTCACCTCCACCCTCTCTCTAACTAGTGATGGATGGACCAACTTTCCAGAAAAAAAAAAAAAACAACTTTTGGGTACTAGTCATCGAATGAAATTTCTATTTTTCCCGGGACTGTTAAAACACTCGATAGTGGCTCAGGGAGAAGTTTCCTTAGGCTTGTACTCTTAAAAGTACTTCTAGCTCTGAGAGACAGAATTAGAGAGAAGTTCACGCATACAATTCCGATTAAACAACAAAGAACTAACACAAGTTAAGTGCACTTTCACACATCAACTCTACTTGCTTACACACGGGTAAGTAGTTAAAGTTAGTTTACAATAAACATGTCAATTTTTTTTGCACTTTAACACATCAACTTCACTTGCTTACACACGGGTAAGTAGTTTAAGTTAGTCACAACGGACTGGTCTGTCCTATGGGCTGATTTGTGGCTCTCACCGTTTCATCATTAAGTGAGGGAAAGTTCTGAATGAGTTGGGTTGAATTGAAGTCCACTTGGAATAACGGGACTTAACTAAAGTCAGAGAGGATAGTTGATCTCTCTCTTGTGGCTGGTGACTGATCCTGTTGTGTATACCTGTTGCTGTAGTGCTGGGCTGTGGTGTGTTTTCACAACCTGTCTTGCCCAGGGTATGTAGCATAGCCACGGTATGTAGCATAGCCACGGCTGCAGGTCTGCGATAAAGCAAACCTGGTCTGTGGTTAAGTAGCTGAGAGTCTGGCTTGTCGAGTTCACACATTTGCCCTCTACCTTTTAAAAGAGGTGTGAGAACTCTGCCAACAAAGGATTACTCTAGTGTAGAATTTCTACTATAATTATTGATCTCCACTTTCGTTCAGAGGAGAGTGGAGTGTACAAAAGGTAGGAGACCATACAATGCTAAACAATTTTAGTCAAATAACTCATCAATGTTTCTTAGGAATTAAATTACATTAACTTGGAATACACTTAACCGAAGTACACATGGGGTGTAGACTTAAAGTCATGCACTACACAACATTCCAGCAATCACCAGTATTAATTAATCAACTAAGCAGTTTTCACCTAGTACAGGCATACTGTTTTTCTGGTCAAAGTTTATCATTCAGTTATCATCTTGACAGATTGAATTGCAAACTGGCAAAAGTCAGATTGTACACAAAGAATAGTGGTCAGATTGTTCACAAAGGATGGTGGTCAGATTGTTCACAAAGGATCTTAACCACATGGTGATAACCTTTACCACATGGTGGCAAGCAAACTACTACAACAGAATACCTTTACCACATGGTGGCAAGCAAACTACTGCAACAGAATACCTTTACCACATGGTGGCAAGCAAACTACTACAACAGAATACCTTTACCACATGGTGGCAAGCAAACTACTACAACAGAATACCTTTACCACATGGTGGCAAGCAAACTACTACAACAGAATACTCATTCATCATTTTGATAAATGTCACCAAGTATTGGCACAAAGTTACACTGCTTAATCATATGGCATACATATAATCAACGCTTAGATTCAAAATGTAAACATAGAGTTTCAACTTACATTTCTGGGAGAATAGTGAAACTTAGTAGACTCGGAGACAGAATACAGCAAGATAAACATTCACTCTCTGGTTTCCACTTCTGTCTTTCATGCTTCATACAGCTGGTCTGAAGAATAGTGGCTGTCAGAGATTACGTGTCTCCTATATGTATTCTAAACTGTTTATTCCAGTTTGTTCTGGATCAGGGTGAGAGTGCATCACTCAAGATGATGAGAGGGAGGGGGTTGTCTGTCATCCCCCCCATCCCTTACCGTGGATTGGACAAATCGCGAACGTTTGAAATACAGTTGCTGAGTCGAAATCAACGTGTGACAATTCACAAAGCGCGCTTGAAGAACGCATAAGTAGCCAAGCGCTGGTTAACACAATTTCGTCACACTAGTCCTGCACGCGACTGTCAGGTGCAGGGGGTGGGTATGGAGGGAGGGGAAAGTTAGTGAAGAGAAGGCTGGGTGCCTTTTGTGTTAAGTGAGGAGGGAACGGGAGTGACGGGCAACGTGTTCCGAAAATGACGTAAACTTTTGTGGTAACATAAGCTGGGCGGCTCACGCTTGAACACGACCCGGCTCACGCTTGCACACGACCGTGGGAGGTAAGGAGGGGGGGGAGGGGGGGAGGGGAGGGTTAGAGACGGGAAGGAAGGTGGGAAGAGAATGGCGACGTAGCCACGACATGATGTACACTTTTTTTTAGTATTCAGCGTGTTGGAAGGGGGGGGGGGGGGAGGGAGGAGGAAGGGGGGAGAGATGGCATAGATTTGACATCTATTCTGCTGTTTGTGTTTGTAGCCTACAGTTTGTGCAAGAGGGTGGTTGAGACTGAGGGTGGAGTCTAGTGACTCGTCACTGTGTGTGTGTGTGTGTGTGTGTGTGTGTGTGTGTGTCAATATGCATTCTTGTTTGTAGGTGCAATATTTTCCTTCTTAGTGGCTTCATTTATGTTTTCTTTGATTTTTTGTGTATTTGTAAGCGCTTTGAGCTTATGTAAGATTAGCGCAAAATAATTATCACTATCATTATTATCAAGTGTGGGGTAAACACACAATAAGCGTTAACTGTACAGCAAGAGGTAAAGTGCTCATACAATTAAAGGTTTTCCTGTGCCTTTGGTCGTCACGGTCACGCATTCTCTCTCTCGCTCGCTCGCTCTCGCTCTCGCTCACTCCCTCGCTCTGTCCTCTTCTCCCCTCTCTCTCTTATTACCAACTGTTTAAACGTTCACGTGAAAGTGAACCCTACTTCCAATACCCAGATATTTGACGTTTTTGTTATGGGTTTATTAAACTAAGAATTGGGCTGTTGCCTTTAAATGGCTATTCGTTAACAAAACATTCAACAAAAATTTGAACTATGTCATGTCCGCACAGGAAGAGAAAATAAAACCATTTTGTACAAGTTTGTCTGTATGATGAAATCAGATTTAAACAAATGATCGTTACTAAACAATCCTACAGAAACATTCTGCATAATTGACCGGTTACACGTATTCGAAAACTATATTTTCATGCACTTCGTCAGCGAAAAATTGTAGCCGACTGTATGTAAATGTAACTATGCAGTTGAAATTGCTGACCGGATGACAGTAACGAGTTATCTGTAAATGTGTACTCTCTTCTGTTCTGAGTACGTTTTGATTTTGTCCCTTGACAATGTTTCCAACGGCTAATGGTCAAGAGACATTCAGATGTACTTGTTTTTTGTTCTTTCTCATACAAGCATGCAAGAAGTCATGTATACCACGCATGCTCTTACTTACATTCTCACACATCCACATTTCGAGTATTAATTTGTTGTTGTTGTTGTTGTTGTTGTTACACTCGTCATGCAGTTGTTGTTTTTTTTAATGTAATCCCCCTTCAGGAGGGGCTGTGACCTATTCTGAATAAAATTTCATTTTGTTTTCATTTCACACATCCACATGGAGAGAAATAGAGAGATAGGAAAACAACTAAGAACGGAAGATTCACACACACACACACACACACACACACACACACACACACACACACACACAGAGAGAGAGAGAGAGATGAGAGATGGACAGAGAAAAACAGAGACAGACAGACAGAAACAGCAGTTATGGAACTGTTCACACAAACAGCCAAAATGACACAAAAATGAGAAATGGGGAAGGGGTACTAGAAACGAGCATTCACTCAAACACATTCCACAGGCAAAATGTCACAAGGACACGAAAACGAAGAAAAATGAATATTCAAAGAGACGATGGACCAAAGAACGGGGAGAGCAGAAAACAAGAAAGAAATACTGACACGAACACATGACCACCAAGAATAAAAGATAGGGAGGAAAACGAGAACGGAATATTGACACAAACATACAGCCAAGATGGCACAGAGAGAGAGAGAGAGAGAGGAGAGAGAGAGAGAGAGAGAGAGGTATTATACAAACACGTTGCCAGGAACAACGGAAAAAGAAAAATGCTTGCGCTCCCTCCCCGCCCCATCCATACCCCCCCCCCCCCCCCCCCCCCCCCCCCCCCCGGCAGGCAGTTGCTGTGTGAGCAGTGTGTGACAGGCGGATCAGGGCAGGCGGAGGCCCGGGGGAGGTGTCGACGCAGGCAGCGAGGAGAGGTGCCAGGCCTCGGCTCTCAGCTGCCAACACCGCCCACACATACGTCGGCACCCGCGCCCTACTGTCACCACACCTGGCCTGCCGGAGTCAGTGTCTTCACTCCGGAGTCAGTGTCTTCACTCCGGAGTCAGTGTCTTCACTCCGGAGTCAGTGTCTTCACTCACTTCACAACCACTCCACACAGCGGCAGGACTGGGGGGTGGAGGAAGGGGAGTGGAGCATTGAGAATGAGGGGGAGAGGGAGGGGTAGAGTTGGAAGGTGGGAGATACAACAGATCAGACGACAGCAAGAGGTGTATTTCTGTGAGTCGGCGTGTCCCAGTGTGTGTGTGTGTGTGTGTGCGCGCGCGCGCGCGCGCACGCGTACATGCGTGTGTGTGTGTGTGTGTGTGTGTGTGTGTGTGTGTGTGTGTGTGTGCTATTGTGGGGGCACAGTGTATATGAACACACACAAAGGCGCGAGTTGTTTAGCTCCGCTGTACAAGTGTCTTGCTGACCACACAAGTTATATATTATTCAGAGCAAAACCAGTCAGATGAAAAACAGGCATTATTGATCATCTGTGTGTGTGTGTGTGTGTGTGTGTGTGTGTGTGTGTGTGTGTGTGTGTGTGTGTGCACGTGCACACGAGCGCGCGTGCGTGCGTGCGTGCGTGTCTGTCTGTCTGTCTGTCTGTCTGTCTTGTCTGTCTGTCTGTCTCTCTCTCTCTCTCTCTCTCTCTCTCTCTCTCTCTCTCTCTCTCTCTCTCTCTCCTCCATCGGCTTTTCTCGCTCTCCCTGTCATCCTGTACAATCCAAATATACCCCTAGAATTATTTAATTGGTTTTGACCTTGCAATCAGTCTTAAGTAAATACTACGCGTATTTGTGTGCGTACGTGTGTGTGTGTGCGTGCGTACGTGTGTGTGTGTATGTTGTGTGTGTGTGTGTGTGTGTGTGTGTGTGTCTGTCTGTCTGTCTGTCTGTCTGTCTGTCTGTCTGTCTTCTCTCTCTCTCTCTCTCTCTCTCTCTCCTCTCTCTCTCTCTCTCTCTCTCTCTCCATCGGCTTTTCTCGCTCTCCCTGTCATCCTGTACAATCCAAATATACCCCTAGAATTATTTAATTGGTTTTGACCTTGCAATCAGTGCTTAAGTAAATACTACGCGTTCCCCCCCCTCCCCCCTCCCCCCATTTCAACCAATGTACGATTTTTTGTCTCATTTACTTTATGACCTGTCATTTTACTTCATATACCTTGTGGTGGTGTTGGTGGTTTTTCTTCTTGTTGCTGTTGCTGCTTGGTTCAACATCATTTAATCATTTTTCTCATCCATTTTAGGAAGTATAGTGCCTACTAAGGGCGTGGAAAGAATGTCAAAATGCCATAGGTAGTGATGTACGGGAAAGCTTGACATCAGGTCTTCAAAGAAAAAACTTTGTTCCCTCCATCAAGCAAGTGTTTCAGCCCTGAACTCCTTATACTATCAGAATACCCTGAACTCCTTATACTATCAGAATGCCCTGAAATCCTTACACTATCAGAATACCCTGAACTCCTTATACTATCAGAATACCCTGAACTCCTTACACTATCAGAATACCCTGAACTCCTTATACTATCAGAATGCCCTGAACTCCTTACACTATCAGAATGCCCTGAACTCCTTATACTATCAGAATGCCCTGAAATCCTTACACTATCAGAATACCCTGAACTCCTTATACTATCAGAATGCCCTGAAATCCTTACACTATCAGAATACCTTGAACTCCTTATACTATCAGAATACCTGAACTCCTTATACTATCAGAATACCCTGAACTCCTTATACTATCAGAATGCCCTGAACTCGTCACACTATCAGAATACCCTGAAATCCTTACACTATCAGAATGCCCTGAACTCCTTACACTATCAGAATACCCTGAACTCCTTACACTATCAGAATACCCTGAACTCCTTATACTATCAGAATACCCTGAACTCCTTACACTATCAGAATGCCCTGAACTCCTTACACTATCACAATACCCTGAACTCCTTACACTATCAGAATACCCTGAACTCCTTACCCTGAACTCCTTACACTATCAGAATACCCTGAACTCCTTACACTATCAGAATACCCTGAACTCCTTACACTATCAGAATGCCCTGAAATCCTTACACTATCAGAATACCCTGAACTCCCTACACTATCATAATGCCCTGAACTCCTTACACTATCAGAATACCCTGAACTCCTTACACTATCATAGTGCCCTGAACTCCTTACACTATCAGAATGCCCTGAACTCCTTACTATCATAGTGCCCTGAACTCCTTACACTATCTGAATACCCTGAACTCCTTACACTATCATAGTGCCCTGAACTCCTTACACTATCAGAATGCCCTGAAATCCTTACACTATCATAGTGCCCTGAACTCCTTACACTATCAGAATGCCCTGAAATCCTTACACTATCAGAATGCCCTGAACTCCTTACACTATCAGAATGCCCTGAACTCCTTACACTATCAGAATACCCTGAACTCCTTACACTATCATAATGCCCTGAATTCCTTACACTATCAGAATGCCCTGAATTCCTTTACTCTATCATAATGCCCTGAAGTCCTTACACTATCAGAGTACCCTGAACTCCTTACACTATCATAGTGCCCTGAACTCTTTACACTATCAGAGTGAACTGAACTCCTCACACTATCAGAGTACCCTGAAGTCCTTACACTTTCAGAATGCCCTGAATTCCTTACACTATCAGAATGCCCTGAAGTCCTTACACTATCAGAATGCCCTGAATTCCTTACACAATCCGAGTGCCCTGAACTCCTTACACTATCAGAATGCCCTGAATTCCTTACACTGTCAGAATGCCCTGAACTCCTTACACTATCAGAATGCCCGGAATTCCTTACACTATCCGAGTGACTTGAACTCCTTACACTATCAGAGTGCCCTGAAGTCCTTACACTATCAGAATGCCCTGAACTCCTTACACTATCAGAGTGCCCTGAATTCCTCACACTATCCGAGTGACTTGAACTCCTTACACTATAACAGTGCCCTGAACTACTTACACTATCACAGTGCCCTGAACTTCTTACACTGTCACAGTGCCCTGAACTTCTTACACTATCACAGTGCCCTGAACTCCTTACACTATCACAGTGCCCCGAACTCCTTACACTGTCACAGTACCCGAACTCCTTACACTGTCACAGTACCCTGAACTCCTTACACCATCCCAGTGCCCTGAACTCCTTACACTGTCAGAATGCCCTGACTCCCTTACACTATCAGAGTGCCCTGAACTCCTTACACTATTAGAGTGTCCTGTACTCCTTACACTATCAGAGCGCCAGGTTGCATGCAGGAAACTTATGCTGTCAGTCTTTTTGTTTGTTTGTTTTTCAGGTGGCACCGCAATTCGAACCTGCCCGTCTGGATGGACTGGCGTCTCAGGGCGTTGCCTGTTCAGATACATGTCTTACCCACATCGCTGTGAGAAAGCTGTTCTAAGCTTGGAAATTTCAGCCGTGTGAAGTTCACTTTTGGTCCTTCTTGACCAGATTCAGCTGCATCTATCATTGACATTAGGGTTCTAGACCCCTTCTTACAAGAAATCGCGAACTGTTTCATGAGATTATAGGCATGAGCCTACAAACTCCCTTACTCCAACCTCTGTGTCTTGGAGGCCCGATTCCCCCAAGCCGCTGGCTAGACTGGCATACTTCTCTGTCTTGTACAGGTACGCTTGCTCCGTCCTGCTGTCATCAAGTTCAGTCAGAATCGTTTGTTTGATTAATCTGAGCGGAGTACAATATCCGGTCTCATGCGACTCATCTTGATGATCGTGGGTGGTCTTCTGTACACTCCCACTATTCACCAAACCTCGCTTCCATGCTCTTGAAGTCACAGCTGTTCCAGAACAGGCCCCGTTCGTGAAGGCCCCTCGTGGATTAGAAAATCGATGCTGGAGCTTCCAGTGGCGTAGTGTTGCCTCCGTCAGTGCTAACTGCATGTACGATCTCTTCAAGCACTTGGTTGTGTCTCCATGTGTTCCTCCCCTAAGTTAGCGCTGCTTTGCATGAACTCAGGACATGTTCCACTGTTTGTTTGCCCTGAGAGAGCGACATGCAGGGTCATCTGATTTCAGCCATTTCAACAGGTTTGAATTCGAAAGCAGGAAGTCATTTGCAGATCTGAAGGTAAAGCTCATCCTGAGAGACACCATGTGCCATACGTCATTCCAGCTGAGAATAAAGCTGATCCTGAGAGACACCATGTGCCATACATCATTCCAGCTGAGACTTTTAGAGTGGATTTCCCCAAGTATTCCACTGCTCCCGTTGGCCTTGCTGGACTGCCTTCTGGATTCTCTTGGCGTCCTCTTCTTTCTTCAGCTAATGTATTACTATGTCTCTGACAGCATTCCCATTGCTATGGCAGTGATTGTTCTTGTTGCTGCTGATTCAACATCAATTCATAATTTTCTCATCCCTTTAGTAGTGTATAGTCCCAGTACAGTGCCAGGATTGAATGTTACTGTGAGTGACATTATGTCATACCTACAGGAAATGATGAGAAATATAGACAGCGATCATACTACATAGAAAGTGTGCAATTGCCTTCCAGCAGCAATTCAACTGTGCACAACGGAAATCTTGATGACTGTGGATAAACTTTTGGCAATCACAATGACAATCACATTAGTGTTCGATGTTTATTAATTGCTTTCGTGATTTGGTTTCCTAATCGCGATGTTGTTTTATAACATGCATTGTCTTTCTTTATTCTTTGACATCAACTTTTCAAACATCCCCCTTCCCCACTGTTTCCCTTCTATGAGAATGGGCTTTGTAAGCTTACCTAATTAAATTATTCGTTCATTCATTCATTCTCTCTCTCTCTCTCTCACTCTCTCTCTCTCTCTCTCTCTCTCTCTCTCTCTCTCTCTCTCTCTCTCCACAGTCATATCCAAGGTAAGAGAAAGAAGAGAAAGATGCGTAATACTGTGAAAACCACTAAAAAAAATGCAGATGTGGAGCTTTTCATGATGGAATCGAAGACAGACAACTGTAAGAACCTTGATCAGTGAGGCAAAAAGAGAATGATACTGTAAAGACTGATGGCTGTGGCTGAGCCTTGCTCTGTGTGTGTGTGTGTGTGTGTGTGTGTGTGTGTGTGTGTGTGTGTGTGTGTGTGTGAGAGAGAGAGAGAGAGAGAGAGAGAGAGAGAGAGAGACAGAGAGAGAAAGGAATTGTCCACTTCACTCACTCTACCATGCCTGTGGAGATTGATAGGAGCGGGAGAAGTGGAGGGGGAGGTGGGGAGAAAAAAAAGGTGCGGGACCAGGGGCAAGGGGATGGAGACTGGAGGCAGGGATGAGGTGGGGGGGGGGAGATACTAAGCCGGTGATGACAGCAGGACTGGTTTTATGCTCCCAGAAAAAAAAAAACTGAGCAGCGATGACTGTGAGTGGGTGTTACTTTCTGAAGATCATCATCACTATTTCCACCATTCACACACACACACACACACACACACACACACACACACATACACGCGCGCGCGCGCGCGCACACACACACACACACACACACACACACACACACACACACACACACACACAGAGCGCGCATAAACAATTGCACGCACGCACGAAAAACAGAAAACACACACACACACACACACACACACACACACACACACACACACACACACACACACACAGAGAGAGAGAGAGAGAGAGAGAGAGAGAGAGAGAGAGAGAGAGAGATCTTTTGTTGACATTGGCTAATAGCCTTTTTGTCAAGGGGGTACAATGTCTTTTTTTTTTTTCATTGAAGAAAAGAACAGAAAACAAAAGAAAAACTGCAAATTAGGTGTCTACACAACTAAGCAAAATTAAGAAATCATTTCCATTTGCATCACTCATTTGTATTTCTTGTGTATGATCTAGTACAAAATCATTCTCACACAACCATTCCCTTCACATACGCACACTGATCCATCCTATCTTCCATCAACTTGCACGCACGCATTTATATCCTTATCCTCCCTTCTCCCCATTCACACATATTCTTCTGTACAAATAATTCATCTTGCTTAATATTATGAAAACCATTCACTTGAACCATCAAGCTTCAAGGTCAAATAAGTATTCCAAACATTAAAAAAGAAATATAATTGATATCCCCTCAGTGTTTTGTACTTTTATTCATTCACAATTTTCTTCCGCGTATCTACAGCTTCTGTTACATATTTTGCCAGCATCTTTAACGATGTTTTATCACTTGTTTGCAAAATATTGTTAAAGTTTCGACTCTTGACTGTGTTATGATCAAATAGTCTTGACTTTTTTCTGTTCTCATAAGCAGGACAAGTGAACAAAAAATGTAACTCGTTTTCTCTAATTGCAATATCATTACACAATGGACATGAATCATCAACAGCATCATTATTTAGATACCATCTTTTATTAGCATTTAATCCCAGTGTTCTATTTCTTAATCTTGCAAGAATACCTCTTTGCCACCGATTAGATACTAAATGTAAATACCTTTCTGCCTCCAAGTTACTTTTGAAGGACAGGAACCAGTAATATTTATCATGTTCTTCTAATTGGCTGTGCCAGTTTTGTTTATACGAGGAAATTAATCTATCTTTGAATTCAGACATGAAAACGGTTTCGTTTCCGACTCCCTGGCTCAACCACACCATTCCAAACCCATTCTCTGTTAGCACTTTCTTTATTTTAGAGGCCCAGTTAACATTACCTAACTCACATTGTTGCAGCATCAAGTCGTAGGCTTGCCTGCTCAGTCTAGCTTCTGGTGATCGTATTACTTTCCACCAGTATCCAACACACTTTACAATACATCTGATGTACAAACGGTACCTTCCTGTTTCACCGTAAGCTATTTTATTGGATGAATGAATCGGAATATTCAGAAACCGTTTGATTGCGTAAGTGTGCACTTTTTCAATGTTTGGATTATTTTCAAGTCCCCATATTTCAGCACCATATGTAAGAATCGGTCCAATCTGGGTATCAAATAGCTTCCAAAATATGTGTGGATCAGTAGTATTTAATTTCCTTAATGTTCTCAAAATTTCTATCACTCCTTTTTTGCCTTTTCTACTTGTTTCACACCAACCTAAATTCCAACTTAATTTTGTTGTGAAAAACATACCTAAGTATTTGTACGAATTGGTTACTTTAACCTCAGAATTACCATACCACCAACCTTCATTCCTAGCTAAATATCCACCTTTACGAAACACAGTAATGTTGGTTTTATCAAGGTTTACTGTCAACTGTAGTTTATCTGCTTCCTGTTTCAAAACATTCAATTGGTTTTGCAATCCTATTGCTGTACTAGACAACAGAATTACATCATCGGCAAACAGCACCATAAAAATCTCCACGGCACCTGGAATAATCTGAATACATTGTTTACCATTTCTTGAGAGTTCTATAGCAAGCTCATTTATTAAAAAAAAAAAAAAGAAAACAACTGTGGGCTTAAAAGACAGCCTTGCTCGACTCCACGTGGGCAATTGAAAAAATCAGAATAAACCCATTTCTCACGAACACATGCCAAGACAGAGTCGTACATTCCACGTAATGCCATATATAACTTTCCACTGACTCCGTTTTTCCTAAGAACATTCCATAAAATATCTCTATTTACAGAATCAAAAGCTTTTCTGAAATCAACAAAAGCGACATACAATTTTGTATTTTTATGCATGTATTTTTGTACAAGAGCGAACAACAACATTTAAAATGTGTGTGTAAACTTTGCTGACAACACTTGTCAGTGCTACACCTCGGTAGTTATCAGGAGTGTTTACATCTCCCTTTTTGTGGATAGGAACGATGATTGATTTAGCCCATTCAACCGGAAATGACCCGCTCCGAAACAAGTTACTGAATATCAATACCAGAACATCAGTTACTAAATGATTAGAACTTTTCAGCATTTCCCCTACAATTTTATCTGGACCTGCACTCTTCCCGCCTTTCAAATGTTTTATGCCGTCAATCACTTCTTGTGTAGTAATCGGTTCGTTGAATAAAGATTCGTCTGTTTCCGTCATTTCTGTTTCTAATTCTTGTGTTTCTACTCCATTGCCTTCCACTGTGTTACAAGAATGGTTAAAGACATTAAAGAAATGATCATACCATTGCTGAGATCTGATATCATTGTTTATCGTTGTCTTTCTGTTCACTTGTCTTACTGCTGACCAGAAACGCTTTGGGTCATTGGCTGACTCGTTTAATCTTTGTAATCTAATCTCATCAAATTCTTTCTTTTTCTTTTTCCTCAAATTAATGTATTGCACCCTTTCTTTGACGTACTCACCTTTACGCTCTGTCTTATATGGCTCGGTTTTAGCTCTCCTATATCTCTGAAGCAGATTTTTTACCAGACATTGTTTTTGTTGATATTCCATGTCAAACCAGTCATCACACTTTTTCCTTACGTTATAAACCTTTCTCACCATGCACGCTGCGGCACCACACAAAGCATTCACAAAAAGTTCAATACATAAATCAATGCTATGACAATTCTGAGAAATTTTTTCCATAATGTTTGTAAAATCATTTGATTCTAATTCATTTTTAAACAATTGTTCATTTTCGTCAATCCATACAATCTTTTCTTCATTACTCTGCGGTGCTGACTTATCTTTTTTGGTTTCGTTAAACCCATTCTTCCATTTCATCTCTATAGGCAAGTGCCAAGAAAACAGTCTGTCCCCAACTTTCACATTGCAAGATTCCTTCAGCTGAGATGAGACCAGAAAATAATCACACTACATCCATTTGGGGAAATAAAAGTGAATTTCCCTTCTTTGTCATCAACACAACAACCATTCAATATAAACAGATCAAACGAATAACACAAATCTAACAATGATCTCCCAAAGCGGTTAATCGATTGGTCTTTTGAACAACGACATTTATGAAATTCCAAATCATCGACATCATCATCATCATCATCATCATTTTCATCGCTCCACATCGGGTTAAGTGCCTGATAAATAAGCATGTTTTCCTGCCTTGATTGTTTGCATCCCGTTCTTGCACTGAGGTCTCCACATATCATGAGACAGACATCGTCATCACGTATTACCTCTGACAGAGCTTCTTCAAGAACGACAACTCCGTCCTTTACCTGCATATGGTTGTAAGCTGGACCTCCTTCTGGCACCACATTGCAACCCACATAAATAACATCCTTTCCAATGTTGAACAGTCTACTGTCCATCTTTAGTACAATAGCATTACTGCAGTCGACCTTAATTTGTTTTACAAATGGTTCTAAATGTTTCTTAACCATCACTAACACTTCTCCAGAGTTTCTCCCATGTACTGTAAATTTCTTAGCTGGAGCAACAAATTTTGTAAACTCTGGAAAAATGGTTTTATAACCAACAAAGGTTTCTGTCAGACAGACAACATCAAAGGAATTAATATAATTCATAAAAGAACAGTCACGCAATTTGTTTAATAAATTTTCCACATTGTAATTCAAAAAAGTTAATTCCAAAACTTGATGGTTCGCCTCATGCTATTTAGTCGCTGCCCGTAAGGTTCTAGCGCTGGCACTGGCGCTGGCACTGGGGCTGCCTCTATGGCTACCGTCACTGTGAGGGGAAGACCTGACACTAGACGCTGAGCCCCTAAGATACCCGTGCATTCCCCTCTGTTGTGTTGTCACCTGCCGCGCGTTGCCACTGGTGCCACTGTGCGAGGAGTTATTTTTAGAAGCAGGCGAAGAAGCTGCGCCGCTGGTTGGCTGCTGTTCCTGCGCACGGTCGCCTCGCTGACTGACGTCATTAACGTCAACACGAGATCTTGTCTGTCATTGGCTGATGGTCTGCCACCTGTGTTTACATTCTGCATGTGCGAATTGTTTACTTCATGCACCGCCGATCCGGCTGTCACCTCAGCATAACTACGAGGATCGGGTCATTTGGCACCAATCACAAATTTCCCTCGCACAAAATATGCTGATTTTCCTCTTGTTTAGCTCTGGCCACAGTCTGTCTTCTCGTCAGATCGTTCGCCACTCTCACAAAATATGCTGACTTTCCCTCTTGTTTAGCTCTGGCCACAGTCTGTCTGTCTCCTCGTCAGATCGTTCGCCACTCTCACACCAATCTTGTCCAGCTCAGAACGAAGCTGACGATCTCTGATGATAAACATTTTGTCCCTCCAGTGTGTGAATTTAACGATCATTGTTTGTGTTTGTCCATCACGTGGCTGTCCTACTCTGTGAGCCCTGGCAATGTGTTCCTGTGGTGTCCATGTCCTGGTCCTATCCACAGAGTTCAGTGTGTCACACACGATCCTGGCACACGTGTCGTAGTCCTCTCTGGTGTTTTGCTGTGGGAGGCCATGCATTCTTAAATTGTCTCTTCTAGAGAATCCCTCCAATCTGTCGATTTCTTCTGTCATCTTTTCTACTTCTCCCTTCAAATCATTGACAGTTGTTTTCAGGGTGTTTGTCTCCTCCCCCTGTCCTGTCGTCTCTGAAAATAACTCGTCCATGTGTCTTGTTAGTGATGATACAGTGTCTGACAAACGTTTGTTGTCAGTCTCAAGTCTGTCACACCGTCTGTTTATTTCCTCACATTTTTCACTGACACTGTTTAACTGCGATTTTATGTCAACAAGATCATTTTTAATTGACACATTCTGTTCATGTTGTCGTTCACGTTGCTGAGTGATTTCTTCTTTTAAGTCGGAAATAGCGCAGAGAATTTTGTTGAGTGCGTCAATAGGGAGAGAACTGGCGGTGGCACCCATTTCTGTTGTCGTGTCGGAATGGTGTTGTTTGTCAGTGGTGTCAGTAGGTCCGGGGTTCTGTTCAATGTCACCACTTAGCAGCAGTCTCCTGGCTGAGAACACAACGTTGATCACAAACGCTGCTACAAATGCTGGAACATGTAGGCCGGTGACTGTTGTGTTGGTGTGTACTCCGCCACTGACACTGTCACGACCCATTTCACTGACACACGGCGTGGTCACCTCGTCACCGTGTCCTCCCTCCAACAGCACATTTCTCATTTCCAGCATCATCTCAACGTTCGTTTTCAGACTCCATACCAGCAACACCCCAAACAGGCACAGGAGATACACAGTTACACAGTCCCGGAGTGACACGACAGGCGAGTCACTGCCACCCACCTGCTTTGCACGCACTGCATTTCTTGCTGAGTTCACGACACCACAAAAATGGCCAATTCTGGCCCTCCACAAGGTCAGGTCGATCATTTTAACGTGACTCCCTTATCCACTCACCTTCACACACCTGTTCTATCACTAATTATCAATTAAACTTTCTACTAGCCGTCAATATTTCTCAAAAAAATGCTGCAGCTGGCTGTAGGTGATGTTTACAGTTCCGCCATCTTGCGCATGCCCCCGAGAGAGAGAGAGAGAGAGAGAGAGAGAGAATCTATTCATCAAAACAATAATTTTTCACACGAACACTTTAATTAATTTACTTATTTACTTAGGCCCATTGCTCAAGGGTGAGCATAGGCCTTTGACAACACTCCGCCATCGCACTCGGTTCTGGGCTGCTCGCTGAATGCCTGTCCAGTTGGTCCCCTGCCTCTTTATCTCTGTCTCTGTGTCTCGCCTCCAGCTGCTGCGAGGTCGGCCTCTCTTCCTTTTCCTCTGCGGGTTCCATGTGAGGGCTTGGCGTGTGGTGCTGGATGTTGGCTTCCTGAGAGTGTGTCCAATCCAGCCCCACTTCCTCCGCAGAATCTACTTGGCAACTGGTTCCTGTCCTGCTTGCTTCCATAGATCTTCATTGTTGATCTTCTCTGGCCATCTGATCTTGAAGATGCGCCTCAGACAGGTGTTGATGAAGGTCTGAATTTTTTGCTGTATTGCCTTGGTCATTTTCAAGTATCGCAGCCGTAGAGCAGAACGGACTTCACATTTGAATTGAAGATACGCAATTTTGTTGTCCTTCTGAAGTCTCCTGAGGCCCAGATGTTCTTTAGCATGATGAATGCTGCTCGCGCCTTGCCTATCCTGGCCATGATGTCTCGGTCGGTGGCCCCCCTGCTTATCAACTACGCTTCCCAAGTAGACAAAGGAATCTACTTCCCTGACGGGCTCGCCTTCGACTGTGACCGGGTTGCTGCCTGTGGTGTTGATCTTCATCAGCTCGGTCTTCTTCTTGTTTATCTTGAGCCCTGTTCCTGCTGATGTTGTCTCAAGGCGGGTGGTCTTGTCCTGCATCTGTGTGTGACTGTGGGAGAGGAGTGCCAAGTCGTCAGCAAAGTCAAGGTCATCTAGCTGCGTCCAGAGTGCCCACTGTATCCCATTGTTCCTGCCTGTTGTTGTGGTCTTCATGATCCAGTCGATGACCTGGAGGAAGAGGAAAGGTGACAACGGACATCTCTGGCACACTCCTGTCTTCACCTCAAAACCGTCTGACAACTGGCCTGCATGAGCCACCCTGGAGTAACTATTCATCAAAACAATAATTTTCACACGTACACTTTAATTAATGGTGACCATACAACATTGATTATGGTGTGAATTATCAATACAAGTGCCAATTAACTTTCAAAGCTCATAATTGCTATTTCTACAATAAAAAAAAACGACAAAAACAGTAATATATATATATATATATATATAGAATACAAACTTAATTGTCACCCTGAAACCGCATTTATGATAATAAAAAAAAGCAATGATATTTATTGATTTTTTTCAATAGTAGGAAAGCGTATCAAGCTGTAGAAAACCGGTAGTTGAGGTGAAAACAGTGATTTCCACCTGAACCAAGTGTTTTCTCGTGAAGACAATTGTCTTCTGTAATCATCACGCTGTAACGACATCAGACAACGATTCAAAAGAAATAAAAACCACCTCATGACTGAGGAAATTGTCGGCAGATAACAATAAATTGTGGCGGAAATTTGCAGCTTGCGGCAGGCTGCGCATTTCCACAGCTGTGTTTGAAAGGCCGAAAGTTCCAATGACTCCTTTGACACCAGCACGCCAACATGCCAGTTCCCTATTGTCAGGTGTCATAATGATCTGTTTTCAGAAATCATCATGCCTGTACAGTTCCCTACTGTCAGGTGTCATATTGATCTGTTTCCAGACATCATCATGCCTGTACAGTTCCCTACTGTCAGGTGTCATATTGATCTGTTTCCAGACATCATCATGCCTGTACAGTTCCCTACTGTCAGGTGTCATGATGATCTGTTTCCAGACATCATCATGCCTGTACAGTTCCCTACTGTCAGGTGTCATATAATGATCTGCTTCCAGACATCATCATGCCTGTACAGTTCCCTACCATCATGCCTGTACAGTTCCCTACCATCATGCCTGTACAGTTCCCTACTGTCAGGTGTCATGATGATCTGTTTCCAGACATCATCATGCCTGTACAGGTCCCTATTGTCAGGTGTTATAATGACATTTTCAGACATCATCATGCCTGTGTTCATCGTGGGCTTCTCTGACAGCCATTTCTGACCCCACAACAAGACACACGTCATTCTGAGAGCAACAAAATCAGTGCTAATGACCCTCATCACATGAAAACAGTCATAAATGTTCTTGAAGGCAATTTCTACTTTCACGAAGAATGAGCCTTTAAAGCTGCAAAGCTCCCATAGTCTGATGGCAGGAAGGTAGAGAGGAAAGGTTGGGAGGGAGGGGAGGGGAGAGATGAGACGGGGAGGGGATGCGTGGAGAAAGTAACACGAGGAGAAACCCCCAACATTCCCTCTCCTCCCCTCTTTTATATAAACTTGTCTCTCTTTGTGATGAACTCTCTCTCTCTCTCTCTCTCTCTCTCTCTTCTCTCTCTCTCTCTCTCTCTCTCTCTCTCTTATTTTGTGCATTTTGTGTTATGCTGTCCTGTCCTCCAAAAATTGTTCGAAGTCAGACTTCGGGAATTCAAATCCAACCATGCAAACTGTCATTTTCGCTACGCCCCGACATGCGCATTCGTTCTGGTGGTATCAGTGTGGTGTGAAACAGATCCCTGTCCTACAATCCCTAATCCCACCAAACCCTGCCCTCACCTCCTTTTGAACTGAATGTGAAAGTTAAGCCTGGGTGCAACAAACCCAGTAGAAAGACACACCAGAATACGATGAGGGAAAAGGGGGGGGAGGGGGACCACACGCACTGAGATTTCCCCCTCGACGTCTGACTCTATGGCTTGTTAACCCTGCAGCAGGTTTCCATGGGTACATTGGGCACTGCAGTTCATAACTTCCCACGCGCTGTAAGACATGTTCAGCGAGAAAAATAATAACGGAATTGATAGAAAGAGCAAGGGACAACACACACACACACACACACACACACACACACACACACACACACACACACACACACATACACACACACACACACACACACACACACACACACTCACAGACAGAGAGAGAGAGAGAGAGGTGGTGTGGATAAGAGAGAGAAAGACGTGAAGGATGGAGTGGATGTGAGAGAGAAAGAGAGAGGGGGTGGTGGATGGGGTGGATGTGACAGAGGTGGGGGATGGGGCGGTAGAGAGAAAGAGAGAGAGAGAGAGAGAGAGAGAGAGAGAGAGAGAGAGAGAGAGAGACGAATCGTTTCACATTTTTCTAACCTTCTTTCCTCATCCACATCATCATCCAACACTACAACCACCTCTCTCTCTCTCTCTCTCTCTCTCTCTCTCTCTCTCTCTCTCTCTTCTCTCTCTCTCTCTCTCTCTCTCTCTCTCTCTCTCTCTCTCCCTCTCTCTCTCTCCACACCCACTCTCTCTCTCTCTCTCTCTCTCTCTCACTCACTCCTCTCTCTCTCTCTCACTCACTCTTTCTTTCTTTCTTCTTCTTCTTCTTTTTCTTCTTCTTCTTCTTCTTCTTTTCCTTCTTCTTCGGGAGCGCTGTCTCCCTGACCATGCTTAATTTAAACGGACAGTCAAATATTTACAGAGGAGCGTTCAAGCCGATTAATTGAAATAACACACACACACACACACACACACACACACACCCCACACACACACACATGCACACACACACATACGCACGCACGCACGCACGCACACACACACACACACACACACACACACACACACACACACACACACACACACACATTCGTCTAATATTACATATTTTTTAATGAAAAGACGTTAAATGAAACTACTACTACTACTACTACTACTACTACTACTACTACACGCAACTACCAGCTCACTCTCGGGGCTAGAGGGGGGAGGGGGGGGGGACGAAAATCTGAATTGTCGGTCTGGCAGACACGTCCTTCTATCTACAGAAGACAGGTGCTGAGCAACGCTCAGACACAGGAGACGATCGAGGGTGACAGAGGGACACAGTCTGTGTGGGTCCCCTGCATGACAAGATTCATCTCACGGTCTGCCGCTCAGCCACTGTCTGCAGCCAGACATGAGGCATGGCTCCGACAGCAGATCATAGCAGTCAGCCAGCACACACGCCGTGCATGTGCTTCTTCTCCCACTCCCTCACCTTCTCCATCCGCTCCACTCCCGTTCCTACCCCCAACCCCTCGACGTTTGAGACAGGAAACCATACAGTCGCTTTAGTAATCGTTACTATTATATAGATTCCGACCAGAGCAATAAGTCTACTACTTTACTACCACTAAAAGTAACGAAGATTCAAAGTTACAGTCAGTAATTTGTGATTTGTCCAAATGCTTAAAATATCTATACCTGTGTTACCTTCATACGCACACAGTCACCAGGGACATCAGAAGGAGGGAGGTGAGGACAAGAAGGGTGGGGGAACGGGGAGGAAAACACCCACACCCACCCCCAATACAATGAGAGAAAAAAAAAGACTGGGTCCAGTTTGACAGAAAGGAATGTTTCCGTGGCCCCATAGGACCCGTGGCGGTGAGGTGAATGGCCAGACAGGTGACAGCCCCCTGTCCGTAATCATCAGTCAGCTGGCTAATCATCAGTCAGCTGGCTAATCATCAGTCAGCTGGCTAGCCACCACCTGTTAGGCCTCTTCCCACAGCTGGCTACACCAACACAGTCGGCCAGCTTCGTGCGCATGCGTCAAACACATCTCTGTCACCCCTATTCGCTTGTTGTTCTCAGTGTATGATCCAGAAATTAGGACAGCAAGTACAAACGTCTCACAAGATTTTTACACAGGAAGATGTGGATACACAGGTGCTGAAAAAGCACCAACTTCTATAAAACGCGTGATGTAATTTAAGATACGTATCATTTTCTCAGCAAATATGTCCGCTACGCTCACTGAGGTGACTATTTGTCAACTGACAGAACATCAACATACAAATCGTAACGACTCGGACTCTTGTCATCGTCATTTTGCGTGCAAGTTCGACGATTCCGTTCAGTGTTGACTTGCAAAATTTGACTTCGATTGCTAAAGTCCAGTTTTCCCTCCTACGTAAACAGTTTTTTTTGTTGTTGTTTTGGGGTTTTTTTTGTTTGTTTGTTTGTTTTTTGTTCTGGTTTCTTTTTTTATTTTAAGTTCAACACTAACGTAAAACGCGCATCATTTGGCTGTGTTTTCCAAATATTGTTTCCATAAAACTCAAGTCATGGTTTTCGCGTCAATTAAACGTAACTACGATTCTAATTAACTCGCGCACACGCACGCGCACACACACACACACACACACACACACACACACACACACACACACACACACACACACACACCTCCCATACCACACCACCACAATCTCTCCATCTCGAGTGGCTCACATGCAGTCAGCTAAATTACGTTCACAGCAGTCTTCGCTTTGTTGGGGGAGTTTCCTGTGTGAAGATACACCAAGTCACACTCGCTCTCCTACCTCCACTAAGGCTGTCTTTGATCTGTTATGGCCCCTATCACTTTTGATATACCATGGCCCTCAACATTCCCCTATCACTTTTGATATACCATGGCCCTCAACATTCCCCTATCACTTTTGATATGCCATGGCCCTCAACATTCCCCTATCACTTTTGATATACCATGGCCCTCATCATTCCCCTATCACTTTTGATATACCATGGCCCTCAACATTCCCCTATCACTTTTGATATACCATGGCCCTCATCATTCCCCTATCACTTTTGATATCTCATGGCCCTCATCATTCCTCTATCACTCTGTGGACTTCTTCGCTGTCTTTATTTTATTACCCTCATTATTCCCTTATCACTCTGTGGACTTCTTCGCTGTCTTTTATCATTTTATTACCCTCATTATCCCCTTATCACTCAGTGGACTTCTTCGCTGTCTTTTATCATTTTATTACCCTCATTATCCCCTTATCACTCTGTGGACTTCTTCGCTGTCTTTTATCACTTTATTACCCTCATTATCCCCTTATCACTCTGAGGACTTCTTCGCTGTCTTTTATCATTTTATTACCCTCATTATCCCCTTATCACTCTGTGGACTTCTTCGCTGTCTTTTATCATTTTATTACCCTCATTATCCCCTTATCACTCTGTGGACTTCTTCGCTGTCTTTTATCATTTTATTACCCTCATTATTCCCTTATCACTCTGAGGACTTCTTCGCTGTCTTTTATCATTTTATTACCCTCATTATTCCCTTATCACTCTGTGGACTTCTTCGCTGTCTTTTATCATTTTATTACCCTCATTATCCCTTATCACTCTGTGGACTTCTTCGCTGTCTTTTATCATTTTATTACCCTCATTATCCCTTATCACTCTGGGACTTCTTCGCTGTCTTTTATCATTTTATTACCCTCATTATTCCCTTATCACTCTGGTGGACTTCTTCGCTGTCTTTTATCATTTTATTACCCTCATTATCCCCTTATCACTCTGTGGACTTCTTCGCTGTCTTTTATCATTTTATTACCCTCATTATCCCTTATCACTCTGTGGACTTCTTCGCTGTCTTTTATCATTGTATTACCCTCATTATCCCCTTATCACTCTGTGGACTTCTTCGCTGTCTTTTATCATTTTATTACCCTCATTATCCCCTTATCACTCTGTGGACTTATTGGCTGTCTTTATCATTTATTACCTCATTATCCCTTATCACTCTGTGACTTTGCTGTCTTTATCATTTATTCCTCTTATCCCTTATCACTCTTGGACATTTCCCCTTCTTTTCATTTGTCACCATCATTCACGACCTTACCTCTTCTTTGTCACTGTACTTATATATCATGCCTCTTTCTTTCCTGTCACCACTGAAATTTATACCTTCCTTCTTCTTTGTCACCATTGACATTTCACGACCTTCCTTCTTCTTTGTCACCATTCACATTTCACGACCTTCCTTCCTTTGTCACCATTGACATTTCATGACCTTCCTTCTTCTTTGTCACCATTGACATTTCACGACCTTCCTTCTTCTTTGTCACCATTCACATTCACACTTCTTCTCTTGTCACCATCACTTTCATGACCTCCTTCTTTGTCACCATTGACATTTCGTGACTTTCCTCTTCCTTTGTCACCATTGACATTTCAGACCTTCCTTCTTCTTTCCTTACTCACCATTGACATTTTCATGACCTTCCTTCTTTGTCACCATTGTCATTTCAGACCTTCCTTCTTCTTTGTCACCATTGACATTTCACGACCTTCTTCTTTGTCACCATTGACATTTCATGACCTTCCTCCTTCCTTTGTCACCATGACATTTCGTGACTTTCCCTTCTTCTTTGTCACCATTGACATTTCATGACCTTCCTTCTTCTTTGTCACCATTGTCATTTCGTGACCTTCCTTCTTCTTTGTCACCATTGTCATTTCGTGACCTTCCTTCTTCTTTGTCACCATTGTCATTTCGTGACCTTCCTTCTTCTTTGTCACCATTGTCATTTCGTGACCTTCCTTCTTCTTTGTCACCATTGTCATTTCGTGACCTTCCTCCTTCCCTTGTTACCACTGACATTTCATGGCCTCCCTTCTCCCCTTGTCATCATTGACATTTCGTGACCTTCCTCCTTCCCTTGTTACCACTGACATTTCATGGCCTTCCTTCTTCTTCTCCCTTGTTACCATTGACATTTCATGGCCTTCCTTCTTCTTCCCTTGTTACCATTGACATTTCATGGCCTTTACCTTCTTCTCTCCCTTGTTACCATTCACATTTCATGGCCTTCCTCCTTCCCTTGTTACCGTTGACATTTCATGGCCTTCCTTCTTCTTCCCTTGTTACCATTCACATTTCATGGCCTTCCTCCTTCCTTGTTACCGTTGACATTTCATGGCCTTCCTTCTTCTTCCCTTGTTACCATTGACATTTCATGGCCTTCCTCCTTCCCTTGTTACCATTGACATTTCATGGCCTTCCTTCTTCTTCCCTTGTTACCATTGACATTTATGGCCTTCCTTCTTCCCTTGTTACCATTGACATTTCATGGCCTTCCTTCTTCTTCCCTTGTTACCATTCACATTTCATGGCCTTCCTTCTTCTTCCCTTGTTACCATTGACATTTATGGCCTTCCTCCTTCCCTTGTTACCGTTGACATTTCATGGCCTTCCTTCTTCTTCCCTTGTTACCATTGACATTTCGTGACCTTCCTTCTTTTTCCCTTGTTACCATTGTCATTTCATGACCTTCCTTCTTCCCTTGTTACCATTGACATTTCGTGACCTTCCTTCTTCCCTTGTTACCATTGACATTTTATGGCCTTCCTTCTTCTTCCCTTGTTACCATTGACATTTTATGGCCTTCCTTCTTCTTCCCTTGTTACCATTGACATTTCGTGACCTTCCTTCTTCCCTTGTTACCTTGACATTTTATGGCCTTCCTTCTTCCCTTGTTACCATTGACATTTCGTGACCTTCCTCCTTCCTTTGTCACCATTGACATTTTATGGCCTTCCTTCTTCCCTTGTTACCATTGACATTTCGTGACCTTCCTCCTTCCCTTGTTACCATTGACATTTCATGGCCTTCCTTCTTCTTCCCTTGTTACCATTGACATTTCGTGACCTTCCTTCTTCCCTTGTTACCATTGACATTTCATGGCCTTCCTTCTTCTTCCCTTGTTACCATTGACATTTCGTGACCTTCCTTCTTCCCTTGTTACCATTGACATTTCATGGCCTTCCTCCTTCCCTTGTTACCGTTGACATGTCATGGCCTTCCTTCTTCTTCCCTTGTTACCATTGACATTTCGTAACCTTTCCTTCTTCCTTGTTACCATTGACATTTTATGGCCTTCCTTCTTCCCTTGTTACCGTTGACATTTCATGGCCTTCCTCCTTCCCTTGTTACCGTTGACATGTCATGGCCTTCCTTCTTCTTCCCTTGTTACCATTGACATTTCGTGACCTTCCTTCTTCCCTTGTTACCTTGACATTTTATGGCCTTCCTTCTTCCCTTGTTACCGTTGACATTTCATGGCCTTCCTTCTTCCTGTCTCATCATTGACATTTCATGCCCTTCTTTCTCACCTTGTTACTAATGACATTTTATGGCCTTCCTTCTTCCCTGTTGTTACCATTGACCTTTCATTGCCCTCCTTCTTCCCTTGTTACCATTGACCTTTCATGCCCTTCCTTTTCCCTTGTTACCATTGACATTTCATGGCCTTCGTTCCCCCATTGTCACCATTGACATTTCATGGCCTTCGTTCCCCCATTGTCACCATTGACATTTCATGGCCTTCGTTCCCCCATTGTCACCATTGACATTTCATGGCCCTCCTTCCCTTGTTACCATTCACATTTCATGGTCTTCCTTCTAACCTTGTTACCATTCACATTTCATGGTCTTCCTTCTAACCTTGTTACCATTCACATTTCATGGTCTTCCTTCTAACCTTGTTACCATTCACATTTCATGGTCTTCCTTCTAACCTTGTTACCATTCACATTTCATGGTCTTCCTTCTAACCTTGTTACCATTCACATTTCATGGTCTTCCTTCTACCCTTGTTACCATTCACATTTCATGGTCTTCCTTCTACCCTTGTTACCATTCACATTTCATGGTCTTCCTTCTAACCTTGTTACCATTCACATTTCATTGGTCTTCCTTCAAACCTTGTTACCATTCACATTTCATGGTCTTCCTTCTAACCTTGTTACCATTCACATTTCATGGTCTTCCTTCTAACCTTGTTACCATTCACATTTCATGGTCTTCCTTCTAACCTTGTTACCATTCACATTTCATGTCTTCCTTCTAACCTTGTTACCATTCACATTTCATTGTCTTCCTTCTAACCTTGTTACCATTCACATTTCATTGTCTTCCTTCTAACCTTGTTACCATTCACATTTCTTTGGTCTTCCTTCTAACCTTGTTACCATTCAATTTCATGCTTCTCCTGTTCCATTCCCTTTCACTTTCTTCTTTTTTGTTCCATTGATATTTCATGGCCTTCTTTCTTCCCTGGTTCCTTTGTTGAAATATTGGCTGTCATTGACATTTCATGGCCTTCTTTCTTCCCTGGTTCCTTTGTTGAAATATTGGCTGTCATTGACATTTCATGGCCTTCTTTCTTCCCTGGATCCTTTGTTGAAATATGGCTGTCATTGACATTTCATGGCCTTCTTTCTTCCCTGGATCCTTTGTTGAAATATTTGGCTGTCATTGACATTTCATGGCTTTCTTTCTTCCCTGGATCCTTTGTTGAAATATTGGCTGTCATTGACATTTCATGGCCTTCTCTTCTGAACCTTTGTTTACCATTCAAATTTCATGGTCCTTCCTTCTAACCTTGTTACCATTCACATTTCATGGTCTTCCTTCTAACCTTGTTACCATTCACATTTCATGGTCTTCCTTCTAACCTTGTTACCATTCACATTTCATGGTTCTTCACTTTCTTAATATTTCCTTCTACTTGTTACCATTCACATTTCATGGTCTTCCTTCTAACCTTGTTACCATTCACATTTCATTGTCTTCCTTCTACCCTTGTTACCATTCACATTTCATGGTCTTCCTTCTACCCTTGTTACCATTCACATTTCATGGTCTTCCTTCTAACCTTGTTACCATTCACATTTCATGGTCTTCCTTCTAACCTTGTTACCATTCACATTTCATGGTCTTCCTTCTAACCTTGTTACCATTCACATTTCATGGTCTTCCTTCTAACCTTGTTACCATTCACATTTCATGGTCTTCCTTCTAACCTTGTTACCATTCACATTTCATTGTCTTCCTTCTAACCTTGTTACCATTCACATTTCATTGTCTTCCTTCTAACCTTGTTACCATTCACATTTCATTGTCTTCCTTCTAACCTTGTTACCATTCACATTTCATGGCTTTCCTTCTTTTCTTGTTACCATTGATATTTCATGGCCTTCTTTCTTCCCTGGTTCCTTTGTTGAAATATTGGCTGTCATTGACATTTCATGGCCTTCTTTCTTCCCTGGTTCCTTTGTTGAAATATTGGCTGTCATTGACATTTCATGGCCTTCTTTCTTCCCTGGTTCCTTTGTTGAAATATTGGCTGTCATTGACATTTCATGGCCTTCTTTCTTCCCTGGATCCTTTGTTGAAATACTGGCTGTCATTGACATTTCATGGCTTTCTTTCTTCCCTGGATCATTTGTTGAAATATTGGCTGTCATTGACATTTCATGGCCTTCTTTCTTCCCTGGATCCTTTGTTGAAATACTGGCTGTCATTGACATTTCATGGCCTTCCTTTTACCCTTGTCACTTAGTGGACTTATTGACTGTTTTGACACTTTATGGCTTCCCTTCTTCCTGTATCACTTCATGGAGTTATTGGCTGTCCCTATCAGTTCATTGTCTTCCTCCTTCCCTTAACATTTAATAGAATTATTAGCTCATTACATTCTGGCGGGCTTGTGAACAGACGTGTGGTCATCTCTAACTTTTTTTTGGTCTAGAGATTGAATATGTACGTATATATATATATATATATATAAGAGAGAGAGAGAGAGAGAAGAGAGAGAGAGAGAGAGATAGAGAGATTGATTCAGATTCAGATTCAGATGTTTTATTCTTATAGGCCTTGGCCCCTCAGAAGGGGGATGTACATGTAACATAGAAAGTCGCACTACCAAATTTATGATAATAATTACATTACACAAACGCTTCGTCTTTTGAAAGCTTTGTATAAATAAACTGCAAACTGTTTTACAACGCTTTCATTCTGAGATGACATTAACAAGATAAGCTTGAATAAGCAAGGTCTTGTATGTATAAAATTTCTGTGAAATAAATTGTTCTCTTATATCTTGCAATTTTGGACAAATTAATGCAAAATGCATTTCATCTTCTGTTGACTGTCGACATAATGGACACAACAATTCAGAGGCATCTATTTGTCTATAACGATAACAATGAACAAAAATATCAGACACCAATTCTAAACTTTTACATTATTAACTTCAAGTGCCTGTCCATACGCAGTGACATGTACGTTGGGAGAGAATGCCTATCATTGAATGTTCAATAAAAACTAAACCTGTTACTATTTTGAACATGAAAATTCCAGTCTTGCCACCTACAGTCAATCAGTCTTTCTTTAAATGTGCGAACAAAATTGTTCATATCTCCGACACCTTGGTTAAGCCATACGTACCCAAAACCATATTCGTATAATTTGGCTCTTACATGAGACACCCAGTTTGTCTTGCCTCTATTATCTAGTTCTAATAGCATTTTATACGCTTTATGAGGCAATCTATGTTCATCCATCTGAGTTAGTTTTATCCAGTACTTAATACATTTAACAGTGGAGTGCAAAGATATGCGGTATCTGTCAGTCTCACCATACACAAGATCATTTGGTGTTTGTGGCGATACACCCAAGAACTTCTTTAAAGCAAATAAATGGACCTTTTCGCATTGCGCAGCAGCAGTATCAAGGCCCCAAAGTTCAGCCCCATATTGTAACATAGGCAAGATTTGGACATCAAACAGTTTCAAAAACAAGGCAAGAGATTCATTGTTCAGCATCGACAACTTCTTCATAATACATAGCAATGCATTTTTGGCTCGGCAAGCAATATCTTTACAAGCAAAAGTAAAACTTAAACGCGTAGAGAAATATATACCCAAATACTTGTATGCATTAACAACAGGCATATTTACCGAATTATATGTCCATTTTTCTCTAGCAGAGAGGTAGCCGCCCTTTTTGAAAACGATTATGTTACTTTTACTCATATTTATTTTCAACTGGAGCGAATCAGCGGCCCTTTGCAAACTATTTAACTGAGTTTGGAGCCCTATTGCTGTCTCTGCTATTAATGCAACGTCATCAGCAAGAAGTAGGATAAATATTTCCATAGCATCTCTTATAAAATGGGCGCCGTGTCTTCCAGAGTTCATCACTTCCAAAGTCAGCTCATTAATGAATAAGGAAAACAAAACTGGGCTGCAAACATCACCCTGTTTAACACCAGATGTACAACTGATATAATCTGTTAAAGCAGCACCACATCGCACCCTTGCCTTTACACAGTCATACATACTCATTATGCATTTATACATCTTTCCACGAATACCATTTTTTAATAAAATGGGCCAAAGTAAAGTTCTG
This sequence comes from Conus canariensis, assembly GCA_033310375.1. Classification (NCBI taxonomy): domain Eukaryota; kingdom Metazoa; phylum Mollusca; class Gastropoda; order Neogastropoda; family Conidae; genus Conus; species Conus canariensis. The sequence continues at coordinate 51,002,947 of CM065736.1, read as the reverse complement.
TTAACGGAATCAAATGCTTTCTCAAAATCGACGAAAGCAACATATAATTTACGATTCAGACAAAACTGTTTTTGGACAAAAGCTAATAATGTAAACATATGGTCTATGGTAGAATAATGTTGTTTAAAACCAGCTTGAAATTCACCTGTAATATTATTATCCTCAACCCAAACTTGAAGTCTTTTATTAATAATCGTGCTATACACTTTACTGCATACATTACACAGCGATATTCCTCTATAGTTGTTTGGATTTGTAACAATGCCCTTTTTGTATAATGGCACAACAATTGATTCACACCAGCTTTCAGGGTATATGCCTCTATCAAACAGGGAGTTAAAAAATTTAACCAGAAATTCCACTACCAAGTTTGACTTGCAAGCATTCTTTATCAATTCCCCTAGAATCTTATCAGGACCAGGTGCCTTACAATTTTTCAATGTTTTTAAAGCCATCAAAATTTCTTCTACTGAGATAGGTCGATTCAAATTATTTTCGTCATCACCATTATCACGTTCATCATTATCATCGTCACAGCCATCCTCATGGTTTACAGCATTATGATTACCAGAAGCACTTTCGTTACTATTAGATTCTTCCTGACTCAGACCATTAACAAACCTGTCTTGTCTTTCTAACAATTCTTTAAAATGTACATACCAGTCGTCAATGCTAACATCATTCAGAGGCTGCCTTCTTGTCTTAGAGATTTTACGCACAGATTTCCAGAATTCCTGTTGGCTATTTACAGATTGTAATAAGCCATTTAACAAAGTGTCATTGAACTGCTTCTCTTTTCTCTTTAATAAATGTTTATATTCGCGTCTTGCTATACACAAAGAAGTGCGATCAGGTGGAGACAAAGTACGCTTAAATTTTTTCAACAAATTACGCACAGTTCTTTTGGCAACACGACATTCATCATCATACCAGTCATCATCTTTCACGCCCTTACCAATGACTACCTGTTTTTTCAGAGAGTCTGCTGCATTTTTCATACAATGATTAAAAACCTCAAGTGCCTTGTTAATATTTTCATCTATCAAATCAATTGCCATTTCAAACTGGATTTGGATGTCATTTGAGCAGATATTGTTTCTGAACATACTGCTGTGAGCTTCGTCCCATATAAACTTTTCAGAAATCTGAACATAATTGTTATCTTTCATACAGATCATATTGTTCTTAGGGAAATGAATATGTAATTCCAAAGGTAAATGATCAGATTCAATTCTGTCAGACACATTCATTCTGCTGCAATCCAAAATGCTTGAAAACAGGTCATATGACAGCAAAAAATAATCATCTACACTGTTACCATTATCAGATATGTACGTGTAGTGACCTTGAAGGTCACCCTGACACATACCATTCAAAATACACAGGTCTAAAACAGTGTCCATGTTCAGCAACATTTTCCCATAATTATTAAGCACACGGTCTTCAGAGTTTCTATTCAATGTCAAAGGACCACTTAAATATTGATCTTCAGAATCACACACATTGGTTACAAGATCACAGGAAATATTTAAGGTTTTACTATTTAAGTCTCCATTAATTACTATGTAGGCATCATGTGCTTCATTATATACAAACAATCACATAAGAAATCTTCCAATAAAGAGACACCATTTTCACAGTCAAAGTGTACATAATAGGGTGAGTTCTCAGGTGGTACATAAGCACAAACATACACAATGTCTCTCTCCATTCCGAAAAGGCATTTATCCAGAAGAAAAGCGTAGAAAAGTGGAGACTCCACACCAACAGGTCTAACGTAAGAACACAGCTCATTCCTTATCAGACATACAATTCCACCCGAGCGTCTTCCGTGTACCGACAGTTTGACAGACGGTCTACAAAACACCGTATACCCTCTGAAAATAGACAACTGAAAATTTTCTACAAACGCCTCAACTAAACAGACAAAATCAAAGGAACAGATATACGAAACGAAATCACGGTCATATATTTTTGAAAGTAATCCATTAATGTTCCAATGAGAGAGAGAGAGAGAGAGAGAGAGAGAGAGAGAGAGAGAGAGAGAGAGAGAGAGAGAGAGAGAGAAGAGAAGTACGATCAAATGTCCTGATGAACAAAGGGATATGATTGGAGTTATCTGTACACATCGACCTGATAAACATATGGGCATCTGCGGAATCTATATGAACCGGACTTCATGAACACGGCTATTATCAAGAAATCATTCATATGTATCTGATCTTATAAACATATAGAAATGACCCATGCGTCGTCTGCTATATACAAACATGGATCACCTATATCTAGCTGACCCATGGCGTGAACAAGAGAAATGCTTCAGGTGATGGAGGCCCTTCAGTGTATGTTGACTAGGGATAAAATTGCCCATCTACTCACAAAGATGCTTTGTTGAAGTGAAATTTTAAATCTGCATCAACAATTGAAGCAATAACGCGCGTGCGTGCGTGTATGCGTGCGTGTATGCGTGCGTGTGTGTGTGTGTGTGTGTGTGTGTGTGTGTGTGTGTGTGTGTGTGTGTGTGTGGTGAGAGAGAGAGAGACAGAGAGAGAGAGAGAGAGAGACTTTTAGTGGGTCTGGTGGGGAAAATCTTTATTCTGAATGCCCACGTGACCAAGAATCCTGTCAAGAGCCACGTGACAACAGAGATGCACAAACACGTCATACATGCCTCTGGATTTAGCCACTGCCTTTAAGAACTGTCCGAGAGGTTTAGGACATGATGGCTCTTTAGTGAGTTACGTCTCCATTTCTTTACCCATTCACTGTCTGCTGTTCACAGTTCAATCGGTTAACTGCTGTGTCAACAA
>CM065736.1:50995137-50997637 GCA_033310375.1 Conus canariensis | reverse complement strand
GGCAACAGGCAGGACTCTCTAAAGGCAACAGGCAGAACTCTCTAAAGGCAATAGGCAGGACTCTTTAAAGGCAACAGGCAGGACTATCTAAAGGCAACAGGCAGGACACTCTAAAGGCAATAGGCAGGACTATCTAAAGGCAACAGGCAAGACACTTTAAAGGCAACAGGCAGGACTCACTCTTTAAAGGCAACAGGCAGGACTCTCTAAAGGCAACAGGCAGGACTCACTCTTTAAAGGCAACAGGTAGGACTCTCTAAAGGCAACAGGCAGAACTCTCTAAAGGCAATAGGCAGGACTCTTTAAAGGCAATAGGCAGGACTCACTGAAGGCAACAGGCAGGACTCTCTAAAGGCAATAGGCAGGACTCTCTAAAGGCAACAGGCAGGACTCTCTAAAGGCAACAGGCAGGACTCTCTAAAGGCAATAGGCAGGGCTCTTCAAAGACAACAGGCAGGACTCTTTAAAGGCAACAGGCAGGACTCTTTAAAGGCAACAGGCAGGACTATCTAAAGGCAACAGCCAGGACTCTTTAAAGGCAACAGGCAGGACTCACTCTTTAAAGGCAACAGGCAGGACTCTCTAAAGGCAACAGGCAGAACTCTCTAAAGGCAATAGGCAGGACTCTTTAAAGGCAACAGGCAGGACTCTTTAAAGGCAACAGGCAGGACTCTCTAAAGGCAACAGGCAGGACTCTTTAAGGGCAATAGGCAGGACTCTTTAAAGGCAACAGGCAGGACACTTTAAAGGCAACAGGCAGGACTCTCTAAAGGCAACAGGCAGGACTCTCTAAAGGCAACAGGCAGGACTCCTTAAAGGCAACAGGCAGGGCTCTCTAAAGGCAACAAGCAGGACTCTTTAAAGGCAACAGGCAGGACTCTTTAAAGGCAACAGGCAGGACTGTAAAGGCAACAAACATGACTCTAAAGCCAAGGCAAACAGGTCTGTTAAAAAGCAACACAGACAGGACTATCTAAAGGCAACACAGACAGGACTATCTAAAGGCAACACGGACAGGACTGTTTAAAGGCAACAGACAGGACTGTTTAGAGGCAACAGACAGGACTGTTTAGAGGCAACAGACAGGACTGTTTAGAGACAACAGACAGGACGCTGAGGAGGCGGTGTACTTCTAAAGTGTCAAAGAAAGGAAACAAAGGCTCAAAGTCCTAACTGGCAAAAACAGGACAGCAGGTAGGCAAGTGTTTCCCAGAACACTGGAAGGCATCCAGAGCATGGGGTGTGCGCTGGGGGCTTGTATGGGGAAAACCACGCCCCTCTAGGCCTGTCCGGGACCCAGGGTGGCGGTTCAAATCGCACATGGTATGGCTCATAATCCACCCCCTTCCCTCCACCTCCACTTCACCACCACCATGCCAGACATTTGGGGTTCCAGTACGAGCAGGTGGGTATATCTGTATGAAACAATAGTTAACTAGTCTTTAAGGTGTTCAGATCATTCTATACAACATCGATGTTTACTTCAATTTACATACCCTTAAGGCTTTCGTGATAACTTTAAACCCGTGTTTATTCTTGCGTTAGTGTTTCCTTTTTAAGTCTCTTGATTGCAAAGCGTCATGTGCAGTACGCTTGTTCTGAAATGGCTCTATTATAAAATGATCTTCATTATTATCACACACACACACACACGCACGCACGCACGCACGCACACACGCGCACACACACACACTCAGAGAGAGAGAGAGAGAGAGAGAGAGAAGGTTGGGGGAGGGGGCAGCGGCTAGGCAATCTCATTGAAAAGCAACAGGCGCAGAGTTTGACAGAGAAACGTGTTGTGACAAGCAGTGTGGCCTCCAGCACCATGCAACAGGTACAGTACAGTGATAGCGGGCCTCGGCGATGTCCCACGCCTTCTGGTCTAGTCTAGTCTAGTCTAATCTAGTCCAGTCTAGTCTAGTCTAGTGTTGTGTTTTGTTTTGGACTGTGCCGTACTGCATTGTAATGTATCATACTGAATCATAGTTTCGTCTTTTTTTCATATGAGTTTTATGGTATCCCAATGTATTACATTTTCTTTCTTTTCGTATTGAATTGTATAATATGACGGGGTTTTTTTTCGTACTGCATTGTATTGTATTGTGTCATACTATATCAGATCGTTTTAAGAGTCGACTTCTACGAGGTAACAGCCCTTTGCGGTCGGCTTGGCTTTAAGCAACATACAATGAACTGATTCATATTGATTTGTATAGTTTCGTATCGCATCGAACTGTACAAACTGTCTCGTATTGGGGTGGGTTTTGTGCGAATTGTATCATATTGTAGGCTATTACATCGTATTGTCCCCTTATCCGTGTTCTATTCCGTTTTACCTAGTTGTGTACTATACCGCACAGTATTGCACTGTATTGTACTGGAAAACGAGCTCGAGTGATGCCAAGACTTCAGTAGCTGTGGCACAGTGCACCTACCTGGCTGGCCACTCATGGTGCTGACAGACGCACAAACTGGGGCGGCAAGGGTCCCACGGACACCG
>CM065736.1:50947637-50990137 GCA_033310375.1 Conus canariensis | reverse complement strand
CGTGCAGTAGCTTTTCTCCTCTTGCTGACAGACATACACACATACGTGGATGAAACATGCCTTCCTTGACGGAGGCCATGAGCGATGAGGGAAGACCGCTGACTCCTGCATTCTGCATTACAAGCCCAACAGGAAAGACAGTGCAGGCAAACAATTCCTCCCTCACATGGACAATGACTCAGCGTAAAGACAGTGCAGGCAAACAATTCCTCCCTCACATGGACAATGACTCAGCGTAAAGACAGTGCAGGCAAACAATTCCTCCCTCACATGGACAATGACTCAGCGTAAAGACAGTGCAGGCAGACAATTCCTCCCTCACATGGACAATGACTCAGCGTAAAGACAGTGCAGGCAGACAATTCCTCCCTCACATGGACAATGACTCAGCGTAAAGACAGTGCAGGCAAACAATTCCTCCCTCACATGGACAATGACTCAGCGTTAGCCAAGAGTCATTACAGGAAGAGGAGGGAAGGGAAATGAAACAAAGGGGTGGTGGAGTGGGTACGGGAAATGAAACAAATGGGTGGTGGAGTGGGTACGGAAATGAAACAAAGGGGTGGTGGAGTGGGTACGGGAAATGGAGGGAAGGGAAATGAAACAAAGGGGTGGTGGAGTGGGTACGGGAAATGGAGGGAAGGGAAATGAAACAAAGGGGTGGTGGAGTGGGTACGGGACATGGAGGGAAGGGAAATGAAACAAAGGGGTGGTGGAGTGGGTACGGGAAATGGAGGGAAGGGAAATGAAACAAAGGGGTGGTGGAGTGGGTACGGGAAATGGAGGGAAGGGAAATGAAACAAAGGGGTGGTGGAGTGGGTACGGGAAATGGAGGGAAGGGAAATGAAACAAAGGGGTGGTGGAGTGGGTACGGGAAATGTTTAAATTCTTTGCTCTAAACAGAATCAATTATTTGTGTTTGGTTATCCATGGTAACTAACACAGATAAATATCACACCATTCACTGACTAAATAGATGACCAATTATATATATATATATATATATATATATATATATATATATATATATATATATCCAAAAACACGGCAAAAATTTATGAAAAATAAAATGTTAGAGTGCAGCCCAGTTCAAGACTTATGATTTCTTTTAAGTGTATGCTGACTATTGTGAGCATTGTCTGCTTGAACGGATTCCTCGGTGAAGCGGTGCCTGATTACGGAAATTTGAATCAATCAAAAACTATATGTATGTACATATATATATATATATATATATATATATATATATTCAATTATAAACAAAGCTTGCTCTTATGTCTTAGATTGAAGAAATAGGGGGAGATAAGCATTCATATCTGCAGTGGTAGATCATTCTGCCAACTAACAGTATGTGCTTGAGTGGGTGAATGGGGAAAAATAAAATAAATGCTTCTCAAAATGAGCCTTTAGCAAGCTTATAGTCTCCAAGTGGGAGACGATCTCCAATAGGGAGAAAACCCACTAACATATAACTCCTGGTCAGATAGCGATATTTCGAAACCTGATTGTTTCTCCTCAGTGACCGCGGAAAGTGGTAATATGACTCCTCTGCCTTTTCGGTTTTAAGAAGAATGCTATCCCAGAAAAGGCTGGTGTGCAATACCGTAGTATGTTTGTTGAGTTTTCAAAAAACCAACCAAAGGTGCCACCTAAGAAGCAAAAGAAAAATCATGAAAGAGCAAAACAAGCTACATTTTCTTGCGAAAAGTAGAAAATATAAAAAGATAACCTCTCAAGACACAAGTGCTGAGGGCCAGTTCTTGGAATGAATCCGCAAGGGACTAAATTACAATAAACTAATAAATTCCAAGGATAAGTACCGAGCACCATTCCAGCAACTTACAGAGCAGCTAGGTGTTGCAATGACTGCAAGAAATATTCAATTATAAACAAAGCTTGCTCTTATGTCTTAGATTGAAGAAATAGGGGAGATAAGCATTCATATCTGCAGTGGTAGATCATTCTGCCAACTAACAGTATGTGCTTGAGTGGGTGAATGGGGAAAAATAAAATAAATGCTTCTCAAAATGAGCTATTGGAGATCGTCTCCCACTGGGAGACTATAAGCTTGCTAAAGGCTCATTTTGAGAAGCATTTATTTTATTTTTCCCCATTCACCCACTCAAGCACATACTGTTAGTTGGCAGAATGATCTACCACTGCAGATATGAATGCTTATCTCCCCCTATTTCTTCAATCTAAGACATAAGAGCAAGCTTTGTTTATAATTGAATATTTCTTGCAGTCATTGCAACATCTAGCTGCTCTGTAAGTTGCTGGAATGGTGCTCGGTACTTATCCTTGGAATTTATTAGTTTATTGTAATTTAGTCCCTTGCGGATTCATTCCAAGAACTGGCCCTCAGCACTTGTGTCTTGAGAGGTTATCTTTTTATATTTTCTACTTTTCGCAAGAAAATGTAGCTTGTTTTGCTCTTTCATGATTTTCTTTTGCTTCTTAGGTGGCACCTTTGGTTGGTTTTTTGAAAACTCAACAAACATACTACGGTATTGCACACCAGCCTTTTCTGGGATAGCATTCTTCTTAAAACCGAAAAGGCAGAGGAGTCATATTACCACTTTCCGCGGTCACTGAGGAGAAACAATCAGGTTTCGAAATATCGCTATCTGACCAGGAGTTATATGTTAGTGGGTTTTCTCCCTATTGGAGATCGTCTCCCACTTGGAGACTATAAGCTTGCTAAAGGCTCATTTTGAGAAGCATTTATTTTATTTTTTCCCCATTCACCCACTCAAGCACATACTGTTAGTTGGCAGAATGATCTACCACTGCAGATATGAATGCTTATCCCCCTATTTCTTCAATCTAAGACATAAGAGCAAGCTTTGTTTATAATTGAATATTTCTTGCAGTCATTGCAACACCTAGCTGCTCTGTAAGTTGCTGGAATGGTGTTCGGTACTTATCCTTGGAATTTATTAGTTTATTGTAATTTAGTCCCTTGCGGATTCATTCCAAGAACTGGCCCTCAGCACTTGTGTCTTGAGAGGTTATCTTTTATATTTTCTACTTTTCGCAAGAAAATGTAGCTTGTTTTGCTCTTTCATGATTTTCTTTTGCTTCTTAGGTGGCACCTTTGGTTGGTTTTTTGAAAACTCAACAAACATACTACGGTATTGCACACCAGCCTTTTCTGGGATAGCATTCTTCTTAAAACCGAAAAGGCAGAGGAGTCATATTACCACTTTCCGCGGTCACTGAGGAGAAACAATCAGGTTTCGAAATATCGCTATCTGACCAGGAGTTATATGTTAGTGGGTTTTCTCCCTATTGGAGATCGTCTCCCACTTGGAGACTATAAGCTTGCTAAAGGCTCATTTTGAGAAGCATTTATTTTATTTTTTCCCCATTCACCCACTCAAGCACATACTGTTAGTTGGCAGAATGATCTACCACTGCAGATATGAATGCTTATCTCCCCCTATTTCTTCAATCTAAGACATAAGAGCAAGCTTTGTTTATAATTGAATATTTCTTGCAGTCATTGCAACATCTAGCTGCTCTGTAAGTTGCTGGAATGGTGCTCGGTACTTATCCTTGGAATTTATTAGTTTATTGTAATTTAGTCCCTTGCGGATTCATTCCAAGAACTGGCCCTCAGCACTTGTGTCTTGAGAGGTTATCTTTTTATATTTTCTACTTTTCGCAAGAAAATGTAGCTTGTTTTGCTCTTTCATGATTTTCTTTTGCTTCTTAGGTGGCACCTTTGGTTGGTTTTTTGAAAACTCAACAAACATACTACGGTATTGCACACCAGCCTTTTCTGGGATAGCATTCTTCTTAAAACCGAAAAGGCAGAGGAGTCATATTACCACTTTCCGCGGTCACTGAGGAGAAACAATCAGGTTTCGAAATATCGCTATCTGACCAGGAGTTATATGTTAGTGGGTTTTCTCCCTATTGGAGATCGTCTCCCACTGGGAGACTATAAGCTTGCTAAAGGCTCATTTTGAGAAGCATTTATTTTATTTTTTCCCCATTCACCCACTCAAGCACATACTGTTAGTTGGCAGAATGATCTACCACTGCAGATATGAATGCTTATCTCCCCCTATTTCTTCAATCTAAGACATAAGAGCAAGCTTTGTTTATAATTGAATATTTCTTGCAGTCATTGCAACACCTAGCTGCTCTGTAAGTTGCTGGAATGGTGCTCGGTACTTATCCTTGGAATTTATTAGTTTATTGTAATTTAGTCCCTTGCGGATTCATTCCAAGAACTGGCCCTCAGCACTTGTGTCTTGAGAGGTTATCTTTTTATATTTTCTACTTTTCGCAAGAAAATGTAGCTTGTTTTGCTCTTTCATGATTTTCTTTTGCTTCTTAGGTGGCACCTTTGGTTGGTTTTTTGAAAACTCAACAAACATACTACGGTATTGCACACCAGCCTTTTCTGGGATAGCATTCTTCTTAAAACCGAAAAGGCAGAGGAGTCATATTACCACTTTCCGCGGTCACTGAGGAGAAACAATCAGTTTCGAAATATCGCTATCTGACCAGGAGTTATATGTTAGTGGGTTTTCTCCCTATTGGAGATCGTCTCCCACTTGGAGACTATAAGCTTGCTAAAGGCTCATTTTGAGAAGCATTTATTTTATTTTTTCCCCATTCACCCACTCAAGCACATACTGTTAGTTGGCAGAATGATCTACCACTGCAGATATGAATGCTTATCTCCCCCTATTTCTTCAATCTAAGACATAAGAGCAAGCTTTGTTTATAATTGAATATTTCTTGCAGTCATTGCAACATCTAGCTGCTCTGTAAGTTGCTGGAATGGTGCTCGGTACTTATCCTTGGAATTTATTAGTTTATTGTAATTTAGTCCCTTGCGGATTCATTCCAAGAACTGGCCCTCAGCACTTGTGTCTTGAGAGGTTATCTTTTTATATTTTCTACTTTTCGCAAGAAAATGTAGCTTGTTTTGCTCTTTCATGATTTTCTTTTGCTTCTTAGGTGGCACCTTTGGTTGGTTTTTTGAAAACTCAACAAACATACTACGGTATTGCACACCAGCCTTTTCTGGGATAGCATTCTTCTTAAAACCGAAAAGGCAGAGGAGTCATATTACCACTTTCCGCGGTCACTGAGGAGAAACAATCAGGTTTCGAAATATCGCTATCTGACCAGGAGTTATATGTTAGTGGGTTTTCTCCCTATTGGAGATCGTCTCCCACTTGGAGACTATAAGCTTGCTAAAGGCTCATTTTGAGAAGCATTTATTTTATTTTTTCCCCATTCACCCACTCAAGCACATACTGTTAGTTGGCAGAATGATCTACCACTGCAGATATGAATGCTTATCTCCCCTATTTCTTCAATCTAAGACATAAGAGCAAGCTTTGTTTATAATTGAATATTTCTTGCAGTCATTGCAACACCTAGCTGCTCTGTAAGTTGCTGGAATGGTGTTCGGTACTTATCCTTGGAATTTATTAGTTTATTGTAATTTAGTCCCTTGCGGATTCATTCCAAGAACTGGCCCTCAGCACTTGTGTCTTGAGAGGTTATCTTTTTATATTTTCTACTTTTCGCAAGAAAATGTAGCTTGTTTTGCTCTTTCATGATTTTCTTTTGCTTCTTAGGTGGCACCTTTGGTTGGTTTTTTGAAAACTCAACAAACATACTACGGTATTGCACACCAGCCTTTTCTGGGATAGCATTCTTCTTAAAACCGAAAAGGCAGAGGAGTCATATTACCACTTTCCGCGGTCACTGAGGAGAAACAATCAGGTTTCGAAATATCGCTATCTGACCAGGAGTTATATGTTAGTGGGTTTTCTCCCTATTGGAGATCGTCTCCCACTTGGAGACTATAAGCTTGCTAAAGGCTCATTTTGAGAAGCATTTATTTTATTTTTTCCCCATTCACCCACTCAAGCACATACTGTTAGTTGGCAGAATGATCTACCACTGCAGATATGAATGCTTATCTCCCCCTATTTCTTCAATCTAAGACATAAGAGCAAGCTTTGTTTATAATTGAATATTTCTTGCAGTCATTGCAACATCTAGCTGCTCTGTAAGTTGCTGGAATGGTGCTCGGTACTTATCCTTGGAATTTATTAGTTTATTGTAATTTAGTCCCTTGCGGATTCATTCCAAGAACTGGCCCTCAGCACTTGTGTCTTGAGAGGTTATCTTTTTATATTTTCTACTTTTCGCAAGAAAATGTAGCTTGTTTTGCTCTTTCATGATTTTCTTTTGCTTCTTAGGTGGCACCTTTGGTTGGTTTTTTGAAAACTCAACAAACATACTACGGTATTGCACACCAGCCTTTTCTGGGATAGCATTCTTCTTAAAACCGAAAAGGCAGAGGAGTCATATTACCACTTTCCGCGGTCACTGAGGAGAAACAATCAGGTTTCGAAATATCGCTATCTGACCAGGAGTTATATGTTAGTGGGTTTTCTCCCTATTGGAGATCGTCTCCCACTTGGAGACTATAAGCTTGCTAAAGGCTCATTTTGAGAAGCATTTATTTTATTTTTCCCCATTCACCCACTCAAGCACATACTGTTAGTTGGCAGAATGATCTACCACTGCAGATATGAATGCTTATCTCCCCCTATTTCTTCAATCTAAGACATAAGAGCAAGCTTTGTTTATAATTGAATATTTCTTGCAGTCATTGCAACACCTAGCTGCTCTGTAAGTTGCTGGAATGGTGCTCGGTACTTATCCTTGGAATTTATTAGTTTATTGTATATATATATATATATATATATATATATATTTCAAACAGAACCATTAGTTACTTGTGTTTGGTCATCCATGGTAACTAACACAGATAAATATTAAACCCTTCACTAAATAAACAGATGACCTATTACATTCTTTCTATTTGCAAACAGATCCATTAGCACCTTGTGTTTAGTCACACATGGTCATACACATGCAAAGAATAAAAGGTGTAAAAAAAAAAAAAAGTGCGATACCCTCCCTTACACACACACACACACACACACACACACACACACACACACACACACACTTACCACCCATGGAGATGGAGAGAGGTCTGGAGGTGGCACACTGTTCGGTTTCTCTCTTATACTGACGATACATGGCTACATCAGTCAGGGGCAGCTCAACACTCACCGTGGCTACTCCTCCATTATCACCAGTGCCACACTAACACATTCATGGCCAACAACACTACTGCCGGTAGTTCCACATCCATTGAAGCTATCCGTCCATTATCACCACAGGCGCTCTAACACACACATGACCACAACACTACCAGTCATTCCACGCACTGGGGATACTCCTTCACTGTCAAACGCAGCTGCCACTGGCACTTCTTACATAGTGCAGCCGAGATCATGAAACAGCTCCAGCCGTCCGGTATGAATATTCCAAGACCGTAAGTCAGCTAACTTCGTTGTGAAGGTGCAGCTAGTGTGGTCATCAGTACTGTCGTGTCCGGAAATCACTCATGTGTACTCCCATGGTCGACTGCAGGTATCATGCATTCTTTCACTTAAGCGATGCTTTTCTTGTACCGTCACGAAGACCACAGCGTAGTCCTTGTGCTCTCAAGAATGCTTGGTGAACTGTGACCACGTCCCCTGTGACGCAGGCCGACAATCGGTCTTCCTTCCAGCGGCAGTGGAGAAGACGTGTCCAAATCCCCATTGACAGGTAGCGCCACCCCAACCCCTTCCCCTGCTGTCAATATACGTCACGCTGGCCTGCTGGCATTCCTCACGCCTTCAGCTGAACCCGGTGCAGTGTCACACATGGAGACGGGGGACGGCCCCATCCACAAGCGCCTCATCGGATGGCGGTCCTCAGCTCTAGGGAATGAAAACAGGCATAACTCTCTGTGCCACAACTGACCAGGATGGGCACTATGCCCAAGGTTATCCTAGGCACTGGGCACAAAGTGGACTGGACTTGTCACATGTCACTATCACAACCGACGTACGGTGCTTACTGTCTGTCAACGACGTCCTATGCTTATGTCATACTCACGCCATATTCACACCATGCTACAAAATATTGGTCTTCTTTCGGGGGGGGGGGGGTAGGGGGGGAGTTAGTCCCATTTAGCGTGACTCACGTCATTCAGTGTAATGCCCTGAGCCTTTTACCCCCACCCACTGACCAAGATTCATTCTAAGTACAGATCATGATCAATACTTGGCACAAATCATGTCTATCTGGTGATCAATACTTGGTACAGATCTTGTCTGATGATCAATACTTGGTACAGATCTTGTCTATCTGATGATCAATACTTGGCACAAATCATGTCTATCTTATGATCAATACTTGGTACAAATCTTGTCTATCCAATGATCACTACTTGGTACAAATCTTGTCTATCCAATGACCAGTACTTGGTACAGATCTTGTCTATCCAATGATCAGTAAGTACTTGGTACAGATCTTGTCTATCCAATTATCAGTACTTGGTACAGATCTTGTCTATCTAATGATCAGTACTTGGTACAGATCTTGTCTATCTAATGATCAGTACTTGGTACAGATCTTGTCTATCTGATTATCAGTACTTGGTACAGATCTTTTCTATCCCGTAATCAATGTGTGACGAAACGCTTGACGAGTCCACCAGATCGGTCCCACTCAGACCCCAGACCGCAGAATAGATTCCAAATCTATGCCCACTTTCCCCTCTCAACCATCACCGCGGAAAAATTTGAATTGCATTGCAACAATACTGCCAGTCTCACACCCCCCCCCCTTCCCACCGCTATCTTCACCCCCCCCCCCCTCTCTCTCTCTCTCTCTCTCTCTCTTAAAACGGCATGGGCCCCCCAGCTTATCGCCATATGTTAAAAGAAAGTTTACGTCACTCGTGTAGACATCGCTGCCCTTTTCCCCCTTCCCTCTCTCTCTCTCTTTCTCTCACATATTTCGCCAGCAACTGTGAACCTTCTCCCTCTCTCGCTCACCCCCCCTCCCTCCCTACATGTCCACCCCCCCCCCCCCTCCCCTGCACCTGTCCGTCATGCTCCGGGCGGGTGTGACGAGTTTGTGATGACCCGCGCTGGTCTCATTAGCATTCGTGCTAAAGATTCGTGCATAAATTATCGCACGTTGATCTCGGTGCGGCACAGGATATATTCCATTGTCCACAAGTGGCCAAATGACAGACCAGTCTCCTCCCTTTCAATGCCCTGAGTGACAGCCTGTCTCACCGGAAGAAGATGGGATACTCAGTTTTGCGTTTGAATAGCAGACACACAGCGTCGCAACTTCACTGACCGCTCAAGACTGCCTGTAGATCAGATCAGTGAAAGACAAAGGGACGACCCGAGAGAAGGCATGGTAATCTCCTTCTGCTTCTTGATCCCAAGTCTAAGTCATTGATTCATCCCAGGAATAAACCCGTGTTACGCCAGACACTGTGGCTACACTTTAAACCGGGGCTACTCTACAACCACTGGGCAAGACTGGTTGTGAAGACACACCACAACCCAGTTCTACAGCAACAGGTCTACACAGCAGGATCAGTCACCAGCCACAAGAGAGAGATCAACTATCCTCTCCAGTATAAGATAAGGCTGCTAATCCAAACGGATTCAACTCATTCAGAACTTTTTCCTCACTTAAAGATGAAACAGTGAGAACTGAAATTCAGCCTATAGAACAGACATGTATATACTTGCCCGTGTGTAAGCAAGTAAAGTCGATGTGTGAAATTGCACTTAACTTCTGTCAATTCTCTGTTGTTCAATCAGTGTTGAATGTTTGAACTTCTCTCTTCAATTCTGTCTCTCGGAGCTACAAGTACTTTTCAGAGTACAGGCCTATGGAAACTTATCTCGGAGCCACTATTGAGTATTTTAACAGTACCCGGAATAAACATAAATTTCTTTCGATGACTAGTACCCGAAAGTTGCTCCTTCAACCACTAGTAAGAGAGAGGGTGGAGGTGAAATGTTAACATAATTCTCATAGAGAAACCATTCCAAGTCCTTCCTCTAGAGGACCCACCTACCACTCCCAGCTCTCGTCACAATATGGAGTACAGATCTTACATATTTGATAAAACTACTGTGCACAGATTTTGTCTATTTGATAATTACTGCTGAGAACAGATCTTGTCGATTTGATCATCACAACTGAGAACAGATCTTGTCTATTTGATAATCACTATCGTGTACAGATCTTGTCTATTCAATAGTCACAACTAAGAACAGATCTTGTCTATTTGATAATGACTACTTTGTACAGATCTTGTCTATTTGATAATCACTACCGAGAACAGATCTTGTCTCTTTGATAACCACAACTGTTAACAGATCTTGTCGATTTGACAATCACTACTGTGTACAGATCTTGTCTATTTAATAATCACTACTAAGAACAGATCTTGTCTATTTGATAAGAATTTGATACACACCATGTCTATCTTATGACGATTATCCACTTTGTCATGTCTAAATAATGGTCATAATTTCTTTTTAAATGTTGTCCCTATGGATATCATTATTTGAAAAAGATCTTATCTGTCTGATGATCATTACTTTGTACAGATCTTACATTTTTGATGATCTATACCTTATACAGATCTTGTCTGTACAGGTCATCATTTCTATGTACATATTTTATCTATTTGAGAAATTATTACTAAGTAAAGACTTTGTCCATCTGATGATCCTTGCCAGATATAGACTTTATCCTTTGATTATTGTTACATAGCTTGTTTACTTGATTATCAATACTTAATGCAGATCTTGTTCATTCGCTACTTCGTTATGTAGATCTTGTCTATTTAATGATAAACATTTCACAAAATCTTGTCGTTTAATTATCAATACTCAATGAAGACTGTGCCTCTTTAATGATTAAAACTTAGTAAACACATATCTCATCTACTTGATGGTCACTATTTGATCCAGATCTTGTCCATTTGATCATCTGTATTTATGCCACTCATGTTTACTTGATCATTTTCCATCTGTTGATCAAGTAATGGTAAAGTCCATGTCTATCTATCGATCTATGTTTGATAGCTGTTAATCCATCGTCGGTATAGACGATGACTATCGGTTCTATTTCTAGTAAACACAGTGTCTGTCTGTTGATCTATGTTTGATACAGACCATGTCAGGTTGTTGATCACTATGCTTAGTATAGGCCATGCACATCTGTCAATCCATACTCAATGTAGACCATGTCTATCTGTTGATCTATGCTTGGTACTGGCCATGTCTATCTGTTGATCTATGCTTGGTACTGGCCATGTCTATCTGTTGATCTATGCTTGGTACAGACCATGTCTAATTGTTGATCTAATCTTGGTACAGACCATGTCTGCATATTGACCTAAGCTTAGTACAGACCATGTCTGATTATCTATGCTTGGTACAGACCATGTCTATCTGTTGATCTATGCTTGATACAGACCGTGACTATCTCTTGATCTATACTTGGTACATATCATGTCTATTTGTTGATCTATGTTCCGTACAGACCATGTATAATTGTTGGTCTATATTTGGTACAGACCATGACTATCTGTTGATCTATGCTTGGTACAGACCATGTCTACATATTGATCTAAGCTTGGTACAGACCATGTCTATCTGTTGATATATGCATGGTACAGACCATGTCTATCTGCTGATCTATGTCTGGTACAGACCATGTCTATCTGTTGATCTATGCAAGGTACAGACCATGTCTATCTGTTGATCTATGCAAGGTACAGACCATGACTATCTGTTAATCTATGTTTGGTACAGACCGTGTCTATCTGTTGATCTATGCAAGGTACAGACCATGTCCATCTGTTGATCTATGTTTGGTACAGACCATGTCTATTTGTCGATCTATGTTTGGTACAGACCATGTCTATCTGTTGATCTATGCATGGTACAGACCATGTCTATCTGTTGATCTATGTTTGGTACAGACCGTGTCTACATGTTGATCTAAGCTTTGTTCAGACCATGTCTATTTGTTGATCTAAGCTTACGACAGACCAGGTCTATCTTGTGATCTAAGCTTGGTACAGACCATGTCTACATAATAATCTAAGCTTGGCACAGACTTTGTCTACATATTGGCCACGCTTGGTACAGACCACGTCTGAATATTGACTTAAGCTTGATGCAGACCATGTCTATCTGTTGATCTATACTTTGTACAGACCATATCTATCTGTTGATCTAGGCTTGGTACAGACCATGTCTATCTGTTGATCTCGGTACAGACCACGTCTGAATATTAACCTAAGCTTGATACAGACCATGTCTATCTGTTGATCTATACTTAGTACAAGCCATGTCTATCTGTTGATCTATGTATGGCACAGCTCTGTAATTTTCATAGTTGATACCTTCATGGAAGTACGTTTCTGAAGTAACTCCTCTTTTGTTGACGCATCCTGGTTAAAAAATCCCAAGACTTCTGCTCATTACAACAACAAAACATCGATTCTTCGACAGTCCACAGCGTGTAGGCGGGTCTGTTGCTTTTTGTCATTCCATATGGTAAGTTCCACTGTGTGTAAACTCTAATCTAGTCTTCTTAAACTGCAGTCTGAGTCTCGTTCCCTATTTCCGCCGTGCCTGTGACAGGAAAGGCGGCCCAGTGATGTGCAAGTGACGTCATTGCGTGCCTCGCGCTGTGTACATCATGTGTCACTTGTGACATCGCTAATTGCCTTCCACTGGCCATGTTTTGCATTCACCACAAAGCTTCCGTAAAATGGATATTTTTGCACAAAGCAGGATTATATTCTCTCTCTCTCTCTCTCTCTCTCTCTCTCTCTCTCTCTCTCTCTCTCTCTCCCAAAAATAACTGATTCTGGATCCTTATTTCATACAGTTGTGATTAACTGAAATGTACATGTATACATTTCATATTATTGTTTGTTTTAATCTGAATCTGCTACATATCTTCGTCCAGTTAAATGTTTACATTCCCCTTCATGATGGGCTGAGGCCTGAAATAAAACATCTTCAGTCTTGAGTCTTGAGTCTGTCCGTCTGTCTCCCTCAATATCACTGTCTCTTCAATATCGTCTTGAAGGCCTGAGTCTCAGAAAGGAACTATCCTCTAATTATGCATTGCCACTGTTCAAGCATCAAGAATGGTAGTGATATCTGATTGGTCCTCTGGTGTGCGCACTTTCAGACTCTCCACTGTTAGTTCTGAGTTTGGATGTAAAACTTCACGCTCACAACTCAATGAGGGAAGCGACACAAAAGGAAAGAGAAAGACTTTTCATGATTTGACTCCCATTCAACATGAGGTATCTCCGCGTGAGCCTACACGCAAAGATACCCTTTCCAAAGAATTTTCTACACTACCACGGACTACGGTAGCATCATTTCACGGGTATCTATATTAGTGCCAAGGAAATCAGACGAATGACAAATGTCAACGCACACTCCATGGAGACTTTAATGAGAGATCTACACAGCATACCCATAGCAGTTCGGACTAAGTATAAAGTCTACACCGGCACAAAAAGTGTTCAATATACCTGTTTCGCTCATTTTGAAAGACCTCCGCAAAAATGGCAGAGAAAAGGGTTACATTCAAGCAAACAGACAAACAAACAAAAACCAGCACTCTGCGTGGAGTTTTGAGGTTCAATATTGCCATATGGTTCGTTTCGCACTCCGTACTGTAAACAAATCGCAGTTGAAAATCCTGTGAATTATACTGAAACGACACAACGCTTGTGCACTTTTCTTTTGATCACACCTCCAACACTGGTTCAGTGTTCGCTGTTTACCAAATAGTTTCACATCAACACAGTTTCAAGAGACACCGACGAAAAGAACGCATGCCGACGATATAGCAATGTGGATGAACGTCCCTTGGTAGAAAAAGACTGGATTACGCTTTATTAGTCATATACACAGATTATATCAGACAGAGCTTGATAAACTGAACAAATATATGATAATGAATGGTTTACAATTTTCAGCGCAAAAAATAGCATGGTTCTTTTCAACAATGGTGCTGATCCGAAACAGCTACATAAATTTCAAATTGATGGTCAGGATATGAGTATTATTACTTACAAAACTGAAGTAAAATTTTGGAGGGCTTTATCTAACGCCAAAATTAAACTGGAAAAAAAACACTTTGACACCATGTTATCAAAAGCAATGAAAAATGTGAACTTTTTTAAAGATAGTAAGTAAACAAACTTGGGGTCAGGACCCGAAAACTCTTATCCATCTTGCAATTTCACTTGTTAGATCTAGATTAATGAATGGTCAGGAGGTATTCTTTTCTGCCCCAAAGACGTTCCTAAACAAATTACAAAGTTTAGATAGCAAAGCCATTAAACTAGCTTTAGGTGTCCCTCTTCATACGAGCACAACGAAATCGTATGCAATGGCTGGTGTTTTACCTCTTGATAAAATGAGAAAGCTGACATCAGCAAAGTATGTAATAAGAGCAAACAACGTTGAAAATTCACTTCGAGCAGAGACAGACACAATAACTTATACTGACAATTCAAAGGAAGCAAGGAATAAAAATAAGTTACAGACTGTAACATATTATGTCTCTGAATTATTTGAAGACTCCAATATTACCCCGAAAAGTCAACTATATAATTTGAAGATTGGTGGTAAAGACCGAAACAAAAAGGGGGGTTAAAGAGAAAACAAAAACAATACACAACGTTTCGACTCTTAGAGTCTTTTTCAAGTGACATGAAACTGAGGACACAGGAATTGTTTCAACAAATTTGAAGTGACAAGAACTCAAAACACACACACACACACACACACACACACACACACACACACACACACACACACACACATAAAGGGAAGAAACCACACACACACACACACACACACACACACACACATAAAGGGAAGAAAACACACACACACACACACACACACACACACACACACACACACGCCCTCCCCGCCCTCCCGGCATCAACCCCCCCCCCCCCCCCCCCACCTACCATTATAGAGAGGGAGAGAGAGGGGGAGGGGGTGGGGGGGGGGAGAAGCACGTTTATAACTCATAAAGATATTCATACCTTAGGGTGTCTAGGCATATATATGATATATACGTGCACAACCGCAAACAATTTTTTTCAACCTCAAAAAACGTTTTGAAAAACAACAAGGGTAGGGTAGTGCTGAAGACCACAAACAAGCTATGTAGAAAGAAACTCGTGGAGAGCGTGGCAGCAGAGAGTCCTCAGAAGAGAAGCCCCCTTCAAGCAAGTGTTTCGGCCCTTATCTCCTGACACTCTAGGGGGGTTGGGCCACACCCGGTTCATGACTCCGGATGTCCCTCTGCTGCCCCTTTTTTTTTCCCATCTTGGGACGAGCCATGGCTGGGATTCGAACCCATGACCCTCTGGACATGCTCATTTTCCACTTAATGACTCGCGCTTTAACCACTGAGCCACAGGGACACCTGATATTTGTAGGGAAATTAAGCCTTATGAAGTTCACTTTTGTTCCTCCTTGACCAGATCCAGCTTGAACACCTCTCTGCCGCTTCTGCCATTGCTTTCAGGGCTCTGGTTTTTTCCTTCCCTGCAACTGAGAGCTGTTTCATGAGGCTGTATGCAGACGTTCCTACAACCCCCCTAGCTCCAATTTCTGCAGTGAGGACTTTGACCTGATAGCCTTCTCTCCTCAGGCTGTTTGCCAGATCAGCATACTTTTCAGTCTTGTAGATTTGAGCTGCCTCCATTCTGTTCTCATATGGCACCGTGAGCTCGATCATGATCAGCTGCTTGGTTGACTTAGAGTGGACTACTATGTCTGGTCTCATGCCACTCTTGCTGATGATCTCTGGGTGACTCTTCCATTCTGGGAGGTCTGCAGTGCACTCCCAGTCATCTGCCCCGTCCAGCAGACTCTGCCTGCATGTTTCGAGTGGCACTGTTGTTCTTGGCCATGATTTGCTGCCTCCTGCCGTGAAGAATGTTGCGGGTGCTTTTGGAGTCCTGATTTTCCCTTTTGTGGTGTTGGTACTAGCCCAGACTACTTGTACAATTTCTTTGAGCACTTGGTTGTGCCTCCATGTGTACCTTCCTTGAGCCAGGGCTACTTTACATGAGCTTAGGACATGCTCCACTGTTTGTTTTTCATGGCAGAGGGGGCATGCAGGATCGTCTGTTTTCCCCCACTTCACCAGGTTTGCATTTGAGGGCAGAAGGTCATATGCAGATCTGAGAATGAAGCTGATCCTGAGAGGGGCCATGTGCCAAATGTCATTCCAAGTGAGACTTCTTTGGAGTGCATTCTCCCACGTTGTCCATTGCCCTTGCTGGCTCTGCTGGACTGCTTTTTGGAGTCTTTTTTGGTCTTCTTCTTTTCTCATCTCCTGAATCATCATGTCTCTTTTGGCTTTTCCTTTGGCCTTTGACCACCATTCAGTTTTGGTCACCCCCAGTCCCTGTCTGTTGGTCTGTGTGTGTCCTGTTATTTCTCTGATCTTGAGACTTTCTTTTGCAGAATCCATCGCCTCTTGAACTTTCCATTTTCTGCCTGTCTTCAGCTGGGGCTTAATTGCTTCTACCACCTTGTCTCCTGAGTCCTCCAGCATGCTTTGAAGTCTGATCTTCCCTGCTTTGTATTCCTCCAGGATGGATTTCAGGGGTAGTTTCAGCTTTGCTTGGCGACAGTACAGCGCTATGTCAGTCAGACAGGGTGGGACACCAAGCCATTTCCTTGTGAACTTGTTGATTTTGGCTTCCATTGCCTCCACTATGCTGGTGCAGATGTCGTATATCATCAGAGGCCATAGCAGCTTTGGTATCAGCATGAACTGCAGACACCAGACCTTGTATTTGCCAGGGAGCCCACACTGGTCAATGGTCTCCAAGCCTTCCTCCGCCATCTGCTTGGTTTCTTTTGCTCTTTGTGTGTCTTTCAGCGTATCATCATACCATCTTCCAAGGCTCTTGACTGGTTCTTCTGTGACTGTTGGAATGGCCTGGTTGGCAACACTGAAGACCACAGATCCGGCCACTTTTCCTTTCCTCAGTGAGAGACTCCGTGATTTCTTTGGCTTGAACTTCATTCTGGATGAGGCAACTATGTCGTCCAGCCTCTCCAGCACATGACGTGTCTCGTCTTCTCTGGATGAAATCACTGTAGTGTCATCCATGAAGGCCTTGAGAGGAGGCATCTTGTATCCATCGCCAAGGTCTGTTTGTCTCGCGTTGTTTGTTGCTGCTTTCAAGATGAGTTCCATTGCCAGCACGAACAGTATTGGGGAAATTGCACAGCCCATTGCAATACCCACTTCCAAGTTGATCCAGTCTGTTGTGTACTCCTTGGTAGAGAACCGCATTGAGAAGCCATTGAAGTACTTCTTGAGCATGTCGCGGATGTTCTTTGGCACATGGTACATCTCAAGAGCCAACTGTATCATCTCATGGGGCACAGATCCATATGCGTTTGCCAGATCAAGCCACACTACGTCCAGGTCTCTCTTTTCTGTTTTTGCTTTTTGGATTGCGTCCCAGATCATTGTGGCGTGTTCTACACAGCCCGCCACGCCTGGGATGCCACCTTTCTGGACTGACACATCCAAGTACTTGTTTTCCATCAGGTACTTGGTCAGCCTTGCTGCCATGACAGAGAAGAAGATTTTCCCTTCGACGTTCAGTAGTGATATTGGCCTGAACTGGCTAATGTCGCTTGAGTTTTGCTCTTTGGGGATGTACACACCATCTGCCGTCATCCACTGGCCGCTGATCTTCTGGTTTCTCCAAGCCGATCGCAGCAGCCTGTGGAGCCACTCCAGCACCTTGGGACATTTCTTGTAAAGCTGGTAAGGTATTCCGTTTGGCCCTGGTGATGATTTGGCTCTGGCTTTGTCGACCACCTTCTTGATTTCCGCCAACGTTGGAGGCTTGCCATTGAACTGTTCCTCAGGGTTGGTTGGCCACACCAGACCTTGAATGTCGAGTGGTGCTTTGCTCTGTGGGTCAGAGTATGTTTTCCTCAGATGCTGCTCAAGAACTCCTTTGTCCACACTTAGGGTCCCAGATTTTGGCTGCTCAAACAGTGTTCTGGCAAACTGGAAGGGGTCTCTGAAGAAGCGCTCTTGTGTCTTCTTCTTTTTGCTCTTCCTCTTCCTCGCAGATTCCGCTTTGCTGAGGGCGCTGTGTTTTTCTTTCAGGTCTTTCCACAGTTTTTCCAAGCCTTGTTTTTCAGCTGGCAGTGCGGTCTTCATTTGCATCTTGAGGTTTTTCTTTTGGACCCTGATCTTGTCCATCTTTTCTTGGCGTCTGGATTTCTTTGGAGGTGTTTTCTCTTTGGGTAGTTTTGCTCCATAGGCGTCTCTACATGTGGCATACACAATGTCCCCATATGTGGCTAGTTTGTGTTCCAGGGTGCTTTTCCCTATCAGTGCATCGAGTCTTTGGACGATTTTTGCATCCAGTTTCTCCCAATCTTCAGTTTCGTTTGCTCGTGGCAGGTTGAGTTTCAGGCGCCTGGCATCGAGGGCCTGTGCAAATTCCTCATCCGAACCAACAGCGTGGATGTCCTTGGCACTGTGGTTTAAATCCTGGCCTTGGTCTTCCGACGTCTTATCTGCTGATGCAGTGCGCTGCTGCTCATTCAGATGAGTCTTCACACATCCCATCTTTGTTCTGTGGATCTTCATGCCACGGGTGGTAGCGAAACGCTTTCCACAGACACATGGATATTCCATTTGGTCCATGTTCATAGTCCGTTTGGGATTTGCAGTCATGATTGGTTGAGCACCGATGGATTCATCATTCTCTCCCCCTTTCGGTGAATCCTGGGAGCATCTTTTCCTTTTATTTTTAGTAGCCACATGTTTAAGGCAAAGTGGGGAGCCAGCCCACAGAGCCCTTGGTTCTGGTCTTTCCCAGTGTCCTCCGGTCTTTCCCGGACGTCCTCCGGCCTATTCCCGGAAGTCAATGGTTTACCCATGCATCAGTAGAAAGAAACTCGTGGAGAGCGTGGCAGCAGAGAGTCCTCAGAAGAG
Source organism: Conus canariensis (assembly GCA_033310375.1). Lineage (NCBI taxonomy): Eukaryota > Metazoa > Mollusca > Gastropoda > Neogastropoda > Conidae > Conus > Conus canariensis. The sequence goes on along the minus strand of CM065736.1, from coordinate 50,971,168 downwards.
AAGCCCCCTTCAAGCAAGTGTTTCGGCCCTTATCTCTTGACACTCTAGGGGGGTTGGGCCACACCCGGTTCATGACTCCGGATGTCCCTCTGCTGCCCCTTTTTTTCCCATCTTGGGACGAGCCATGGCTGGGATTCGAACCCATGACCCTCTGGACATGCTCATTTTCCACTTAATGACTCGCGCTTTAACCACTGAGCCACAGGGACACCTGATATTTGTAGGGAAATTAAGCCTTATGAAGTTCACTTTATGAAGTTCACTATGTACCCTATCTCAGCTGCCGGCATGTTGCAAACAAAAAAAACAAAAAAATTTTTTAGGCAGTCCAGATTGTATGGCTAAAATGGCGACTCCATCACCTCAGTCCTTGATGTTCAGTCCATGGCGAGTGAGCGTCCCTAGCCTAGAGATCAGAGATGATTCACGGAATTTACGGTGTATGGCATCTGAGTGGTTTTGGTGAACAGCAGAGACTGACATATGAAACACGTTATGTCCAGGGCTATTGAAATGTGTACCTATGGGGGTGTCCTTATTCAGGTTGACAGCCTGGAGGTGTTCCCTGAATCTATCATCCAGGGTACGGTAGGTCTCACCACAGTAGAGTTTGGAACAGAGGCTGCATGAAAGAATGTACACAAGGTTGGAAGATCGGCAAGTGAAGGGGGATCTGATGGTGAAACTTTTGCCTGATGGGCCCCTGAAGGTGTTAGCAGTTGTATTTAAAAAGGGGCAGGTTTTGCATCGGGGTTTGTTGCAGCGGTGGTTTCCTGGTGGAGAGCTGCTCGGTGAGTCTTTGTAAGTGGCTCGTACTAGATGATCCCTGAGGTTGGTGTCACGCAGGTATGCCACTAGTGGAGGTTTGTCGAAGGTGGGCTTGAGTTTGGGGTCTTTCTGCAGGATGTCAAAGTTTTTCACAAGGATGTTTTTAACTGGGAGGTTGTGTGGGTGGTAGGTCAGAGTAAGGACTGGTCGGTCTGACTGATCTTTGTTCTGAGATGGGGTCATGGCCTGAGTTCTGGGGGTGCGAAGGGCACGATTGGCGGCATCGATGATGACTGCTTCAGGGTCTCCTCGCCTTCTGAAGAAGGAACACATCCAGTTGACCTGCAGTTTGAAGTCATCGTCATTGCTGCAGTCTTCTGGGGCGACAGAATTGAGAGTAAGGGATTCTCTTCTTGGTAGACTGTGGGTGGCTGGATATAAACTTGAGGTGAGAATGTGAATCAGTTTCTTTGTAGAACACTGATGTGTTCAGTTGATCTGTACTGGTGATGGACACTTGAATGTCTAGAAAAGATACAGTTGTTTCAGAGATGGTGTAAGTGAATTTCAGGGCTGGGTGGAATGAAGACACGAAGTGTATGAAATCTAGAAGTTCAGCCTTGGTGCTTGTGGTGATACCTATGATGTCGTCAATGAAGCGTCTGAAGAATGGAGGGATGCGTCCAGGATATGAAGAGAGTATCTGCTCCTCGATGAAACCCATAAAGAGGCATGCGTAACTCGGCCCCATCTTGGTGCCCATAGCCACCCCTCGAGTTTGGACGAAGTGGCAATCACCAAAACAGAAACTGTTCAGTGTCAGGACCAACTCTGCCAGCCTTGGGATGGTTGTGATGTCAATGTCAAAGGTGCTGTTCTTTAGAAAGTGTTTTATGGCCTGCAGACCCTCATTGTGGGGGATGCTCGTGTACAAAGAAGTGACATCCATGGTGAATAAGAAACGGTCAGATCCATCTAGTGGGAAATGGAATTGGTCAAGCAGTTGAAGGGCGTGACTGGTGTCCTTGACAAAGGTTGGCAGAGAGGTAACAAGTGGTTGCAGGAGAGAGTCGATCATCTTATTTTGGACGTCAACGTAAAACAATAATTATTATGACGTTAAAGTAAAAAATTAGGTAGACATTACGTAAAGAATTTAAAAAAAAAAAAAAAAAAAAAACGGGAGCGGGAGAGGAAGGAAGAAACGGACGGGCCTTGTGTCCAGCCTGGAATTGTATTTGTTTGTGGTTTGTTATTTATTCATTCGTTGCAGTTTCCATCGGGGGATTTCGAGTCAGTGTTGCGTCGTTGCTGCCGTATCAGCGGAAATTTGATTCAGCTGTATTCTTTTTGTGGTTCTATGTGGATTACTGTGCTTTATGAATCTGCGGTTCTTCTTCTATGGATTGCTGTGTTTTGTGAATCTGCGGTTCTTCTGCTATGGATTACTGTGCTTTGTGAATCTGCGGTTCTTCTTCTGATAGTTCGACGTGATTTATTGTGCTTGTTGTGTGGAAACCCTGTTTCTTCGTTTCGACGTTGGTTTAATGTGCCTTGTGATTCTGTGCTTCAGCTGTATTCTTCTGGGGTTCGACGTTGGTTTAATGTGCCTTGTGATTCTGTGCTTCAGCTGTATTCTTCTGGGGTTCGACGTTGGTTTAATGTGCCTTGTGATTCTGTGCTTCAGCTGTATTCTTCTGGGGTTCGACGTTGGTTTAATGTGCCTTGTGATTCTGTGCTTCAGCTGTATTCTTCTGGGGTTCGACGTTGGTTTAATGTGCCTTGTGATCCTGTGCTTCAGCTGTATTCTTCTGGGGTTCGACGTTGGTTTAATGTTCCTTGTGATTCTGTGCTTCAGCTGTGTTGTCGGTGGTTCGACGTGTTTACTGTGTTCTGTGGGACTCTAATTCAGCTGTGTTTGTGGGCGGCTCGGTTCACCGTGTTGGTTCCCGGTTGGTGATATACATGCTGTAACGTGGGCTCGATGCAGCCAAGTATATGGACTGTTTCTTTGATTGATAAGATTCTGTTAATTGTGATGATTTATTGAGTTTATTGCCTTGGTCATTTGTAATGTTGTGGTGTGTAGTCTCCTCGTCGGGTGCATGAGTGTGCGGTTGGGAGTATGAAAACTTATGCGTGTGGAGTGAAAGAAAATAGACCCTGTATAAACGTATTACCTTCGTAATGATGCTGCCATTGTGTGTCGGGAACACAGTTTAGCTAGGTCTGTCATTTCTGTCTATCCCTCTATAGTAGTTCAGGTCTCCACCAAGAATGCCACCGAAGCGCTCTTCTATTGGGTGCCAAACTACAGGATCAAAGAGGGCCAGACGTAACAGGTCCCAGGTCCCAGGAGGAGCCAAGACAAACACTTCTGCGGCTGGAGGCAAATCGAGCGAGAGAAGCATCTCGACGTGCTAGGGAAAATCCAGAGGAAAGGGGCCAGAGGCAGGCGGAAAATCGGGCGAGATACGCATCTTGGCGTGCTAGGGAAGATCTAGAGGAAAGGAACCAGAGACGGGAAGCAGACCATGTCCGGACTGCATCTCAGTGTGCCCGGGAAGAACCACATGAGACGCAAGCAAGGCAGCAAGCAAACAGGAGATCGCGAGCCAATGCTAATGCTATAAAGAACACTGCGTGGCTAAAAGCAGCCTTTTCCTACGATATGTCCAAGGAATATGCCACTGACCCAAAGATTTCCATTGGTCAAATGGACAGCGTTTGTAAGTATTGCAACGCCAAAAAGTGGCCGAGTGAAGCTCCTGGAGTTTGTTGCACTGGAGGCCAAGTTTTTCTTGAAGCCATCCAACAGCCACCTGAAGTTTTGCAAAAGCTGCTTACGGAAGACTCATCTCGGTCAAAACGCTTCCAGAAGACCCTTTGGAGGTACAACAGCGCCTTCATGATGACCTCCTTTGGAGCCGACAACAATGTCACAGATCATAGCTTCTTCACGACATATAAAAACCAGGGTCAGGTCTATCGCAAGCTTGGAAGCCTGCTTCCTCTACCTAATGAAAAGCCAAAATATGTTCAAGTGTACTTTATGAACAACAGTGAGGAAGAAGCTCGGCGAAGGTGCACTCTAAATGATGGGGTTGATATAGACATCATCACAGATATTCAGGCAATGCTTCACAACACACACCCTTACACAGAAAGTTTCAAATATGCTTTGGAGCAAATGGAAATACCTGATCATAAAGTAGTCATCAATGCTGACAAGCGACCCGAGGGAGAACATGCCAGGCGATTCAATGCTCCACTTGCAAATGAGGTAGGTATTCTCATGGTCAAAGAGGAACATGGCAACAGAGACATTGTACTCAAAAAGCGAGACCAGCACCTTGTACGGATCAAGGAAACACACAGGACCTATGACTGCCTCCAGTATCCACTCATGTTTGTGAACGGTGAAGATGGCTACAACTTTGCTCTCAAGCAAACTGATCCCGGTACAAAGGCCAAGACGACCAAGTCTGTTTCCTGCAAGGACTTTTATGCCTACCGCATGATGGAAAGACCACAAGAGCTGTTAAGGTTCAAAGAGGTTACCAGTCAGGTTTTGGTTGACATGTATGCCAAAGTAGAAGCAGAGCGTCTCAGCTATATCCGTTCGCATCAGACAGAGTTGAGAGCTGATCAGTACATCCATCTGCAAGATGCCATCAATACAGATGGCCATGCGCATAACGTCGGGCAACAGATAATCCTGCCTTCTTCACACGTTGGCTCTCCACGATACATGCACGAAAGAACACAAGATGCAATGGCCTATGTTAGGAAGTACGGCACACCTGACTTATTTATTACGTTCACGTGCAACCCCATGTGGGAAGAAATCCAAAACCCAAAGGCCAAGCCCATTATGACCGTCATGACCTCATTGCCCGAGTGTTTCACGAAAAGCGGAAAAATATGCTCTGGTTGCTTCAAAAGGAAACATATTTGGGGAACTGCACTGCCACATGTCCATTGAATGACAAAAACGTGGATTGCCTCACTCTCACACACTCATCTGGTGCAAAGAGAAGATTCGGCCACAGCAGATTGACCAGATTATCTCTGCGGAAATACCCGACGCAACAGATGACAAAGAACTCCACAACATCATCAAGAAACACATGGTGCATGGACCATGCGGCAGACACAGCCCCAAGTCTCCATGCATGCATGACAACAAATGCTCAAAGAGGTACCCTCGAAAGTTCACGAACGAAACACAGACTGGCGCGGATGGCTATCCTGTTTACCGCCGTCGTAAACCGGAAGATGGGGGGCACTCTTTCATTCTCAAGACAGGACGTGGACAAGAGGCACAAGCTGACAACCAGTGGGTTGTACCATACAATCCTGTCCTGTCCCGTATCTTTCAAACTCATATCAATGTTGAATCATGCTCTTCGATTAAGAGCATCAAATATGTATGTAAATACATAAACAAAGGCTCAGACATCGGCCGTCTTTCATGTAGACGAAGAAGACAGAGACGAAGTAAAACAGTTCCAGATTGGACGTTAATATCAACCAACGAGGCAGCCTGCCGCATTTTTGGCTTTGACATTCATGAACGACATCCCACTGTTGTTCGACTCGCAGTATACCTCGAAAATGGACAGTGAGTTTACTTCACTGAAGAAAATGCCCGGCAAGCAGTAGAGCAGCCCTCAGCAACAACTCTAACTGCATTCTTCTCACTCTGCCATTCAGATGAGTTTGCAAGAACTCTCCTGTACTTTGAGGTGCCAACGTACTACACATGGAACAGCAAGAAGTGACAGAAGAGAAAACAAAGAAAAGATGTTGAAAACTGGCCAGGCATCAAGGCGAGTGAAGCCATTGCCAGAGTCTTCACGGTAAGCCCAAAGCAACAAGAGTGCTTCTTCCTCAGGCTGCTGCTTCATCACGTAAGAGGACCAACTTCATTTGATGACTTGCGGACATTTGAGGGACACGTGTGCAACACCAACAGGGAGGCCTGTCTCCTCCGTGGACTCCTTGAGGATGATGAACATTGGAATTTGACTTTGGAAGATGCAGCAGCCACAAAATATCCTAAGCAGACGAGGCAACTTTTTGCCGTCATGCTACACAATTGTGAAATGTGGAATCCTGTTGGTCTCTGGGAAACCCACAAGGAGAGCCTTTCTGAGGACATTCATCGCACGATCCAATGCCAAAACCCAGAGATGGACGTTTTCTTCAATAACGACATCTTCAATCAGGCTCTGGTGGACCTTGAAGACAGACTGCTGGCACTTGGCGGATCTGATATTGCTGTCTATGGCCTTCCACCTCCTCAACGCAATGAAGGGGTGCTCTTTCCACTGAGGTTCTGAGAGAGACAAACTATAATTCAGAAGATCTTGCTGCCTTTGTGGAAGAAAATGAGCCCAAGATGGTAACAGACCAAGAAGCTGCCTTCAACCTCATCATGGCCAACGTGGAGGAAGAAACTGGAGGCCTGTTCTTTCTCGATGCGCCAGGGGGAACAAGCAAAACATTTCTCCAAAACCTCATGTTAGCCAAGGTCAGACAGAAGAAGGAAATTGCCCTAGCTGTTGCGTCAAGTGGCATTGCTGCCACACTTCTTGAAGGAGGTAGAACTGCACACTCAGCATTCAATTTACCCCTGGATCTGTCCAGACAGGAGTCACCAACCTGCAACATCTCAAAGAGGTCGTCCAAAGCATAGGTGTTTCAGATATGTAAGCTCATCATTTGGGATGAGGCGACCATGAGCAACAAGAGGGCCTCTGAAGCTTTAGAATACACACTGAAGGACCTGCACAATAACAAAAACATTATGGATGGTGTGACAGTTGTCCTTTCTGGAGACTTTCGACAAACTCTGCCTGTTATCACCAAGGGCACAAGAGCTGATGAAGTCAATGCATGCATCAAAGCTTCCTACCTGTGGCCGCATATCCATCGGCTTGGCCTTTCTACCAACATGAGGGTTCACCTACACGGCCAGGAATCCGCAGGGCGGTTTGCAAATCAACTTCTTCAGGTTGGAAATGACCAGATTCCATCATCCGTGGATGAACAAATCAAGCTCCCGTTTGGACACATGCTTGAAACAGAAGATGCCCTCATCAACAAGGTATTTCCCAATCTGGCCCAACACATCTCCAACAAGAACTGGCTCTGTGAGCGAGCCATTTTGGCTCCAAAGAATGATGTTGTCAACAAGATCAATGACAATCTTCTTGGGATTCAGCCAGGCCCATCCATAAACTACAAGTCTATTGACACTCTGCCAGATAAGAATCAAATCGTCCACTACCCAACAGAATTTCTAAACAGCCTGGATCCACCAGGTATGCCTCCACACAACTTAGAGTTGAAAGAGGGATGTCCTAGCATGCTTCTCAGAAACCTGGACACACCAAACCTCTGCAACGGCACGAGGCTGACCGTCAAGAAGATGATGCCGCACCTGATAGAAGCAACTATTCTCACTGGCAAAGGCAAGGGCCAAGATGTCTTCATTCCAAGAATACCGCTCCGCCCATCTGACTGCCCAATCGAATTTCAACGTCTACAGTTCCCTGTCGGACTCAGCTTTGCGATTGCCATTAACAAAAGTCAGGGTCAGTCTCTCAAGGTTGTTGGACTCGACCTCAGGGATCAGGTATTCTCTCATGGTCAGCTTTATGTGGGCTGCAGTCGAGTCAGTGATGAGAAGAACCTCTTTGTCCTGTCCAACAATGGAGTTGTCAAAAATGTTGTGTACCATGAAGCACTCAACTAAATAGCTGACAAACGACAGGGAGAAGGACAAGAACCATGCTTTCTTGCTTCTTACAAAAAAGGATTCCTGGCCATTCAAATGTGGTCACATTCACGTCCAATGGCTTGAGACATGCACTTTCATACCATACATATTCATACCAAAGCTGATTGAAACCCCTCCTTTAGAGGGATGACACGGATGCATTCTCATATCCCAGTGCATCTTCATAAAAATAAATTTGGTCAGAATCTATCTTGATCCAGTGGGTTTGGGGCATGCATGTGTGGAAACAATATAATGTATGAGAGAGAGAGAGACAGAGAGAGAGACAGAGACAGAGACAAAATGTGTATTTGTGTGGGGTGATGGGGTGGGAAGATGGGTGGGGGGATTGACTGTCAATCAAAACAATTAATACATGTTTGCCGTCACGTGAGTATCGCAAAGAATGATCATATCCCGGCCAACGCCGGGTGCCCCTGCTAGTCTATTATATAAAGCTGTGTTTGTCTGTCTGTCTGTTCGCTTATACACGCCCACAGTTTTAGGCCGATCGCCACCAAATTTGGTATCAAGTATCCTTGGTGTCCTACAAACAGCAACGTCGGCTCGGCGATCACGTGACGCATTGCATCGTGACGCAATTTGCGTCCACAGGCGCAAAACTGGACTCGGAACGCTACACGACAAACTCACCGGGGCGAGATGGGGTCGAAGCGCGTAAGCGCTAGTACATACATACATACATACATACATACATACATACATACATACATACATACATACATAGACAGACAGATAAGATACATAGATAGATACATATATAGAAACAGAGAGAAAAAGAAGAAGAAAAATATTCAGAATATACCGTGGAACTGGCGCTAGAAGAAGATCAGACAAAAGATGAAGAATAAGAGAAGGAAGAAGAGGAAGAAGGCGTGCAGTGAGATGTTTAGCTTCGCCTCATGCACGCCAAGGAAGACAGCCCTGCAATGTCGTTTCACAGAGAGACGGCAGCCCCGTCACCACATCTACCCTGCTGCCTCCCAATATGCCCAGCCTGTGCTTGTGGACATGTTCATGCCCCTGGCCTCCTCACCTTGTTGCTGATAGGAAGGGCTTCCCTCCCCTCTCCCCCTCCCCCCTCTTCCATTTTTCCTCAGGGATAGGATCAAACCACAGTGCCTAGAGGGGGGATGTAGAACCGTTCAGCAGAGGTCTTAGACAACAAATGGATTTCCATGTCATACAGACCTTTGAGAGGAAATTTATTACTATTAAACACAGGTCTTAGAGGGTGAAAGTGTGCTACAATTAAATACAAGCCTTAGACAGATAATGTGACCATCAAACAAAGGCTTTAGAGAGGAAATATTGTGTCACTAAACACAGGCCTTAGAGAGGAAATATTTAACGCTGAGAACAGACCTTAGAGAGGGAAATGTATCATCATCAAACACAGGACTTAGAGAGGAAAATGTATTACCATCAAACACAGGCCTTAAAGAGGAAAATGTATTACAGGTGAACACACGCCTAAAACAGAAAATTTATAGCAATTAAACACAGGCCTTAATTGGAAAAAATATGTTACCGTTTAACAAAGGCCTTAGAGAGGAAATATATTACCATTAAACACAGGCCTTAGAGAGGAAATGTATTAGCATTAAACACAGGCTTTTGAGAGGAAATGTATTACCGTTAAAGACAGGCCTTAGACAGGAAATGTATACCATTAAAGACAGGCCTTAGAGAGAGGAAATGTATTACCATTAAACAAAGACCTTAGGAAATGTATTACCATCAAACACAGACCTTAGAGAGAAAAGGTATTACCATCAAACGCAGGCCTTAGACAGGATGTGTATTACCATCAAATACAGGCCTTAGAGATGAAAGGTATTACCATCAAACACAGGCCTTAGAGAGGAAATATGTTACAATTAAACACAGGCCTTAGTGAGGAAATGCATTTCCATCAAACACAGGCCTTAGAGAGGAAATATGTTACAATTAAACACAGGCCTCAGTGAGGAAATGCATTTCCATCAAACACAGGCCTTGGAGAGGAAATGTATTTCAATCAAACACAGGCCTTAGAGAGGAAATGTATTTCAATCAAACACAGGCCTTAGAGAGGAAATGTATTTCAATCAAACACAGGCCTTAGAGAGGAAATATATTTCAATCAAACACAGGCCTTAGAGAGGAAATGTATTTCAATCAAACACAGGCCTTAGAGAGGAAATGTATTTCAATCAAACACGGGCCTTAGACAGGATGTGTATTACCATCAAACACAGGCCTTAGAGAGGAAATGTATTTCAATCAAACATAGGTCTTAGAGAGGAAATGCATTTCCATCAAACACAGGCTTTAGAGAGGAAATGCATTTCCATCAAACACAGGCTTTAGAGTGGAAATGTATTTCAATCAAACGCAGGTCTTAGAAAGGAAATCTGTTCGTGTTTAACTCAGGCCTTAGAGAAGAAATCTATTACCATTAAATATAGGCCTTCGAGAAGAAATGTATTACCATTAAGCATAGGCCTTAGAAAGGAAATGTTTTATTACAAAACACAGGCCTTTGAGAGGAAGTGAATTACCATCAAACATAGGGTTTAGGAAAGAAATGTCTAACTGTCCAATACAGGCGTTAGGGTGGAAATCTTTTAGCATCAAACACAGGTCTTATAGAGGAAATGTATTACTGTCAAACGAAGGCCATAGAGAGGAAATATTTTACCATTAAACACAGGCCTTTGAGAGGAATGTCTGTGCATAAAACCATATTCATTGTAAAGGAAATGTGTAACCATCAAAGCTCATTCGTTATGAACGAAGTGTCTAGGGGGATCTAGCCTAAGAGATGCAGTCTCCCACAGACTGACCAAACAATAACGTGCTGAACAGTTTAGTAGTGGGGGAAACCAAGAAGAGGCTAACAATTTTTCCATCATTATATCAATAATTTGGCAAAGATTTAAATGATAGATAGATAGATAGATAGGTAGATAGATAGATAGATTGATAGATATAAAGAGATGTGTGAGTGTGTGTGTGTGTGTGTGTGTGTGTGGTGCGTGCGTGCGTGCGTGCGTGTGTGTGTGTGTGTGTGTGTGTGTGTGTGTGTGTGTGTGTGTCACTTTGTGCTAGGTTTAGCTTTCATTTCTTTTAATTCTCGTACTTTTTATTCCGCGCGCTTTCAGCCTCAGCTTTTCTTGACGGGAGCTAAGACGGATGCCTTTCTGTGATTGGTAGGTTGGTTCCTGTTGCAACCAATCGACGCTGAGTGAGAGGTTACCGTCGTTGTAACCTTTCACCGGGCCGAGGCCTCCCCCTTGCGTCGATCAAAGTCAGAAAGATGGCTACCGCCTACGGCATTGCAGCTTTTAACCGCAGGCCGGCTTTCAGCTGATCAGCGAGCTCCACGGGCTTTCCAACGTGGTCTTTTCAGTATGGTCCCATGTGCTGGTCTCAGATGTACAGAAATGATGAAGTGTACAGATGTTGTTGTTGTTTTTTAAACCAGTGTACATTCCACAGCCTCATGCTTGATAAATAAACAGTTTTTATGTACACTGTACACAATTATCACCATTACTGCATGCTTTTGTCTGTTTCTCTCTCAATTAGGAGACTTACGTCAGTGGTTTAGAGGTGGTACTGGAAAGCTTTGCACCCTCCTTTTTCATGTTCTACTACAATGGGAAACGGAAGGCTGTAGCTTTAATCCTGTCTTGGAGGGGGAGGGTAGTGCGAGGGTTGTTGCTAGATTTCTTCTATTCCCCCTTCCCCCGCCCCCGCCCCCAGGCTGATTCCCTGTCTCCCTTCCCGCCCCAACAGTCCCCCTCCCTCTCCCTCTTTTACTTTAGAAACCTATCTTCATAAAGTTCCTAAGCACTAATCCCCAGACACACAAAGTAAAATAGGGATTTTAAGCGGTATATTAACAACAAAAACAACAGCAGCAGCAACAACAACTACAGCAACAACAAACGATGCATTGTAAAGCAACTGTCTTTACATCAAAGACATGCAATATAAATGAAATAACTTAGTATTATTTAGAAATTTATGTCTGCGGGCATGCATTGTCAAGAGTGTGTCTTGGCCTCAAACCACAGGCATTACAGAGGGTCTAACTTAGACTCATACCACAAGCATTATAAAGGGTCTGGCTTAGGCTCAAACCCCAGGCCTTAAAATGTCTCTAGCTTAGGCTCAAACAACAGGCATTATAAAGGGTCTAGCTTTGGCTCAAACTACAGGCATCATAAAGGGTCTAGCTTTGGCTCTAACCACAGGCATTTCAATAGGTCTAGCTTAGGCTCAAACCACATGTATTTTAATAGGTCTAGCTTAGGTTCAAACAACAGGCATTATCATAGGTCTAGCTTAGGTTCAAACAACAGGCATTATCATAGGTCTAGCTTAGGTTCAAACAACAGGCATTATCATAGGTCTAGCTTAGGCTCAAACCACAGGCATTATCATAGGTCTAGCTTAGGCTCAAACCACAGGCATTATAAAGGGTGTAGCTAATGCTTACACCACAGGCATTATAAAGGGTGTAGCTTAGGCTCAAACCACAGGCATTATAATAGGTCTAGCCCAGGTTTACACCACAGGCATTATAAAGGCTCTGGCTTAGGCTCAAACCACAGGCATTATCATAGGTCTAGCTTAGGCTCAAACCACAGGCATTATAAAGGGTGTAGCTAATGCTTACACCACAGGCATTATAAAGGCTATAGCTTAGGCTCAAACCACAGGCATTATAATAGGTCTAGCCCAGGCTTACACCACAGGCATTATAAAGGCTCTAGCTTAGGCTCAAACCACAGGCATTATAATAGGTCTAGCTTGGCGTAAACCACAGGCAATGTAATAGGTCTAACTTAGGTTCAAACCACAGGCATTATAAAGGGTCTAACTTAGGCTCAAACCACTGGCATTCTAGTGGATGTAGCTTACCATCAAACCTCAGGCATTCCAGTGGAACTAGGTCAGGATCTACCACAGGCATTATAATGGATCCAGCTTACGATCAAATCACAGCATTATAATTAACTAAATGGATTTAGCTTACGATCAAACCACAGGCCTTATAACGGCTCTAACTTAGGATCAAACCACAGGCCTATAGTGGATGATGCTTACGATCTACTGTAGGCATTATAGTGGACCTAGCTTAGGATCAAACCACAGGCCTATAGTGGATGACGCTTAGGATCTACCGTAGGCACTATAGTGGACCTAGCTTAGGATCAAACTACAGGCCTTATAGAGGATCTTGCTTAGGTTTTACCACAGGCTTTATAGTGGATCTAATGTGGATCTATCACAGGCTTTATAGTGGATCTAGCTTACATCAAACCATAGGCTTTATAAAGGATGTAAATTGGATCAAACCACGGACATTGTAATAGATCTAGCTTAAGATCAAACCACAGGCCTTATAGTAGATTTAGCTTTGGATTTACTACAGGCATTAAAGTGGATCTAGTGTGGATCTATCACAGACATTATAGTGGATCTAGCTTCAGATCAAACCACAAGCATTATAGTGGAATAAGGTTAGGATTTACCATAGGCATTATGATAGACCTAGCCTAGGCCTAGGATCTAGCGTGGGATATACCAAGGCATTGTAGTGGATCCAGCTTAGGATCTACCATAGGCATTTTCATGGATCTAGCCTCGGATCTAGCGTGGGATACACCAAGGCATCATAGTAGATCTAGCTTAGGATCAAACTACAGGAATTCTCGTGCATCTAGCTTAGAATTGACCACAGGCATTATAACAGTTCTAGCTTAGGATATATCACAGGCATTTAGTGTGGACCTAGCTTAGATTCAAACGACAGACATTTTAGTGGATCTAGCCTTAGAATGGGAGCAAACGATAGCTATTACAGTGGATCTAGCTCAGGACCAACATCAGGAATGATAAAGGATCTAGCGAGTGCTCAGACCACAGGTATTCTAGTGGATTCAGCAAGAGGTCAAACCACTCTTAGCCCATTCATCTACAACAAGGTTCTGTAATCTCTACAGACCCTGGACCCAGCAAAGGAACAAGACTCCAAGCTACAACGTGGCCACGTAGATGACCTACTGATCAGCCAGCCTACAAAAAGTGGTGGACCAGTTACCAGAAACTGGAGTGTGATCTGCACTCCTGTTCAACTCCAAAGTTAAGTCTTCATGTACCCACTGGACTCCAACTCAAAGTATTATACTATTCCCTCCTTTATGATGGGATAAAGTGAAAAGAAGCCAGCTCGAGCAAACACATACTGATTCTATTGAAGTTCTGTTAATTTGTATATTTCAGTCTTGTAATCACGTGTAGGATTTTGTGAATGAAACTGCACTTAACTCTTGTCATTCTTCTTATTGTTCATACATCATTTCATGTCAGAACCTATTTCTAATTCTGTCTGTCACTCGGAATACGTGCACTTTCAAGTGCAAAAGCCTAGGGCGAATTTCTCCTGAGCCATTCTTGAGCACTTTTAACAGCCCCGAGTAAAATAGACATTTATTTCGATGACTTTTACGGAAAGTTGCTCCTTCAACCACAAGTAAGAGAGAGGGTGAATGTTGATATAAATACTATAGTTCTAATAGAGAACACACTGCTTCCCCTAGAGGACTAAACCTTCCACCCATACTTGTTACATTAACCTAAATCCCGAAGAATGAATCAAAATACATAACATCTACTCACCGTGTCACGTTATGCAGAAAGAAAATGAAAGGGGTAAGCGGAAGGGGAGGGAATAGGAGAAACAAACCAAATCCTCAAGACGTTTTTGTGAATTTTCTTTTCATTTCTAGCCCCAGAATACTGATGATGTCAACAGGCGGAGAGTCCTGTGTTGCTTTGCCATCTCCCTCAACGCGTCAGGCTGGCCTGCCCGCAGCAGGCAATAACACGGCCTCTTCTCATCACCCCGATCCCTATTCATTACCCCGGGTTATGGGAACGCGTGTGGCCAGCACTGCTAACAGCTTTGTGTGATGGTGCGCCATGCCCAGCTATTGAATGCCATGCCCAGCTATTGAATGCCATGCCCAGCTATTGAATCGGCCAACCCGCCTGGCGATGAGACAGCAGGAAACTTGCCGATGAAATCCATGTAATGGGAGGGGAAGGGGATGGGGAGGAGGGGTAGGGGAATGGGGGGAGCAGGGTGGAAAGGAGGAGAAGGCGGATGGAGCGGAGTGGTGAGGTTATGCCCACGGGCGGCGCAATACCACTGGCGGATGTCCGGTGCCGTGCCTGATTATTTCCCATCACAATTCTAACTGACAACTCAACTCTTACTTCCCCCTTTCAGAGATGCGTGATGGAAGGTCAGACATATTTCTGACGTCATTTCTTTTCACAACCATATCTTTCTTGTTCCTTGTTTTCGTCAGTGATGTTAGTTTGACACATTTCTTCATCTCCTCATCACTTTAATGACCATTCCATGCAAGGCGATTTAGACACACGCACGCCCAATTTTTATAAAAATACAACATGCCAACTCAACAGACGTTTTCAACACCACACGGGCTGATGACTTCAGCCAGCTATTGATGGTGCAGTCTGCAATTAAAATCTTACACTGAGACACCTTGAACATCACCACAGCTGGTACTTCCGTCTGATTCTTTTTATTAAATAAAACTGTGAGCATGGGGTAGTCTAACAGTAGATGGTGGACAGAAATAATTCTGGAACAAATATAAGTTACTTATTTTTTAATACTTCCAATTTCCAACTTTAAGACTAATTTATTAACGACGATGTCTTGAACAAGAGAAACTACCGCATCCGTTCACTTTGCATGAATTCAGTTATGGTTAAACTATAAGTGAGCTCATCAATAGCACATCCAGAAACGCCTCATTTAGCTCATGAGTCTACCCACTCGTTCGAATGAAGGCCGCAATCTGTTAGAATCCAGCAGAAATCTAGTCCATAATGCAGTGTTCAAGAAACTTAATTTCAAATAGAATATTGTTCCTTGTTTTGCACAGCCTAAATCTAATTGCATACATTTCAGTTTCTCGCCCAGTTGTGCTGGTCCAGAAAGAATAATGAGGTCGCGTCAGACGGTGTTTGCCAAACCCCTCACACCAGTTTACAGCCTGTATGAAGCCGTTCGGCAAACCCCCACGATACAAACAAATGGGAAGTAGGCCATGTGTTATGATCAAGTGACTGACAAATCAATCCATGGAAAGGACGCTGGTTCGTACCAGACAGTGACCAGACAGTGACCAAGTCAGCATTGAAGAAAGGGGAAATCAAGTCTCCGTCTTTCCTCGACAGTTGTTATTACACTGCATGTGTAGCAGCCTAAGGACAATCACACATCTTGCTGAATGACAGATATAAATACAATACCCACCCAGGTGGTATGGTCAATGACATGAGCCAGTCGCATGTCTTGATGAATGGCAGATATAAATACAATACCCACCCAGGTGGTATGGTCAATGACATGAGCCAGTCGCATGTCTTGATGAATGGCAGATATAAATACAATACCCAAGCAGATGGTATGGTCAATGGCATGTGCCAATCACACATTTAGCTGAATGACAGGTATAAATACAATACCCACCCAGGTGGTATGGTCAATGATATGTGCCAGTTACACATCTTGCTTCCCTTTGTCCCATATGACTGTGAGGTGCTCAGTATTCTCAGCGCAATGTAATTTCTCATCATTATTATCATTTTATCAGCTTTATCACAACGATCATCATTATCATTAATGTTGTTGTTGTGATAACTGCTTGGGCGATTTTTATGCTGGCTAATTACATTCGCCTATGAAAAAGCTCCAGTGTGGTGACTATGTCAAAAATGAAACTGAAAATGGTAAATCGCATATCAATGCATGACAACAGCCTTGTTGCCTAATAAATCACCAGCTGCATTACACGTTCACAGCCTTGTTGCTTAATAAATCACCAGCTACATTACACGTTCACAGCTTTGTTGCCTTATAAATCAGCAGCTACATTACATGTAAACAGCCTTGTTGCCTAATAAATCACCAGCTACATTACATGTTAACAGCTTTGTTGCCTAATAAATCACCAGCTACATTACATGTTAACAATGTTGTTGCCTAATAAATCACCAGCTACATTACACGTTCACAGCTTTGTTGCCTTATAAATCAGCAGCTACATTATATGTTTACAGCCTTTTTGCCTAATAAATCACCAGCTACATTACATGTTAAAAGCCTTGTTGCCTAATAAATCACCAGTTACATTATATGTTAACAGCCTTGTTGCCTAATAAATCACCAGTTACATTACATGTTAAAAGCTTTGTTGCCTAATAAATCACCAGTTACATTACATGTTAACAGACTTGTTGCCTTATAAATCCCCAGCTACATCACAAGGCAACAGCCTTGTTGCCTAATAAATCACCAGTTACATTATATGTTAACAGCCTTGTTGCCTAATAAATCACCAGTTACATTACATGTTAAAAGCCTTGTTGCCTTATAAATCAGCAGTTACATTATATGTTAACAGCCTTGTTGCCTAATAAATCACCAGTTACATTACATGTTAAAAGCTTTGTTGCCTAATAAATCACCAGTTACATTACATGTTAACAGACTTGTTGCCTTATAAATCCCCAGCTACATCACAAGGCAACAGCCTTGTTGCCTAATAAATCACCAGCTACATTATACGTTAACAGCCTTGTTGCCTAATCAATAGCCAGCTATATTACATGTTAACAGCCTTGTTGCCTAATAAATCACCAGCTACATTATACGTTAACAGCCTTGATGCCTAATCAATAGCCAGCTATATTACATGTTAACAGCCTTGTTGCCTAATAAATCACCAGCTATATTACATGTTAACAGCCTTTTGGCTATCACTCACCAGCTACATTACATGTTAACAGCCTTGTTGCCCAATAAATCACCAGCTACATTACATGTTAACAGCCTTGTTGCCTAATAAATCACCAGCTACATTACATGTTAACACCCTTGTTGCCTAATAAATCACCAGCTACATTACATGTTAACAGCCTTGTTGCCTAATGAATCACCAGCTACATTACATGTTAACAGTCTTGTTGCCTAATAAATCACCAGCTACATTACATGTTAACAGTCTTGTTGCCTAATCAATCGCCAGCTATATTACATGTTAATAGTCTTGTTGCCTTAGCCAATCGCCAGTTGCATCACGGTCCCTGTTTACCTTCCCTTTTTCCATACTGTAACAAATTCTAGTTTACATAGATACTTGTCTTCTTCAAGTCTGAAAAGAAACACTCCATAATTTACCACCTCCACCCTACCCCACCCCACCACCTCTTTTATATAGTGTGACAATCCTACAGTGTGATAAATCACAATTCACAGAGATGTTCTCCTTCTTTAAATATAACAAACAACACTTTATAAATACCCCCCCCCCCCCCCTCCCTTCTCTGCAATATGACCAATCGTTAATGGCAGTTATACACCCATCTCTACACTGTGGCAAACCACAGTTCACTGAGGTATTCCTCTTCTCTTTCACATGACAAATCGTACTTCATAGAAATATTCCCCTTCTCTATTGCATGACAAATCACACTTCATAGAGATATTCCCCTTCTCTATTGCATGACAAATCATACTTCATAGAAATATTCCCCTTCTCTATTGCATGACAAATCACACTTCATATAGATATTCCCCTTCTCTATTGCATGACAAATCATACTTCATAGAAATATTCCCCTTCTCTATTGCATGACAAATCACACTTCATAGAGATATTCCCCTTCTCTATTGCATGACAAATCATACTTCATAGAAATATTCCCCTTCTCTATTGCATGACAAATCACACTTCATAGAGATATTCCCCTTCTCTATTGCATGACAGACCATACTTCTAGGAGGTATTCTCCTTCTCTATCGCATGATAAACCATAGTTCATAAAGATGTTTCCATACTTTTTCGTATGACACATCATAATTCTTAGAGATATTCCAAATCTCTCTCTCTCTCTCTCTCTCTCTCTCTCTCTCTCTCTCTCTCTCTCTCTCTCTCTCTCTCTCTCTTGTATGACAAATCACAGTTCACAGATATATTCCCCTTCTCTATGGTGGGAAAATAATAGTTTATACATATATTCGCCTTCTCTATACTGTGAAAATCATAACTCATCGACATACTCACATTCTCTACGGGATTAAAAACAAATCATAATTCACAGAAATATTCCCCATCTCTATCAAATGATAAATCGTAGCACATGGAGATAATAAATTCTCTATCGCATGACAATTGTTCACAGGAATATCGATTTTTTATATATCATATGACGATGGAAATGGGAAATGTCTCAATGAACATAGTTCATGGAAACATTCCCCTTTTCCATCGTATGACAAATCATACGTCATGGAGATAGTCCCTTTCTCTATCGTATGACAAATCATACGCCATGGAGATACTCCCTTCTCAACTGTATGACAAACCATACGTCATTGAGATACCCCCTTCTCTACTGTATGACGAATTATACACCATGGACGTATCTCTACTCTCTATTGAATAACAAATCATAATTTATGGAAGTAATCCCCTTCACTGTCTTATGGCAATCAAAGATCTGAACTATAAAAGGTACGAAAAATCATAGCTCATGAGATTCTCCCCTTTTCTACATTCTGAAACAATTATACTCATGGATATATTCCACTTCTCTACACTGTGACATATCACACTTCATCAAGATGTTTGGCTTCTTTACATTCTGACAAAACAGTTCAAGGAAATATGCATCTTTTCCGCACTGTGACAAATCATAACTCGTAGAGATATTCTCTTTTCTACAGTATGATACATCCCACTTTATAGAGATATTCCCCCTCTCTACACTGTGTCAAGTCATAGCTCATATAGATGTTCATATTCTCCATCACATAACAAATAACAGTTTACAGAGACATTCCACTTCTCTACATTATGACATGTTGCAGTTCATGGAGATATTCCTCATCGCATGACAGTTCTAACTCAAGACAATACCTCCTTCTTTATCGCATGACAAAATATAGTTCATTGATATATATATATATATATATATATATATATATATATATATATATAATGCTGAACAATTAAGTAGTGGGGGAAAACAAGTGCAGGTTAACAATTCTTCCGTCATTATAGTAATGACTTGGCAAAGATTTGAAATTTATTTAAAAAAAAAAAAAAAAGGGGGGGGGGGGGGGCGGGGAGGGGGGGAGGGGGGGGGGGGGGGGCTTAAGATGAAGAAAATGCGAAAATATATTACAAATATGAAAACCCTTCACTAGCTGCATGTGGGAACCATCGAAAACTCTCTCGAAGGCAGATCTATGTGTATTGCCTGCTCCTAGGCCTTTCGTCCGCTGGATCGGACTCATCAGGGAGACAGGGCTGATCGTGTCTGTGCTCTTGGCGTCAAATAGAGACACACCACAGTTGTGTCTGTGCTCTTGGCGTCAAATAGAGACACACCACAGTTGTGTCTGTGCTCTTGGCGTCAAATAGAGACACACCACGGTCCGTATTTCTGTGGTGTTCTCACCACTAAGGATTCAAAAGAAAAATCCAACAGCACCCCAAAGCAGCCAGCGAGGGCAGTAAAATGAAACAAAACAAAAGTGGGAAGAGGAAAAAAGTTGCTGAAAAACAAAAAAACATTATGCAAACAGTATACAGTATATATATATATATATATATTATATATATATATATATATTATATATGACAAAAAATAGTTCACATATTCCCCTTCTCTATCGTATGACAAATCATAGATCACAAAGACGTATGACAACTCATAGGTTTATGGTGTGACGAATAATAGCTCATGAGATCTTCGCCTTCTCTATAGTCAGACAAATCATAATTCTCATCTTTCACACACACACACACACACACACACACACACACACACACACACACAGACAGAGAGAGACAGAGACAGAGAGAGCGAAAAACTGACAGACAGACAGACAGAGAGACAAGAGAGAGGCAGAGAGAGAGACAGAGAGAGATCTGAACATGTACTCCAGTGTCACGGGTGTATATTTCCCTGAAGCCGATCGATTTGAACTCAGCCAAGTGTTACTGATCGAAGGTAGCATGTCTGACATCCCCCTTAACCGACCCCCCCCCCCCCCCCCCCCCCCCCCCCTCTCCAAATCCCGCACCCAAACGCTTCCCTACTCCCTATCACCCTAACTGCATGCACTCTATCACCCAGTCCTTCTCTCTCTCTCTCTCTCTCTCTCTCTCTCTCTCTCTCTCTCTCTCTCTCTCTCTCTCTCTCTCCTCTTCGCCACTCAAACCCATTTCAAATGAATCTGAAATCTTCTAATTTTTAAACACTGGTCCAGTTCAGCTTTTGAAGCGTGGTGAAGAGGACAGAACTACTTTGAACTGGAAATGCATGGCAGTCACTCGTCTAATTTCCATTCAGCATACATCCAATAAAAAGAAAACCCACTCTTATTCAATAATTATCCACTTCAAAAACTTAATTTTCTCCTTGGTACCACATTTCAATGTTATTTCATAGTTGAGACAGACAGACAGACAGACTGACTGACTGACTGACTGACTGACACAGAGACGCTGACAGCCAGCCAACCATCAAGCCAGCCAGCCACACAGACAGTGGAGAGAGATGGGGGGAGGGGGGGGGAGAGAGTGGGAGAGCCTGCACAAACACACACACACACACACACACACACACACACACACACACACAGAGAGAGAGAGAGAGGCGTGCGCGTGTGCACTTCCTTTTCTTTGCTGAAAAGAGAGACAAACAGAAGACAGACAGAGTCAAAGACAGACACAAACAGAGACACAAACACAGGCAAACAGACTGGCAGACTGACAGCCAGACAGCCAGAAAAGAGACAGGGAGGCAGAGAGCAGGAGGGACTGCATACAGAGAAAGCAGAGACAGAGACAGACAGACAGTTAGACAGACAGACAGACAAAGAGAGAGAAATATGTGTGTGCGTGCGCACACACACACACATATACACACTGCACGCACGCATGCGCACGCATGCACGAACGCACGCGCGCGCACACACACACACACACACACACACACACACACACACACACACACACACACACACACACCTCCTCTTATTGACTTGAAGATATGAATGGACTATGTCAAGGGAGCGAAACCATGTACAGAAGGTTTTAAACTACATCATTTAGATTGTGATATAAAGGAGGATAACTGGCCAGTTAGAGTGGGAACTTCGTCTAGCACAGATCTTGGAGCTGCGTGAAGGAGGACAAAGTTGTCGGGTAATTATTGGCAGGCGACACTAATGAACACAGGCGGGGAAGACTCCCGAGTTCGAACTTAAATAGTGAAGAAGGCAACAATTATTCACTCAGACCTCGGAGCATCAAGTGGGGGCCTCGGGCCTAAGGCCGTTGAAGGGTTGTTACCTCGGAGCATCAAGTGGGGGCCTCGGGCCTAAGGCCGTTGAAGGGTTGTTACCTCGGAGCATCATGTGGGGGCCTCGGGCCTAAGGCCGTTGAAGGGTTGTTACCTCGGAGCATCAAGTGGGGGCCTCGGGCCTAAGGCCGTTGAAGGGTTGTTACCTCGGAGCATCAAGTGGGGGCCTCGGGCCTGAGGCCGTTGAAGGGTTGTTCAGTAAAGGTGAACAGACCCGAGCCCATGCCAGTTCACTTGAAGAGTAAGAGTCCTTTGCTTTGGTACTGCTGTATATGGCACTGTGCTGATGCTATTGTCAGGCTGGTTCCAAAGCGTGTGGACGAAGTGGTCGTAGCTTTCTAGAGGATAATTACGGTGTGAAAATGGCCTAAGAAGTTGCTGGGAGTCTTCAATGTCCATTCGGCCAGAAGAAGTTGTTTGTCAGGTTGTTATGTAGAAAACGTGTGTAAATACTGGTGTGTGGAAGATTCTTTGCGGATGTGAGCATGGTGGTAGAGATGTCCCATTTGATAAGGGCCTGGCCCAAGGAAGATTTCTTATTACCCTATATGAACTAGATGTTAGGGATAAGGAAGAGGACGACACAAGAGAGAGAGAACAGTAAGCAGGGAAGACTGGGGTTGGAGAGAAAGTGGTCTTGGCGATTGAAGTGAAAGCAAGAGCTGTAATGCTGGAGCAGGCGTCAAAGTGAGACTGAGAAACAAAGAGTAAGTCCAAATCCTAGAGGTGGCGGAGACTTCTACGTCAAAGATGTGTCCCCAGAGACGACCACAGAGGCCCACTCCTGAGCCTGGTGCCAGACGACCCAAAGCATCACCATCACCTGTTACCGAGGCATTCTGTTTGAGAACTGTTGTGCTGTGCAAATGTGTGTGTATGGAAACCTGGCCAGCTAGCAAACCTAGTAAAGCATATAACCCAGGATTAGAAAGTATTGATCTATTGTGTGTGTGTGTGTGTGTGTGTGTGTGTGTGTGTGTGTGTGTGTGTGTGTGTGTGTGTGTGTGCATTTCAATTTTTACGTGTATAAGCAGA
The DNA here is from genome assembly GCA_033310375.1 of Conus canariensis. Classification (NCBI taxonomy): domain Eukaryota; kingdom Metazoa; phylum Mollusca; class Gastropoda; order Neogastropoda; family Conidae; genus Conus; species Conus canariensis. The sequence goes on along the minus strand of CM065736.1, from coordinate 50,948,085 downwards.
ATAGAAATACCTTGTTCTCCGTCGTATCAGAAGAGAAGCAAAAGCGTGACACCCTATTCCCAGAGAGAGTGGAATGTTTGGTGTGTACGTGAGAATGCGTATGCGAGTATGAGTGCAGAAATAAGCTTGGTGTTTTAAGCCTGACTTATAGACCTCATTGAAGTGTCTGGAGCAATACCATCACACTTTCCCCGTGTTGGGCGGAGTGGTGGCTGCGGACTGAGGTATAGGGCAAGAGGACTTCCCACGGTATCACTCCACATTCCAGTCCGGATTAATGTGGCTTGATATTCTGTATTCCTCGTTTCATCCACTTTTTTTAGCACCAGTAGAAGCACATGCTGTCAGTTATAATGATGATAATGAACCTTCAGTTTGAGAGAAAGTCAGAACTGTCCTCTCTCTCTCTCTCTCTCTCTCTCTCTCTCTCTCTCTCTCTCTCTCTCTC
>CM065736.1:50940137-50945137 GCA_033310375.1 Conus canariensis | reverse complement strand
AACGCCGTAGTGCGGTCTTCAAAACTGGTTACAAATTAGCTGACGTAGACAGAACACCACTTTCCCCAGCCCAACTCAGTCTACCTTGCGATTGTGTACTTCGGTTTCTTGTCGTGGCGGTGATAGTCGTGGTTGCTACCTGTATTTTGTTGCTGTTGTTGTTGTTGTTGTTCATTGCTTCCATTACCTCTAGTAAATTCCATAAGAAGATTCCACTTGATACAAAAGTACTATCCCAAATGGGTATTACGTGTTACTAATCCAAAAAGAACTTCAAGAGCACATTCGAGCCAGTACTATGAGAAGTGGGAAATGGTCAATGTTGTTTATTTTCGAAATAATGTATTTGCTTTTATATTTTCTTTAAGTAAACTACTAACTAAAGCATTAGCAAACGCGCGAGTCTATGGACGAGAAATTGAATTTTCAAAGAAGTGTTGTTCACGAGAGAAAGACAGACAGACAAAGGTATGTATAGCCTGCTTAAAGGTAAAGCAAACTACTGTCCTTCAAACAGGGAAGCAGATAATCAACTGTCAAAACTGAATGATACTGAATTAAACTGTAGTAAAAGTAACAGTAGATGTGTAGAGTCTGGAACACAAATTTTGTTATCAGCCGTGACATGACAAAAAGCTTCCATGAATCTATATTACAGCCGGGAAGAGAAGTATAGCATGCGTCCATCAATCCATACAGCAGCCGGGAAGAGAGGTATAGCATGCGTCCATCAATCCATACAGCAGTCAGGAAGAGAAGTATAGCATGCGTCCATCAATCCATACAGCAGCCAGGAAGAGAAGTATAACATGCGTCCATCAATCCATACAGCAGTCAGGAAGAGAAGTATAGCATGCGTCCATCAATCCATACAGCAGTCAGGAAGAGAAGTATAGCATGCGTCCATCAATCCATACAGCAGGCAGGAAGAGAAGTATAACATGCGTCCATCAATCCATACAGCAGCCAGGAAGAGAAGTATAGCATGCGTCCATCAATCCATACAGCAGTCAGGAAGAGAAGTATAGCATGCGTCCATCAATCCATACAGCAGCCAGGAAGAGAAGTATAACATGCGTCCATCAATCCATACAGCAGTAAGGAAGAGAAGTATAACATGCGTCCATCAATCCATACAGCAGTCAGGAAGAGAAGTATAACATGCGTCCATCAATCCATACAGCAGTCAGGAAGAGAAGTATAGCATGCATCCATCAATCCATACAGCAGTCAGGAAGAGAAGCAGAACATGAGGCAAATGCTTCCATCAATGAATACAGCAGCCAGGGTAGACAGTGTAACATCAGGGAAGAGCTTCAGTTAGTGCTACACAACAGCCAGGGAGAGGGAGAGAAGTGTAACATCAGGGAAGAGCTTCAGTTAGTGCTACACAACAGCCAGGGAGAGGGAGAGAAGTGTAACATCAGGGAAATTTCAATCAGTCCTATGCAACAGGCAGGTAAGGAGGTGTAACCCAAGGAAAAAGTAGAAGCCAGGAAGGAAGAATACCTTGGGAAAATGTTCCGTCAAACTTACACAACAGCCAGGGAGGGAAGTATCACTGGGTAAAAGTTCCGTCAATCCTTTTGTAACAGACGGAGAGGCAGGGAAATATAACCTGGGGAAAATCCGTCAATGTATACAACAACTAGAGAGAGACGTATAACCTGGGGAAAATCTTCCGTCAATGTATACAACAGCTAGAGAGAGACGTATAACCTGAGAAAAATTTTCCGTCAATGTATACAACAGCCAGACAGAGAAGTATAACCTAAGGAAAATCTTCCTTCAATGTATACAACAGCCAGACAGAGAAGTATAACCTGAGGAAAATCTTCCGTCAATGTATACAACAGCCAGACAGAGAAGTATAACCTAAGGAAAATCTTCCTTCAATGTATACAACAGCCAGACAGAGAAGTATAACCTGAGGAAAATCTTCCGTCAATGTATACAACAGCCAGACAGAGAAGTATAACCTAAGGAAAATCTTCCTTCAATGTATACAACAGCCAGACAGAGAAGTATAACCTGAGGAAAATCTTCCTTCAATGTATACAACAGCCAGACAGAGAAGTATAACCTGAGGAAAATCTTCCTTAAATGTATACAACAGCCAGACAGAGAAGTATAACCTGAGGAAAATCTTCCGTCAATGTATACAACAGCCAGACAGAGAAGTATAACCTAAGGAAAATCTTCCTTCAATGTATACAACAGCCAGACAGAGAAGTATAACCTGAGGAAAATCTTCCGTCAATGTATACAACAGCCAGACAGAGAAGTATAACCTAAGGAAAATCTTCCTTCAATGTATACAACAGCCAGACAGAGAAGTATAACCTGAGGAAAATCTTCCGTCAATGTATACAACAGCCAGACAGAGAAGTATAACCTAAGGAAAATCTTCCTTCAATGTATACAACAGCCAGACAGAGAAGTATAACCTGAGGAAAATCTTCCTTCAATGTATACAACAGCCAGACAGAGAAGTATAACCTGAGGAAAATCTTCCTTAAATGTATACAACAGCCAGACAGAGAAGTATAACCTGAGGAAAATCTTCCGTCAATGTATACAACAGCCAGACAGAGAAGTATAACCTAAGGAAAATTGTCCGTCAGTCTATACAACAGCCAGGAAGGGAAGAGTAACCAATGTAAAAGTGGTATAAGAATACACTGCCGAGGTGGGGATAGAAGGGGCAGGGACGTGGGAGAGGGGTGGGGGGGGGGGGGGGGGGGGGGGAGAGAGGGCTGTAACATAAGGGAAGGCCGCGGGATATCATTGAGGATATTCCTATTTTACATAAACTTTCAGTTTTAGTTTAGTCACTGCGTTCGGACTCGTCCGTATACGCTACACCCACACCTGCGCGTCAGACCACAATTCGAATTTAGTAAAGCTGCATAAAGAAACCAATGTACAGATGAAACATGACACACTTAGGCAAAGGGACTCGTGCAGGAGATGCAGCAGACGTACCTGACCTATACAGCGTAAGTCTGGTTTGGAGGACACAGGACGAGGAGAGAGAATGTGGATAAACATTCATATCATTCCTCTCTCTCTCTCTCTCTCTCCCCTCCTCTCTCTCCTCTCCTCTCTCTCTCTCTCTCTCTAAGTTGCTGCTCAAAACTATTAGAAGACCGATAGATGTACATAGTAAACCCAGTCTGCTTGCACGAGCCCAAGGTTCCCTGCCTACTGTGCACCCTATAGTCAGACAAGGGAGGCAACCTTCTGTTCTCTGACTGGGGGTAGCACTGAGTGCCGTTTGTGACCAGTGCTGTCTGGCACGGGCAGTGTCTGAGACTATGCTGTCTGGCACGGGCAGTGTCTGTGACCAGTGCTGTCTGTGCAGTGTCTGTGACCAGTGCTGTCTGTGCAGTGTCTGTGACCAGTGCTGTCTGGCACGGGCAGTGTCTGTGACTAGTGCTGTCTGGCACGGGCAGTGTCTGTGACCAGTGCTGTCTGTGCAGTGTCTGTGACCAGTGCTGTCTGTGCAGTGTCTGTGACCAGTGCTGTCTGGCACGGGCAGTGTCTGTGACCAGTGCTGTCTGTGCAGTGTCTGTGACCAGTGCTGTCTGTGCAGTGTCTGTGACCAGTGCTGTCTGGCACGGGCAGTGTCTGTGACCAGTGCTGTCTGTGCAGTGTCTGTGACCAGTGTTGTCTGGCACGGGCAGTGTCTGTGACCAGTGCTGCCTGTGCAGTGTCTGTGACCAGTGCTGTCTGGCACGGGCAGTGTCTGTGACCAGCGCTGTTTGTGCAGTGTCTGTGACCAGTACCGTCTGTGCAGTGTCTGTGACCAGTGCTGTCTGGCACGGGCAGTGTCTGTGACCAGTGCTGTCTGTGCAGTGTCTGTGACTAGTGCTGTCTGGCACGGGCAGTGTCTGTGACCAGTGCTGTCTGTGCAGTGTCTGTGACCAGTACCGTCTGCGCAGTGTCTGTGACCAGTGCTGTCTGGCACGGGCAGTGTCTGTGACCAGTGCTGTCTGTGCAGTGTCTGCGACCAGTGCTGTCTGTGCAGTGTCTGCGACCAGTGCTGTCTGGCACGGGCAGTGTATGTGACCAGTACCATCTGCGCAGTGTCTGTGACCAGAGCTGTCTGGCACGGGCAGTGTCTGTGACCAGTGCTGTCTGGCACGGGCAGTGTCTGTGACCAGTGCTGTCTGTGCAGTGTCTGTGACCAGTGCTGTCTGTGCAGTGTCTGTGTCCAGTGCTGTCTGTGCAGTGTCTGTGACCAGTGCTACATGTGCAGTGTCTGTGGCCAGTGCTGTCTGTGCAGTGTCTGTGGCCAGTGCTGTCTGTGCAGTGCCTGTGACCAGTGCTGTCTGGCATGGGCAGTGTGTGCACAGGGCCAGCTCTGCTGCCGGCACGCCCTGCCTGCACGCCACCACCACGGCACGCCAGTCCTCACCGCTCCACGCTTTCCTGATTCGGCAAGTCCACGGATCAGTCAACAATGCCAACACTGCTGGGTCAGTAACACTTTGGCTGCAGGAAAATGGATGTCAGCAAACAGGGAGGGGGCGGGAGAGGTGGGGAGGGGAGGGAGGGACAATGTCGACTCGTTCATCCCACGGAAAGATCCGTGCTGCTGAAATGATGTCTCTGGGAATCGGAGCTGCGGACACGGGGATGGAAGTGGAAGGGGAGGGGAACGGTCTCTTTATAATACGTTCTCATCACCCTCTAGAGAGTCAGTCATTCAATCAGCATGTAGCTGCTGCTGTTGCTGTCCTCATCACTCCCAGTTGTTGTCACCTCACCACCTCCCTTTTCACCTCGTCACTACCCCCACGCCTCCACAACGTCTAATACGTATCTGTGACGGCTGAAATCAGATTCACGGGGGGATGGGGGGTTCTTTCATCTAGCTTTCTTTTCCATGGCCCCAAACACCAGTGCGCAACCCCTACAATGAAACATTTGTGTATGGACCATTGCTGATGACGTGCACAGATGGAACGTGGTGTGCAGTGACAGGATTGATGGAA
>CM065736.1:50712637-50935137 GCA_033310375.1 Conus canariensis | reverse complement strand
TGATATGTGTGTGTGATATGTGTGTGTGTGATATGTGTGTGCTATGTGTGCGTGTGACTAGTATGTGTGTGACAAATGTGTGGTATGTGTGTGATATGAGTGAGATGTGGGTATGATGTTAGAAGGAAAGTCACTTAAGTCCACAGAAAGAGAGAGAAGAGAGAGAGTCGTGAAGTACTGAAGAAATGAGATGGGGGGGGGGGGGGGGGGGGGATATGGAGGAGATGGGAGAGGAGGGAGGGTGGGAAGAGGGACTTCTCTGTGATGAGTCTGGAGTATAGAACATCAATTTTCTGGTACAACACAGCTGATTCAATGACTGGAAAAAGCGGACCGAGAATGTGACAGCCAGTCCACCAGTGAGCTACACAGACAGGATTCTGGAATGGATGGCAACCACTCAGCATCAAATAGCTGCTACACTTTACATCATCCACCAAATGATCCGCTCAATACGCGACCAGAAGACGCTTGACATATCTCTGTAGAAAAGTGCTGTCTCTCTCTCTCTCTCTCTCTCTCTCTCTCTCTCTCTCTCTCTCTTTTCTCTTCCCCCCCCCCCAAATTACACACACACACACACACACACACACACACACACACACACACACACACACACACACATGTAGGCCAATGCGCGTAGTGCTATATGTAAACATTGCACTATATTTTTCGTTCCCTCTCCCTGGGCACTCCAATAGTGGAGTGAAATCCCTCCGTCGCCACACTCTGTAAACCATCAAGCCTGTCTACCCATTGTCTACACCCACAATAAACCATCAAGCCATCCACCCCGTCTACCCATCGTCTACACCCACTGTAAACCATCAAGCCATCCACCCTGTCTACCCACTGTAAACCATCAAGCCATCCACCCTGTCTACCCATCGTCTACACCCACTGTAAACCATCAGACATGTTCACCTGTGGGCACACGTGTGACACGACAGTGAGAGCCTGCACCCAATGGATCGCGTGCACTGGCCTGTGTACCTGACCGCACCAATCATGCCACGCCACTCCTCCACTTCAATGCTATCACACTGGAAAACGCAAGTCCCAGACTTCCTCACTGACACTCTGTGCCTGATACCGTACACATGAACTGTGTCAACAATGGCTCATGGCAGTTGACACATCTGGTACACACTCAACACCACATCCGCCACGGTGACGTAAATATTGACACACGTGTGGTATCTCAGCACAGCTGGCGCGTGGAACACGACAGTGCAGCGCACAGGGGCCCCAGTGAGGCAGACACAGCAAGGACTCCGCACACAGATGAGACGTGCTCATAGCCAGACGTCAGTCATCCGTCACTTGTCAGCCCCTCACACAGCGGGCCCGGGGCGACATAGTTACCCAGGGCACAACAGCACTGCACGGCGTGTTGAGACAGGCCCGCTGATAGGGGCAAGGGATCTAATCCTTTGCCAACAAGCTCACCGCCCTTTCTCAACCCAAGAGGAAAGGTGGGTACTACTGCTCGGTGGTTTAGCTGTGAGGTAGGCAGGACACAGGCAGACTTGGCAGCAGTCCTAAAGGCACATGGTGCTAGTTACATTAGGCGGAACTCGGCCACTGACAGGCGGCACTATAGGCGCTTAAAGAGGTGGTCACCTCGCTCGCTGCACGCTTCGACTACTGTCGACTTTCGCCATCATTTCAACGTGCAACCATTTAATTCTTCCTCCCTGTGGATTCCAGCGTCTTCCTCCTGCTGTACTGTCTGCACATAATATAATAATAATAATAATGAGGACAATTTCTATAGCGCCCATCCTAACAACGTAGGCTTCAGGGCGCTTTACAAGTTTTAACAATTCAACATCTGAAAAAAATATATAAGCAGAACACACACACACACACACACACACACACACACACACACACACACACACACACACACTTCTGCGTTCACCAGTCATAAACACACACACACACACACACACACACACACACACACACACACAAAAACACACACATGCGCGCACGCACGCACGCACACAGCACACTCGCGCGTGCACACACACACATACACACACATGCGCGCGCACGCACGCACGCACACAGCACACTCGCGCGTGCACACACACACACACACACACACACACACACACACACACACACACACACACACACTGGAACATAATGTTGCATACATAAACACACTATATGACCGGTGAACAGCTCATTTGTACACGAGCAAAGTGTGCAAGTGACATGTAGTAATTCAGTAATAATTCAGGTGGTATCCTGCAACTGGCGTTTGAACAGATACGTGGTTAAGAATATATCCAATGAAACAATAAAGAAAAGAAAGCAAGAAAAAAAATGATGAACCAAATAGCTAAGAATAAAAGTAGTACGCAGTCAGTTGTTTTGTTCAGGAAGACTACCGAAGGGCTGGAGACAACAGTCAGCCAGGACATTGAGGAGAACCCAGACTGCCCAGATCATTCAGTCGTCCCCTTCCCCCTATATTCATCTCTCCCCTCCCCATCCCTCATCCTTCATAAATGTAATTGTGTTTACTGGATCCAGCCTGTTACCTGGATCTGCACCGAATGTTCTCAGCTTGTGGCTAGCAGTTCATCTAACAACGCCTGATTTGTGGCTAACAATTCATCTAACAAAGCCTGATTTGTGGCTAACAATTCATCTAACAACGCCTGATTTGTGGCTAACAATTCATCTAACAAAGCCTGATTTGTGGCTAACAATTCATCTAACAAAGCCTGATTTGTGGCTAACAATTCATCTAACAACGCCTGATTTGTGGCTAACAATTCATCTAACAACGCCTGATTTGTGGCTAACAATTCATCTAACAAAGCCTGATTTGTGGCTAACAATTCATCTAACAAAGCCTGATTTGTGGCTAACAATTCATCTAACAAAGCCTGATTTGTGGCTAACAATTCATCTAACAAAGCCTGATTTGTGGCTAACAATTCATCTAACAAAGCCTGACTCGTAGACAGCGATTTATCTAACAAAGCCTGATTGGTATCCAGCAATTTATTTAACAAAGCCTGATTTGTAGCTAGCAATTCATTTTTCAAAAGGCCTGATTTGTAGTAAGTAATGTATCTAATAAAGCCTTATTTGTACCAGCAACGCATCTCATAGAGCCTGATTTGTAGCCAGCAATTCATCAAATAAAGCCTGATTTGCAGCAACAATTCGATTCGTCCAGTACAACCTGATCTGTAGCCAGCAACTCCCCATTAAAGCCTGACTTTTAGATAACAGTTCATCCAATAAAGCCTGATTTTTGAATAACAATTCATCCAATAAAGCCTGATTTGTAACAACAATTCGCCCAATACAGCCTGATTTATAGCCAGAAATTCCCCCAACAAGGCCTGATTTTTAGATACCAAATCATCCAAGAAAGCCTGATTTTTAGACAGCAATTCTTCCAATAAAGCCTTAGACAACAATTCATTCAATAAAGCCTGATTTGTAGATATCAATTCATTTCATAAAGCCTGATTTGTAGCTAGCGATTCGTCTAACAAAGCCTGTTTTGTAGAAAGCAATTCAGCTAATAGGGCCTGGTTTTCTTGACATTGAGAACCATGCATTCTTTCTGGAGAAACTGACCATGCCGATGAATGCCCAATCATGGAATGTGTAGAAAATGTGTTATGAAGAATTAATGTTTAAAAAAAAACAAAGAAAAAAAAAACGTGGATCTCCACTTTCGTCCTGATCAAAACTAGCATTGAACGGGTCCGTCCTTGAGCCACGGTCATTCTTGTCACCACGTTTCGTTCAAATTATGTCCACGGTGTCTATGTCATCATGTAGACAGACCAACGAACCAAGAGACGCCGGCTAAAACCTCACCTCCTTCACTTAGGTGCTAGAGTTGAGCCTAGAGAACAGAGGCGATCGTCAAGGAAGACACAGCGTGGACTTCTTGTTGAACAGTCCACCAAGAACACTACATCCAGATGCTTGGAATATCATTTGAACTGTCCCATTCTGAAGGAAACCTCTCCTCCGGACACGTGAGTCTCCCTGCTTAGCAATGGCCATGGCGAGGATAGGATGGGGCCAGTGGGATACAAGAAAGGGAGACAGTGGATTTTAGTGTCTTTTATCTGTAGGTTGTCGCGTATCATCTTTACAGACAGACAGATACCATCTGTCACTTGAGGAATCCACAGACTGACTTGAAGGAGCTGCACGTGCGAATACCTCCATCCTACCCCTCCAGCCCCTCTCCTCCCCCTTTCAGTCTTATTCGTTGTCTCCACAGGTCTGAAGGGCTGGCGTTGTCTCCACAGGTCTGAAGGGCTGGCGTTGTCTCCACAGGTCTGAAGGGCTGGCGTTGTCTCCACAGGTCTGAAGGGCTGGCGTTGTCCCCACAGGTCTGAAGGGCTGGCAGCCTCCACAGGTCTGAAGGGCTGGCGTTGTCTCCACAGGTCTGAAGGGCTGGTGTTGTCTCCACAGGTCTGAAGGGCTGGCGTTGTGTCCACAGGTCTGAAGGGCTGGCAGCCTCCAAGATTTCCGTCGGTTCAGTCCTGGCCTGACAAAGATGGTCTGCAACTTAGCGTGTTGTTTCCTGCTCTGCAACTTAGCGTGTTGTTTCCTGCTCTGCAACTTAGCATGTTGTTTCCTGCTCTGCAACTTAACGTGTTGTTTCCTGCTCTGCAACTTAGAGTGTCGTTTCCTGCTCTGCAACATAGCGTGCTGTTTCCTGCTCTGCAACTTAGCGTGTCGTTTACTGCTCTGCAACTTAGCGTGCTGTTTCCTGCTCTGCAACTTAGCGTGTCGTTTCCTGCTCTGCAACTTAGCGTGCTGTTTCCTGCTCTGCAACATAGCGTGCTGTTTCCTGCTCTGCAACTTAGCGTGTTGTTTCCTGCTCTGCAACTTAGCGTGTCGTTTCCTGCTCTGCAACTTAGCGTGTTGTTTCCTGCTCTGCAACTTAGCGTGTCGTTTCCTGCTCTGCAACTTAGCGTGTTGTTTCCTGCTCTGCAACTTAGCGTGTTGTTTCCTGCTCTGCAACTTAGCGTGTTGTTTCCTGCTCAAACCGTTGTTTCCAGCTGGCCTGCTTGAACCACACACACACACGCACGCACGCACGCACACACACGTGTGCGTGCGTGCGTGCGTGTGTGTATGTCCAGCTTTCTTTGAGAGTTTGTTCTTACACGACATTCCTGCTTCTCAAAGGATAGGATAAAATGGAAAGAGGGGCAGAAGATGAAAGAGAAGTTAACATAAAAACAAGGAAGATGAGGATTCTTTTTATGCATCGTCTCCCCAGTTGTCCAACAAAGAAACGCGTGAACTGCCATCAGCCTATTCTCAGACAGCAATTCGTTCAGCCAGCGGTACTGATCATAATGATCCCCCAGACCATAATTGTTGGGCTGCGAGTGCTGGCTGGATGGACAGCGCCATCGACTCCCTGGCCCTGCTCACCACTCCCCTGGCACTCACTGCCCGCCTCACCATCCCCCGCCCTTTATGCTGTCTGATCTCAGGCAAATGGGTTTTCCATCAACCTGGCGAAATGACCACCGTCCAAAACCTCTCTTCCTCCCCCTCTTCTTCACCACTCTCATTCGCTTTCTCACAGCTCATCTTGACGAGAATTTCTCTCATCCGTCCATGCCCCCTAATCTGCCTGATTTTGCGTGCCAGAGAATAGTGTGTGTGTGTGTGTGTGTGTGTGTGTGTGTGTGTGTGTGTGTGTGTGTGTGTGTGTATGTCGCGAGTGATATTTTGGACAAGTTCATCCTCTCGTCAGAGGATGTAATAATTATCTATGATGTAATTTTCAAAAAATTACTGACGGCATGTAATTGGAAGACTTCCTTTCTGATGCCTAGTCCTCAAAGACGGCCTTCATTCTGTTGCTGTCTGAGAAGACGTGGATGTGAAAGGGACTGGAGCTGAATCAGAGACCGGGTTCTTCCAACACCATCTTTGGTTGTGCTAAACGTCGTGTGTATAGTTCAGGTCTGTCTCTGTCATCACACTGCAGTAATAGACCTGTCTGCATCGTCACTCGCCCTATTCTGTCAACTTCTTTGCGTCTGTTATCTAATGTGACTGGAATTCATCTCCTGAATCTCTTCTTTTTCTTTTTTTCTGCTTTTGTTTATGTTGTTATTGTGGTGGTTGTTGTTGTTGTTTGGTTGATAGAAGCGTGGGCAGTCTTTTAGGTGCCATGTCAGAGATCCCGTCTCTCTCTCTCTCTCTCTCTCTCTCTCTCTCTCTCTCTCTCTCTCTCTCTCTCTCTCTCTGCATTTGGACAAACCAATCATTCCCGCTAAACTTTTCAAGATCTCGCAAATACTGTAATTTGACGGTCCAAAAAAGACCATGGGGTATAACCAGCACAATATTTACTTATTCATTACTCAAAGCAGGGGTGTAACTCTACTGCACTTAAGATTAGTCGTTTTGTCCAGTTCTGGTACGACTGCTTGAGCGAAGTCTTTTTCTCATCAGAGAGATATTTAAGTGTAGATTGCTTCTGCGAAGTCTTTTTCTTATCAGAAGCCTTTCTCTTATCAGAGAGATAATTTCGTGTAGATTGCTTCTGCGAGGTCTTTCTCTAATCAGAGAGATAATTAAGTGTAGATTGCTTCTGCGAAGTCTTTCTCTAATCAGAGAGATAATTAAGTGTAGATTGCTTCGCGAAGTCTTTCTCTTATCAGAGATAATTAAGTGTAGATAGCTTCTGCGAATTCTTTCTCTTATCAGAGGTGTAATTCGTTCTGTTCTCAATTCCCTAACGATTGCTTCAGTGAGGTCTTTCACTTACCAGACAGATAACGTATCATAGATTTATACACACATAACATGCTCTCTGACTTGATGTTCGATGCAACGACAGGTAGACAGACATACTGACAGGCAGGCAGACAGAAAGGCCGACAGGCAACGATGCCAAGTGTTTACCTAGTGCAATCAGCCAGCTCAGTCCCAGCATGAAGAAAGTGCAGGCAGTGGAAGTGGAGAGCAGGAACAGATGGTGCAGGGAGAGGAGGGAGGGGGGCTGGAAGGGAAAGGGAGGGGCAGACGGATACACAAACCACATCGGACTGTGCGTCCTTCAGTTGGCAAGACCTTGTCTGGACGAGCGATCCACGTGAAGAGCAATTGACTGCTGGCAAGGTCAGAGGTCAGGCCACCCGGAAAGCAGGCCCTGGTATGGCACACAACAGGAGAAGGCCGGCGATACCCCGCCACCACTGTGCGGGACGAGTTGTGCTGTATGCCGAAAATCATACCTCGCCGAATGTCTAACGGCACACACACACACACACACACACACACTCACACTCACACACACACACACATGCACGCACGCACGAGCGCACGCGCGCACGCACGCACACACACACACACACACACACACACACACACACACACGCACGCACGCAGGCATGCACGCACACACACACACGCACATACACACATGCACACACACATACACACACGCACGCACGCACGCGCGCGCGCGCGCGCACACACACACACACACACACACACACACACACACACACTCACACACACACACGCACACACGAACACACACCAGGAAGGTGACGAGAGGTTTAACAACACAGGTCCAGGTATGGCAGGACTAGTTCAATACACAGGCCAACGGTGAGAACAATGTGGTGACGCACAAAGTTAATCAGTCAATCAGCCCCGGTGTCTGCAGTGTTCAGCTGACCAACGCTGTCCACACACTATGATGGCCTTGGGTAAGCAGGCTAGTGGACCGAGATCCATATCAAGTCAGCCTGAGGTATATTTGTTTAAACTGGGTCCATTTACAGTGGCAGACAGCCAGTCGAAAACCCTGTCACCAATACGTCAGAGTCCTGTAATTACACAAAGGACATTTTCTTGTTGGTCCCCAGCCAACAGATACACTGACTGACTTACGCCCGCAACACATTACTCTCTCCAGCACTGGAATGCGGTTGTTTGACACGGTAGTGACGGACGGGTCCTAATGGTTTGTTGCCGGAAATCTAAACATCTCCCGCTGGCTTCGTCCTGTCCAGCCAGCAAACGTCTGTACATACACCCGCTTGATAGGCCGCGGCGCTCAGTACTCTCTGAATATGTAGTAGTAGCAGGAGAAGAAAAATGTAACAGTAGTAGTTGTAGTTGGTTGTACAAATAGTATTAAAAGAGAAATTATTGCTGGTGTTGGAAACAGTTCTAATACTTAGTAAACATGTGTGTGTGTGTGTGTGTGTGTGTGTGTGTGTGTGTGTGTGTTTAGTTTTGTTCGTTTCATTTATTGTTTTGATGGTACGTTGGTTTCTTTGTGCTGGTAAAAAGTAGGCTTAGTTTCGTACACGTAAAGTCCACAATGAAAGCGGAAGGAATTACTTTCCAATAAATGTCACCAAACATACCCTTTTCAATTCATTATCCCTTTCTTTTGTACATGATTGATAGAGCAGCATGTAACAAGTCGGAAACAATCAAAAGCAGAAAAAAAACCATGTAGTAGTTGTAATGGTTGTAGTAGTAGTAGTGGTAAAAATTACTGATGATGTAAACAGTTGCAATACAGACTAAACATTTTTTCTGTACTAATTTTTTCGTTTCATTTTTTGCTTTAGTCATCAATCGACTTCCTTGTGATGACAAAAAGTAGTTTTCTAGACGTAGTGAGCATAACAAAGCAGTAGAAAGTACTGTTCAATAAATGTCACTAAACATACCCTTTTTTGTTCATTACCAATTACTTTTTTACATGACTGATACGAGTAACATATAATAGATCAGAAACGATCAAATGCAACAACCATTTACGGTCAGTTTGCCTTCCAACAAGCATTGAAGTAGGATTGAATCTTAAATTAATGCCATCCAACACAAGCTCCGACAGGTTGTGCGACGATCGCGTGCCACCGGAGAAGTTCGCGTGGCGCACGTGCGCTTTTGGTAAAGAACACATGGCCCTTCCAGCCTAGTGTGTCGCTGCTTGATAGGTTGATTTGCTGACTGATTGACAGATTGTGACCGTGACAGTGACATTAACATCACTTCTTGTGACCCTGGGAGGATGGAGTAAGAAGGCAAAATATAAACGAACGCACAAAACAAAATGAATGACTTATTTAATAATAAATAGTGCGGAACAGCCAAGTGTATTTCGACCACCAGCCGCCGTGGCGAAGTGGTTAGCGTCGCAGACTCCTGGCTGGGAGGTCGTGGGTTCGAATCCCACCAGAGTCATGTGGGTTTTTCTGCCCCGACTGGCTCCTACCCAGAGTTGAGTTTGCTGCGGACTCAGTTGGGAAGACTGGGACCACACAGTCGAGTTTCATCCACTTAATGGATGCGTTTCTGAGAATGTTGCTCAAATTTCCTGACCAACACTGCAGGTGCCTGTATCTCTCGGGCCTGGTTGACGCCGGGATATATTATGAAAGGAAGCGTAGAGTACAGCCCTGTCATATAGTCTCAGACCAAAATGGAAATCCGTAGCATCATCTTAATCACCCCCATTCTCATCGATCAGCATAAAAAAATGTCTCAAATTCTGTGGCCCTTCATGCCTTGCTCTCATGGTGACCTCAATTTCGATGTCCTCTCCATGTCTGTGGCCTTGGTTTGGTTCCGTCGGGGTCACCGGTATTGGCGAGTCTATGGGGGCTGTCATTGGACGGACGTGGTGGCGCCCTCTGGAGGGAGAGCTCACTCACGCCGGCTCCGCGACTAAGCAATTATTGTCATCAGTAGGGGGCTTAGTAGGTGGTGTCCTGCGTATGTTAGATCAGAATAGGCGCCACTGAACACCACCGAAGTGACTTCGCAGCCGTGCAGTGTCTCCTTTGGTGGGTTGCCTCTTGACGACTTCACATTGACTGCTCCCTGTAGATTGCCGGTGCCAGGGCTGTGGCGGGGCTGACCGGTCTATGGCTGTGGATGGGGTCTCAGAATGAGCGGCGTGGGTGCACTGCCTCTGAGGTGGTGCAGATGTTGGGACAGCAAAAAAAAAAAAAAGTGTATTTCGACCTTTCTTCAGATGCTGCAAATAACAGAAGACAACATGCACTGAATGATTCTACCAGGATCGCAGCCAACAGGAGAAGCCATTATTTTCATTGTAACAAAACACTTGACAAACCCATCTGACCGGTCCCACTCAAACCCCAAACCACATAATAGATTTCACCTGACCTGGTCAAGCTAGCTGATAGGTACACCGCCACCCATGATGAAGCAAATTCACACAAAAAGATGCGTGACAAACCAAACCAGGATTTGAACCCCCCACCGTCACAGCAATCGCAAAACCAAAACCCACCACCAAGTGGGAAACCACCACAAAGTGAGAAACAAACTGGTAAATCACCTAGTGGTAACTCAGTCCCTGTGAGTCAAAACAGTGCACAGAAACATTTCTGCGCACACTGTAAAATGACTTCTCACAACACTGCGGACTGCAGAAAATTCTTTGGACCAAGACTCCAAACAACTGCTGCATACCAGGTTGTGTCTACACCCACAAGAGGTGACACACCATCTATGGTACCTAACATCACTGCACCACCCATCAGTGAGCAGGTGTCAGTCAATGACAAACCTGCCACATGTTTGTATGACACAGGATTGTCATACGAAGCAGTCGTAAGAACTTCCCTAGTGGAGCCAGCTGCTTTCACCGAGGAGACAGTACCTTTACAAGGGGCTGACCTGACTCTGCCACCTGCTACCTTACTGGTCGCCACAATTATGGTTGACAGTAGGTACGTCAAAGGACAGATAAAGGCAGCCGTCATGGACAATCCGATCCATGATCTCATGCTTGTAGGCCATTATGTCATGCTCGGGAACCTGTCTGAACCTGTAATTGTATCCACACTGCAGGTGAAGGCCCCAAACCAATTCAAGCCTCCTAAAAAGGAGATGAAAGCAGCTCAGCGAGCTGACCCAACATTAGCTGCATGCTTCGAGAAGCAGCGCCAAACCCGTCACCCCACTCACAAGGGTGAATTCTTTAGGCGGAACGGTCTTTTGTATCATCGGCTAAATAAAGATCACTCACAACTTGTGGTCCCGGCGCCACATCGGACCCGAGTAATGGAAGTGGGACAGACGCTCCATTCGGCAGGCCATATCAATGTAGGGCAGACATTGCAATGGGTGATGAACCAGTACTATTGGCCAGGGATGGCAGAGGACATAAAGAAATATGTCGATTCCTGCCCCCTGTGCCAACACTGGTCATCCAGCCAAGGAGGCGATTCGTCCCCAGGCCAGCCGGACAGTCCAGACACAGGCCAACAGGAGCCAATTAATGTATTCCAAGGTTCCATCGGTGTCTTGGTGACCCCAGAGCTAGTGCCAAAAACATAATGGACCAGGATCGGGATGGATTGTCAAGTAGGAGTTTCTCTCAAGAGAGAATCTTTTTTCGGGGGGCCTATGTAACGAAATGCTTGACAAACCCATCCGATCGGTCCCACTCAAACCCCAAACTGCATAACAGATTTCAAATCTATGCCCACTACCCTCTCCCCCCCTCCCCCCCCCCCCCCCCCCCTCCCCCCCCCCCCCTCCCTCCCACCCTTCCCCTTTCTCTCTCTTAGAACGGTGCGAGCCGCCCGACTTACACGATCTCTTGCAAAGGAAAAAATTACGTCACAGGAAACGCGTGATGCGTTTTGTTATTCTCAGTCCACTGCCCATTCCCTTTCAACACTCCCACACTCCCACATGGGGCGCACTACACCGCTGGAAAATTTACATTGCATTGTAACAACGGCCAGTCTCACCCCCCCCCCCCCCCCCCTTTCCCTTCCCGGTGCTATCTTCACACTGTGTAATGATGTGCAATAAAAGTATGCAATCAGAGTAACTCAGACAGGCCCACTGTATTTCAACTTAAGCGGCTGCACGGAGTGTAAGCAAGTAAAGTAGGAGTGAGGAAGGGCCCCTCATTGTTTTGATTCAATGAGAACTAAAATTAAGCCTATAGAACAGACATACATATACTTACCTATGTGTAAGCAAGTAAAGTTGATGTGTGAAATTGCACTTAACTTGTGTCAGTTCTCTGTTGTTCAATCAATGTTGAATGTTTGAACTTCTCTCTTCAGTTCTGTCTCTCGCAGCTACAAGTCTGTTTAAAAGTACAGGCCTAAGGAAACTTATCTCAGAGCCACTATAAAGTATTTTAACAGTACCCAGAACAAAGATAAATTTCTTTTGATGACTAGTACCGGAAAGTTGCTCCTTCCACCTCTAGTAAGACAGAGGGTGTAGGTGAAAGGTTAAGATAATTCTCATAGAGAAATTATCCCAAGTCCTTCCCCTAGAGGACCTACCTACCACTCATCCACTCTCGTCACATTCATCAGTATGAGAATCCATCATTTTCATCAACATGAAAATCCATCATTTTCATCAGCATGAGAATCCATCGTTTTCATCAGCACGAGAATCCATCGTTTTCATCAGCATGAGTATCCATCATTTTAATGAGCATGAGAATCCATCATTTTCATCAGAAGGAGAATCTATCGTTTTCATCAGTACGAGAATCTATCATTTTCATGAGCATGAGAATCCCTCGTTTTCATCAGCATGAGAACCCATCATTTTCATCAGCATGAGAATCCATCGTTTTCATCAACATGAGAATACATCATTTTCATCAGCATGAAAATCCCTCGTTTCCATCAACATCAAAATCCACCATTTTCATCAGCATGAGAATCCATCGTTTTCATCAGCATGAGAAGACATCATTTTTATCAGCATGAGAATCCCTCGTTTTCATCAACATCAAAATCCACCATTTTCATCAGCATGAGAATCCATCGTTTTCATCAACGGAGCTGGAATAGCTCAGTTGGTAGAGTGCCGGACTCGTGATCCTGGGGTTGCGGGTTCGAATCTCCGCCGGGCCGTTTCAGTACAAGGGGATTTTTCCCTCAGAGTTAACATTGGTTCTGACTCCATTTCCCATACAGTCCTTGGAATGAGACTATAAACCGAGGTTCTGTGTGTGCACGCATGCATAACATCTTGCACACATGTGAAATCCCATCACCAACTTTCGGAAGAGTAGGCCAGTTTGGCCACTGGTATAAATGACACATTACACATAGCATGCACCCTGCGTGACAAATGGAAAGAATGAAGGAAGTAAGGAAACTGAGTGAATGATATTGAACGATATCGATTGGATGACACGGGAAACGACTGAATGAAGCGCCAGCTGGCAGCTCTTCAGTCGGCACTACCCAGGTAGGCAGCCCGTAGTGTAAACGAGTGTGGATTGTAAAGCGCTTAGAGCTTGGTCTCTAGCCGAGAATAGGCGCTATGTAAGTATTCATCATGATTATTATTATTATCATCATGAGAATCCATAGTTTTCATCAGCATAAGAATCCATCGTTTTCATCGGGATGAAAATCCATCGTTTTTATCAGCATGAGAATCCATCATTTACATCGACATAAGAATCCATCATTTTCATCAGCATAAGAATCCATCGTTTTCATCAACATGAAAATACACCATTTTTAATCAGATGGAGAATCCATCATTTTCATCAGCATGAGAATCCATCGTTTTCATCAGCATGAAAATCCATCGTTTTCATCAGAAGGAGAATCCATCGTTTTCATCAGTATGAGAATCCATCGTTTTTATCAACATGACAATCCATCGTTTTCATCAACATGGCACTCCATTGTTTTCATCAGCATGACAACCCATCGTTTTCATGAGCATGAGAATCCACCGTTTTCATCCGCAGGACAATCCATAATTTTCATCAGCCCACTCCCCCCTCCCTCCTCCACGGAGTTTAGGGTGTAAACACTTGGATCGGGGAGGCAGGAGAATGGTTCTCTGTATACTGTCTGTCAAGCTCCATCTAGAGTTTCTACGAGCTGTGCACATACATCAAGCATCAGGTATTGACTACAGCGACATCTAAATATAGCCAACTGTACTCTCAGTCTCGGTCTCTCTGTCTGTATCTCTGTCTGTCTGTCTGTCTGTCTGTCTGTCTGTCTGTCTCTCTCTCTCTCTCTCTCTCTCTCTCTCTCTCTCTCTCTCTCTCAGTGTGATTTCTGTCCAGCACACTGAGCTGATCTCCTTTATTTTGGCTTCTCGCCTAGATATAACAGGTTTTGCCTGTCAGTCAGCTGTTTGTCATCGGCCCATTATCAATGAATTATCCAAACCATTAAGCATAGGTATCAGTCTGGTGTGTTTGGTGTAATCACTGCTCAAGACCATTTGCGGTCGATAGGCGGTTTTCTGTGTGTCTGTCTAATCTGTTTGCTGGCTAAATAGGTTTTGTTTGTGTGTCAGACTGTTTGCTGGCTGTAAAGGCGTTTATGTGTCAGACTGTTTGCTGGCTGTAAAGGCTTTGTGTGTCAGACTGTTTGCTGGCTGTAAAGGCTTTGTGTGTCAGACTGTTTGCTGACACACTGTCCTCTCCAGAAAGTGGAATGCAGATGTTTGACACGGCAGTGACGGGTACTAATGGTTTGTTGACGGAAATCTAAACAACATCCCCCACTGCCTTCCTCCAGTCCAGCCGGCAAACGTCTGTGCAGCTGCTGGACAAGCCGCGGCTTCAGTACTCTCTGAACATGGGCTCTGAAGAAGAAGACATTTTAGTTTGCGCTATTTTTGCACTATTTTAATTGATCATTTTGGTCACTTGCGTACAATTGAAGTTAAAAAAAATTGAAGATGGTGGGTGAGACCATGGATCGCAATGAGGGACACGGTTGGTGCATGCCATTCTCTTCTCAAAGAATTACAAGAAGAGGATGCTCAAAGCAGAGTAAAAAGAAATCCAAGCTGTCTGCGTGCCAAGTTCAGTTCAAGTGGGCGAAGGACACTGGCTGAGTTCGAGCATTTCGGCCAGATGGTCGTACACTTTGCAGTGTTCCCACGGGTATATCTTGGTTTCATCATCGACTGATAAACAGTGAAGGTCAAAACGGCAGAATGGTCTGAAAGCTGAGAACAAAGTAGTAGTAGCAGAAGAAGAAGAAGAAGGAAAATGTAATGGTAGTACTTGTAGTTGATTTTACAAATAGTATTAAAAGATAAATTTCTACACCATCTCTAAAATTTATCAATTATTGCTGTTGTTGCCAACAGTTCTGATACTTAGTAAACATGTGCGTGTGTGTGTGTGTGTGTGTGTGTGTGTGTGTGTGTGTGTGTGTGTGTGTTCGTTTCTTTTATTGTTTCGATTGAAGTGTAAGACGATGTGACCTATTTCACAGCACTGAAGTGTAACACGATGTGACCCATTTCACAGTATTAAAATGTAACACGATCTGATGCATTTCATAACACTGAAGTGTAACACGATGTGACCCATTTCACAAGATAAAAATGTAACCCGATGTGACGCATTTCACAGCACTGAAGTGTAACACGATGTGACCTATTTCACAGTATTGAAGTGTAACACGATGTGACCCATTTCACATCAATGAAGTGCAACACGATGTGACCTATTTCACAGTATTGAAGTGTAACACGATGTGACCTATTTCACAGTATTGAAGTGTAACACGATGTGACCTATTTCACAGTATTGAAGTGTAACACGATGTGACCTATTTCACAGTATTGAAGTGTAACACGATGTGACCTATTTCACACTATTAAAGTGTAACACGATGTGACCTATTTCACAGCAATGAAGTGCAACACGATGTGACCTATTTCACAGTATTGAAGTGTAACATGATGTGACCTATTTCACAGTATTAAAGTGTAACACGATGTGACCTATTTCACAGCAATGAAGTGCAACAATGTGACCTATTTCACAGCACTGAAGTGTAACATAATGTGACCATTTTCACAGTATTGAAGTGAAACACGATGTGACCATTTTCACAGTATTGAAGTGTAACACGACGTGACCATTTTCACAGCATTGAAGTGTAACACGACGTGACCATTTTCACACTATTGAAGTGTAATACGACGTGACCATTTTCACACTATTGAAGTGTAACACGATGTGACCATTTTCACACTATTGAAGTGTAACACGACGTGACCATTTTCACACAATTGAAGTGTAACACGACGTGACCATTTTCACACTATTGAAGTGTAACACGATGTGACCATTTTCACACTATTGAAGTGTAACACGACGTGACCATTTTCACACTATTGAAGTGTAACACGATGTGACCATTTTCACACTATTGAAGTGTAACACGATGTGACCATTTTCACAGTATTTTCTTACTCCACCTTGTCCCAACCAACCTCTTTCCACTGCCATCCTGGAAAAGCACACAATGGCACAGTGTAACATATCCTTCTCCCTCCTCTCCCCACAAAGCACACAATGGCACAGTGTAACATATCCTTCTCCCTCCTCTCCCCACAAAGCACACAATGGCACAGTGTAACATATCCTTCTCCCTCCTCACCCCTCAAAGCACACAATGGCACAGTGTAACATATCCTTCTCCCTCCTCACCCCTCAAAGCACGCAATGGCACAGTGTAACATATCCTTCTCCCTCCTCACCCCTCAAAGCACACAATGGCACAGTGTAACATATCCTTCTCCCTCCTCACCCCACAACGCACACAATGGCACAGTGTAACATATCCTTCTCCCTCCTCTCCCCACAACGCACACAATGGCACAGTGTAACATATCCTTCTCCCTCCTCTCCCCACAACGCACACAATGGCACAGTGTAACATATCCTTCTCCCTCCTCACCCCACAACGCACACAATGGCACAGTGTAACATATCCTTCTCCCTCCTCACCCCACAACGCACACAATGGCACAGTGTAACATATCCTTCTCCCTCCTCTCCCCACTTCCCTGTCATCTCCCCCTTAAACTGAGACCCTTTCTTTGGCAATGGGCAACGAACCAGCGCTGTGTACGGTAGAGAAACCTGCCTTCAACCTTGGCTCCTAGCGCTGTGTACGGTAGAGAAACCTGCCTTCAACCTTGGCTCCTAGCGCTGTGTACGGTAGAGAAACCTGGCTTCAACCTTGGCTCCTAGCGCTGTGTACGGTAGAGAAACCTGCCTTCAACCTTGGCTCCTAGCGCTTTCCATCGACTGCCTACACCTGGGTATCTGACAGTGTAAATAATATGGCGTCGCCAGGGACAAGGGCGAACTTGTCGTAGATCACTTCTAATGACGACGATCTCGACGCGCTGTTAAATGTGGCGCGGGTGAACAATTCGGCGAAAGAATATGGTGCATTTCAGTTTTGCATCAAAGTAAATGAAAGTGAAAGTATATGAGCGCACAAACAACATTGCCCATCACTAAACAACTTCAATGTGTAGGGAAGCTCAACAAGGCAAATGAAGCCTGACATGAAGGTAGAAGTGGTCCTGTGATAGGAAGACTACACTGACTGAACATTGTCTGACAGACACACACCACTGACGGGGTCAGCTCGACAGATCCCAGGGTCGATAGGTCCCAGGGTCGATAGATCCCAGGGTCGATAGATCCCAGGGTCTGTAGATCCCAGGGTCGATAGATCCCAGGGTCGATAGATAAAACAACATGATGATGATGGTGTTGTGTCTGTGTGTGTGTTGGGGGGGGGGGGGGAGGGGGGTGCGTGGGTGGATGTGTGTCTTGAGGGTCAAAGAATAAGCGACGTAAAGACCAACAGTCAGTCAGCTTTGTAGCAAAGTTGTTGCTAAACGGGAGAGACTCACACATTGGGTCAGAGAGACTCACACATTGGGTCAGCTCGACAGATCCCAGGGTCGATAGATCCCAGGGTCGATAGATCCCAGGGTCTGCCAGGGTCTCTATCGACCCTGGGATCTATCGACCCTGGGATCTATCGACCCTGGCATCTATCAACCTGCAGCCCCACTGACAGTGAAAGAACTACTTCAGATGATTCCATTGTGACATTCCATTGATATTACCAGACTGATTACAAGGTAAGATCGGGTCGCTTTTCACTTAAAGTACAGCTGGCCTATCTCCGAGCCATACAGTTCAACAATCCTAACATAATGAACACAACTCTAAAATCTGTTTTCTCCAAAGTCACATTTCTTTTTATCACCAGTCATATTTGTTTCCAAATGTTCCACATAATGTGACTTTTCTCCGTTTTGAATGGGAGCAAACATGTATATTTTTTATTTTAATGATATATGGATAAAGAAAACACAATATGGACATACAGTGGTGAGAGCCCTTATCTGAACATTTCAATGACTCCCAAATTTTACCTAATGCCAGGAGAAATGCATAGGCAATAATTCCATAGCTTTGCATCTCACGTCTTGTCAAAGATGCTATTAACGAGAGAGAGAGAGAGAGAGAGAGAGAGAGAGAGAGAGAGAGAGAGATACAGACAGACAGACAGACAGACAGAGAGACAGAGACAGATAGATAGACAGACAGATAGACAGATAGATAGACGAGAGAGAGAGAGAGAGAGAGAGAGAAGAGAGAGAGAGAGAGAGAGAGAGAGAGAGAAGACGGACAGACAGACAGAAAGGCAGACAGACGGATAGACAGAGAGACAGACACACACAAGACACACAAGCAAAAACAGAGCGAGAGACAGACAGACAGACAGATAAATATACCCAGACAAACAGACAGACACAGACAAGAGAGAGAGAGAGAGAGAGAGAGAGAGAGAGAGACGTTCAGAGACAGACAGACAGGCAGACGGACGGTCGGACGGACAACAGAGACAGAGACAGCAAGAGTCATCTCAGAATTCGGAATGTTTATGTACACTGGCTTTTGGCGACATCTGAAAACAAAAGTGGGTGGCGGCTGAAAGAGGGCGTAAAGAACTAAAAGGATCCACACCCCACATGTCACAGTCTAAATATCCGCTTCTAGACGTAAATAACTAAAGCATTTACATCATTCACATCCTTTAGCACAGAGACAGACAGAGAAAGAGACAGGGACAGAAAAGAAGACAAACAGGTATGCAAACAAACATGCAGACAGTGAGCGAAACAAAAGACTGGAGGAGTGGGAGGGAGGGAGTATAAGAGAGAGACAGAGTGAGAGAGAGAGAGAGAGAGAGAGAGAGAGAGAGAGAGAGAAAGAGAGAGAGAGAGAGAGACAAACAGACAGACAGACAGACAGACATTGACAGGCAGAGAGAACTAAGCTAAATGTGTGTGTGAGTGTGTGTGTGTGTGTGTGTGTGTGTGTGTGTGTGTGTGTGTGTGTGTGTGTGTGTGTGTGTAAACAAAGGGCCCTGCACAGTGATTGTTGCCATTAAGTTTTAAATGTTTTGCAACAACTTGAGCAGCACCCAGACTTCAACAAGAGGGATGCATACTACCGGACGCCCAAATCAGACCAAGTGAACATTGTTGGACTGAGGATAAGGCTCCCCTGACCTCAACATGACAGGTCCACTATACTCCACACCTGTGAGTCTTTCAAACCATCAATGCAGTGCAGCCCCAGAGACAGCGGAGCATTCCCAGCTTGGCCCAAAGTGGAAACCTGGCCTGCCAACTCACCAATGAGTGCAAAACCATACTGACCACTGGAGGGTCTTCACCATACAGCAGCCTCTGTCAGTACCTCCAGGATTCCGACCTAAGTAAACGAAGAAGACCATCATTGTGATACTGAGAACCGGGCACTCCAGACTATGACATAACATCTCTGCAATACTCCACCCTGGCGGGTCTGCAATTAATCCATGCAGCCCCAATGACGGTGGAACAGTCCCAACAACACCAAAAGAAGAATCCTGGCCTGCCAACACACTGATGAATGCAAAACCTTAACAACACCAAAAGAAGAATCCTGGCCTGCCAACACACTGATGAATGCAAAACCTTATTGACCACTGGAGGGCCTTCACCATACAGAAGCCCTTGCCAGTACCTCCACCATTCCTGCCTAAGGGAACGGAGAAGAATCTCTTCCTACACTACCGTTGATCTCATATGATCATCACCCATCAGTGACTGATTAATGATAATAATTTTTACCCCTCTTTGTGTGTGTGTGTGTGTGTGTGTGTGTGTGTGTGTGTGTGTGTGTGTGTGTGTGTGTGTGTGAAAATTTTCCACATGTAGTCTCACTATGACCACACGATCTTAACTCACCTAGAACATTGTTTACATGTGTCCCCCCCCCCCCGCCCCCTTTTTGTGTGTGTGTGTGTGTGTGTGTGTGTGTGTGTGGTGTGTGTGTGTGTGTGTGTGTGTGTGTGCAACACATGATACCCTGTTTTTCATTGATCACTGCTATCTTCTCTCAACAAACAGCAGCATATTGATGCCAAACACATTATTTCACCTGTTACAATGAACATCATCCCACAGCATTGTTTACTTTTTTAAACAACACAATTAATATGAACCTCCCAACCTCCCACCCCCACCCCCACCCCCCACCCCATAGTGGATGAAGAGATATGAGCTCTCCTTCTCTTGCCCCCCTTCCTCCCCCCCCCCCCCACACACACATTACCCTCCTCCCTTTTTTTTTCCTTTTTTTTTTTTTTCTCTCACCCCCCCCCCCCCCCCCCCCTGCCAATCATACCTTATCACCCATTTATCTTCCATCCCCTTCCCTCCCTCATTAACATTACCCACACACCTTTCACAACTACCCACACAAAACTACCACCACCTCTTTCATCACCCAGCGAAATCATTTATTTTATTCACCTAAACTTTTTTATTTTTTATTTATTTATTTTTTTTTTTTTTAAGTTTCTTCTGTTCATGTACTTATTTACCCCTTCTATATATAATTTTTTTTTCCCCTCTCTTTCTAAATTTTGCTTCGTTCTCCGCCGTCAGTCACTCCATTTTGAAACAAGGGAGATGTTTTGTACCAGGACGTGATCATGGGAGGGGAAGCAGGAGAAGCGGGGGTGGAGGGGTATGGAGAGAGGGGAAGCGTGGAAAAAGAAGGAAAAATCAATCGTGTCATACTTAGCTACACCTGTCCGTCGTAACTTGTGTTCCTGGCGGAAAGGTCAAAAAGACAACAGTCCCTATGGTTACCAAGAAAGGTTGCGAGAACTGTGCGCGATCAGTGACATCCATGTCTCCCTCCGTCTGCAGGGCTGCATATGATTGACAGCGTGTCACAACACGTGTCTACTGCATCCTATTGCACTGTGTTCTTCTATTGTAAAGTGTTGTCTTGTGCGGTACTATACTGCTTTGAATTGCAACTAAAATTTGGTATTGCATCGTGTCGCACTGCATCATCTATATTGTATTGTACCAATTGTTACCCATTGTACTGAGCAGAGATAGGGGCAAAAGGGTGAAACGTCTCATACAGAACAGGATATGGACATCCTAAGAGTTAGGGACAACCTGTGTCATGAATCTTGACTGGAGGCCTGATGGGTGATACATTTGGCCAGGAAGGCGAGGTTCTACCAATCGAAAATGCCCCAAATTGCTTTTTTTCATTATTTTGGTTTACCTACTAAATATTGACCAATCTTTGAAATATTTGGCATGTATATATTTCATACCTTGCTGTTTGCTTTTGTAGCATCAGCTGGAAGAATAAGTCATACTTTCAGCTGTAAATAGTCTTTAAATGTTATATGAAATTGCAACAAGAATAAAACGGTTGTGTAAGGGTTTCCCAGATTTCTTCAAAGAGAACCATGCCATTAGTATGAAATTTCACAGAAACATTGTTAGATCAATAATAAACAGTTTGTTGGGAGGAAAAAAGTCATTTCCAAAAATCATTGCCATTATGGATGGTAGAAATTTGTACAAAATATGGGGAAATCAAAATCACCTTTTAACCCACTTACTCACAAAACCTCCCAACAAAATGTAGCAATATGCATACTGAAACTGTGCAGAAAATTTCAAATGAATTGGACAAGTACTTTTTGAGACATTTGGGAAACAGTGACCATTAATGGCCAAAATCGCATTATGAGAAAACAGGCTTTAAAGTTTTAAGTTTGATGGCATACTGATATAATGAGTGATAATTTCAATTAAAATGACTTTTTCCCATTATTTGGTGTATGTTTTTGATATTTTTCCACTCACCAAGCTATTCATGCCCCCCAGCCAGGTAATACTCTTCAGTTTCACCCAGATCCTTCTCTGCCGCAGTCAGTGCCTGCCGTCGTCGAACAAACTGCATCACTGCACTCGCCTGTATTTGTCCTGCTGCCACCCTCTTTCTGTCTATCTCAGCAAAACACTGCTTTGTCCACATACCAGGCTCCATTCCAAGACTATGAAAAATGTCCAGCCTGCCTGTCTCTCCATTATTGAATACTATAGTGGCATCCGCAACTGCCAGAGTCAGTCGTTTCCGCCCTACAAATATTGTCTTTGGACATCTTTCCCAGATGAGATTGTGGAAGCTTTCATTTGTGTTTTGACTTCCACCATGAAGGCACCTTTCCAGCAGCGTGTCCTGGGTTAGAGTTTCAAACACTGGGTAAATAGCATCACATACAAAGTCTGGTAGAGCATTTTTGTTAGGATCACCTCGGCCACTCTTTGATGGCCACCAGTCACTGCAATGGTCATGCTGCTTGCGTCTGTGATAGAAAATGGCCCAAATGTCCTGTTTCATTTTGTCTAAATCCCCTACATTCTTTCTGATAGCAGCACCACAGTGCCCTTGAATTTTCAAGATGGCTTTTTTTTGTCAGCTTGTTCTGGCCACCAATGCCTTTCACAGTCTTGCCATCATGAATGAATGTTTGTTTCTTCAGTTCACTGGAGTAGGTTTTGCTGTCTCCATCTCCTAGGAAGTTGATATAGCATAAACCATATTTGTCCTCTGACCGTCAAAAAGCACTAACAGCTCCAGTTGGTTCCATTGCAGCAGCTGTGCCTGTGTGATTTTTGTCACATTCTCCCTTTTCTTCATGAACAGTTCTCCACCTTTCTAACTCTTGTCCTGCTTTCTTCTTCTCATTCTTTTTACAAGCATCACAGTGGTTTGACAGCACCTCACAGTCAATAACTTTTGAATTTTTCCCATTCACAGTGAGTACAGTCACAACTCCATTCTTTGACTGGAATCCCCTGCGCTGGTATGTGCCATCCCCTGATACAGTTATGTCACCACCCCCATAGACCTGCCTACCTTCCTCGGCTGCAGCCTCTTTGCTGTGATCAGCCACTGTCTCTGTAGCTCTCTTGATCATTTTTAGATGGTTGGCCCAAGTTTTGTTGTTCAAAGCACAGGGAATATTCATGATGCCAAGAAATCTTTTTCCCTGTGCTTGATGCCTTCCTATTGCAAAGATTGATAAAGGGAATCTCCTGTTTACTTCAAATACTTTGTTTATCATCTTTGAAGTTGAAAAACTTACCGAGTTATTGCAGCCACACTCAAATGTAAACAAAGAGGCGAGGTCAGTCCGTTCTTCTTTCACTGATGACAGGCGACTTGAACCTAATGGTTTCTTACAGTCAGGACACAAAAGTCCCTGCACAAACTGAATAAGCAGTGCACAGTCGACAAAACGAAACCCCGAGAGTTGATCATCTGTGTCAAATTCTACACTCGCCACATCATAAAGTTTTTCGCTAGATGCACACGTTTGGCTTCTACTTGTGGTAGCAGACGACGCCGGTCGCTCGATAACAGCTGATGTTGTTGGCCTAGATTTGTCGCCACTTTCACTTGAACTATCACTCTGCTCCAACTTTTTCCTCTTTTGTGGGGGCACACGCTTCTTTGACTTGTAAGATGCTTTTCTTTTAGCCATTTCTGATTACTTTGTGATAAAAGACGATTGAAAACGAAACTTCCTCAGATTTTCTCTGTCTAATGCTCCGTGACACAAAGACAAGATGCCGAAGGCTGTTTCAAAACGCGGTCTCTGATTGGCTGAGAACTAGGTCTCTGCTCTGTGGCCCTTGTAACAACAACCAATGAAATGCTTTCTTTTGTACGAATTTGGGTCGATTTAAAAGGAGCTGGACGGGATTCTGACGTTCATTTTCGTGTTTAAATTTTATTTCTAAGTTCAGCAGAAGTCGAGATATGATTTTTTGAAGTTTATGCATAATTAATGAGCTAAAACATCATTTCGATTCCTGCACACCCACCTTAAAAAACAATAAATTAAAGATACTTATAAGTGTTACCTGTTAAACATATTTATATAGTGAGACTTGTAAGGGTTTTTGGAAACTAAATCAGGAAAAATCTCAAATCATGCCAGAAAACGATTTTTCGCCTTTTTCCATGGTAGAACCTCTGTGTTCTAATCTACTCCACCAGCCAAAAAAAAATCATCCCAAAGAACAAATGAAGCACAAAAACGAAACAAAATAATAAAAAAAATAAAACGCCACCTTAAACTCGAAATTTTCTGGCAGCAGAAGCTCTGAACAATATCACCGACACTCAGAAGGACTCCATTCAGAACAAAAACCAATCAATTTTCTGAGGCAACAGAGAGGAGAAAACACAAGGCAGAATGACAAGCCAATGTCTGCCATGTGGATCATACCAAATTTACAGAAGGCTGGGAAATTGATCACGCGGTATGCCAAGCGGGAAATCTTAATGGTTCGGATGAAGGAAGAGAGGGAAAGTAATGCGTGCTAATGATAACTGAAAAGAATGAATGGTCAATATCGCAATAGGCAAGCCTCAACGTTTTAAAAGAAAATAGATAAAAGGGTGTGTGTATGGTGAGGGAAAAGGCAGAAGGTGGGGGAGGGGGGGGGGGTCTATCAGGTACTTCTAGCTAGCCAAGGGGCATGTCTTAACACTTTCTGGGAAAATAATAGACAAGGAAAAGAATAATCAATATCAAATATCTTCAGCTTTCAAAGGGAAAATCTCAACATTTTCGAAAAAAATAATTAAAGGAAAAGAACGGACATCAATCAAGTGCAACATGAAGGACTGAAAAGAAATGGGTGTACAGCCAGAGAAATTAGTTCCAAATCAGACACGAGCCGACAGTTGAACCGTTCAGCTTACAGTTGTGGTATGAACAACACCTGAACACAGCAAGAAACGCCCAGCTCGTTTCATTCAAAACCAACAAACCCACACAGCAAAGCTAAACCCTCAGAGGCAATTAATCATTGCCCTGGAACTTGTTTGTATAGTTCATCCATTCAGCAGAACATACAGATCTCTAAATGCATGCTCACAAGCATGCACCAGTCCGCCCCTCTCTCTCTCTCTCTCTCTCTCTCTCTCTCTTTTACACACACACACATACACACACAGGCATGCACGCTCGCACGCACGCACGCACGCATGCATGCACGTACGCACACATATGCACACATACACATGCGTGACACTATCCACACATCCTAAACCACTCCAAAACCCCACACAGATGACCACACAAGTAAGCTAAGCAACTGGTCATCTTGTCTGACAAAGGAGAGGCAAATGGCCCTCAGTGCACCAGTCCAGTTGTGCTGTGTAACACTGGTAATTACTCCCCGACATCGATTTTCTCCGTCATGACCACACGGACAACGACATCAACATTGCCTGCAGCCACAGGAACTGCCCATTTGCCCCGCTTCTCACAGCTACTGGGGTGGAGAGGGGTGGGGGCAATAACCATCTACGGATAGACAGACAGACCAACAGACAGACAGAGAGAGACAGAGACAGATATCAAGTAACAGCGACAGAGAATGCATGTGTGTGTATGTGGAGAGAGAGAGAGAGAGAGAGAGAGAGAGAGGTAAGCGAAATGTGTGTAATAAGGGGGTGTTTGGATCAAGTTGAAACAAAGTGTAAGAGTAGTTTTGCAACAAAAAAGGTCTTCTGTACAGGATTAGAAGAGGGAGGTACGTTTGTATGTGTGTGAGGGTTGGGGGCTGTTTGAGATTATACAGAAGGAGGGGAAGGGTGGGGAAAACAAGGGAAGTCAATTGCGTCAGACACAGCTAAAATGGTTTCAGTCTGTTGTAAGGTGCATTTCTGGGAAGCACGTCCAGAAGTCCACAATAATAATGATTAGCGAGGAAGGCAGTGAGAAATGTGTGCGATCAGTGAGATGACACCAATGTGTCCCGTCAGTCTGCATGGCAACACGTACTGGGTCAGATTGCACTGTGTTCTTCCACTGTGAAGTGTGTCACTGTGCTGCATTCTGTTGAGTTTTATGATATTGTGGCATTGCATCTTACAACACTGGACTGTGCCAGACTGTAGGATATTGCACTGGACAGTACTAAGAACACAAGGTATAAACTTCTTGAAATGGATATTCTTAGTGCAGTGGTCATCCTCAGTATTTTGGGACAGCTGGTATCGTGATACTATGGTGATCTGGTGGGTTAGACTTTTGGCCAGGAAGTCAATAAATCTTCTCTTCCATTCTATTCCGCAGGAAAAGTTATTCCAAAGAACAGATGAAACAAGCCAAAGGAATGAATGAATGAGTGAATGAATGAATAAATGAATGAACGAATAAACGAACGAGCAAAAGAAACCCTAATAAATGAATAAATCAATAAATACGTACACAAACAAATGAATAAACTAACTCCTTAAAAAACGAAGTTATCTGGCAGCAGAAACACTGCACAATATCACTAACTGACAGTCATGACTCCCGCTCCTGCAAGGTCAAGACACAATCAGTCAGAAAACACAGAAGAAAGTTCCCCCTTGTAATGAATAACTAGATCATTTGCATAAAATTCTTCCCACTATCATTTCAGATAACCAAATATAGATATTTCAACTGAAAACATTATCCAGGCCTATTGAACTTAAAAATATCTTTTCTTTTCAAAGTTTGACATCAACAGTGCCACACAAACATCTATTTCTTGTTTTCAAAGTTTGACATAAACAGTGCCAAACAAATATCAATTTCTTGCAAACAAAATCCCTGGTCCTCGCAGACCAATGACAGTTTTCTTTTCTGGTGTTGGCCTCAGCAAGCCACAAAATCCTTTCAATCTCTGTGACCTCAAATTGACTTGCAACACACACACACACACACACACACACACACACACACACACACGCACGCACGCACGCACGCACGCACGCACGCACGCACGCACGCACGCACACACGCACGCACGCACGCACGCACCACACACACACACACACACACCACACACACACACACACACACAACACACACATATACACACTGTACTTGTGCCTCTCTTAATTTAAAAAAAACAAAAAAACACTACAAGTCCAATGTCTACCTCGGGAAAGTTCCTGAAAAAAAATCTATCATTTTTAAAAAGCATAGTAGAAATTATCTTTACCTGTAGAAAATGAATCTTCATGATTTTCTTTAATCTTTTCATTTCTTTTCATAGCACCTTATTTTTAGGTTTGCTGAGCCTATCACAGGCCAGTCGTGACTCTTGTTTTATGTTTACAACAGACACCTCTCTCTTCATTAAAAAAAAAACTCAAACAAACAAACAAAAAAAAGATGAAGCTTACACCCCCGCCAATTCCTCTCCCTATGACGCCGTCGACCAGTTTGTCCTCTGATTCAACTAACCATCCTACAGGCGATAAATCAATCACCCTGTGTCATTCACTCACTACTCGCCACGCATGCATGTTGCACGGATTCCTTGACCAGGTGGTCCCAAGCACAAGTGATAAACAAGACTTAAAGTGCAAAAAAATGACAATGTCTATTGTCAAGTCAAGTCAAGTCAAAATTATCTTTATTGAGGGTTAAAGAATAAGCTTTCCAGCTTTTTTACATCCTGCCCTCATAAACAAGAAAGAAACTAATTGAACACATAACTACAAGCTCAAAAAACATTTTTAAAACACACAATTTCTTTCATGCAAGTACATAACTCTCGTATGAAATCCGAAACAATAATGAAACTATTGTTGGAACTTCAAGTTCAAGCACACACACACACACACACACACAGAGAGAGAGAGAGAGAGAGAGAGAGAGAGAGAGAGAGAGAGATGGGGATAAGGGGATTGAATTAAAGGAAATGACTTCAGTTGATGCGCAGAGTTTCTATCAAATGCATTTTTAGTGCTTTTTTAAATGTATATTTTGAGCGACATGATTTTATGGAGGAAGGCAAATTATTCCATGCGGTCCCTCCAGAGTACAGAAAACTTGATTTATAAAGATTACATCGAGGTCTGGGAAGAGACAGTTTATGTGTATGTCTGTAACTATTGAAGACAAAGCTTTCAAAGATTATCTTCGGGGCTGATCCATTCATTACATTGTACATGCTCAAGCATTTGTTGAAGTAGAGTCTGTCTTTAAATGGAAGAATATTTAAAGTTTTGTAATCACTCTTTGTCAAGGTACTGGATTTCAACTGAATTAATTTAATGGCCCTTTTATGCAGACGACTTACTAGTTTCAGATTAGTTTCACTGGCATTATCCCATAACGTGGATGCATAATTGATAAGAGAAAGAATGTGCGCATGAAAGAATATCTTTCTGGAGTGAAGATCTAGAAATTTTTTTATCTTTGAAAGTTAATATATTCTCTTAGAAATACGTTTTCCAAGATCCGCAATGTGGTAAGACCAAGATAAATCGTTGTCAATGGTAACACCTAAAACTTTATGCGATGTAACCTCTTCAATCTTTTGTCCTTGGGCATGTAATGGCGCAAATGAGGATGTCATTTTCTGTCGTTTCTGGCGTGTAGTGACATACATGCATTTGGTTTTACTAGCATTGAGGGACATATGATTCATTTCTGTCCATGTAATTAGCTTGTTGATATTTTTCTGCAGGTTATTTACCAGTTCAGTAGGGTTACTACTATGAGATTGTAATGAGGTATCATCAGCAAACATTTCACAACAACATTCTATAAACAATGGTAAGTCATTTATATAAATAGAAAAGAGTAGGGGTCCCAATACTGACCCCTGAGGGACACCAAATTGTAAAGGGAGTAACTTTGACCTTTTGGAGTTGATTTCAACAAGCTGTTGACGATCAGTGAGAAACGAGGTAAAGAATTTTAAGGCTGTATTCGATACTTTGTAACACATAAGCTTTTTTATTAGAAGGGAGTGGTTTATAACGTCAAACGCTTTTGCAAAATCTACAAAAAGAATTCCAGTAAGGTCATTATTGTTAATATTCGTAAGACATCTATCGATAAGTTGTACAAGAGCAGTGTGACAAGAGTGATTTTCTCGAAAACCTGATTGATTTTCATGAATCAGATCGTAATATTTAAGACGAGAATATAGGTGTGTTTGAACATGTTTTTCGAGTGGTTTAGACAACAGGGACAATATTGAGATAGGTCTATAGTTTGAGAGATTGGTGGGATCACCTTTTTTATATAAAGGTATAACTTTTGCTTGTTTAAATCTTAAGGGAAAGTGGCTTTTATCAATACACAAATTATAAACGTAAGTGAGTGTCTCAGCAATGGTCAATGAAGCGATTTTTAGTATCTTGCCATCAATTCCATCTAAGTCCCTTGTCCCTGACTGTTTTAAGTGTGTTAAATAATCAAATACTTCATGTAATGACAATGGTGGTATGTCAAAACACGAAGAAATGTTTTTACATCGACAGTATTTTTCTAACATACATAGATCATTGTACTTTGTTTTATCATTTACAATAACATCCTTAGTTATATTTGCAAAATGAAAGTTGAAGTCTTCTGGTGATATTTCTTTTATTGGATTTTGCATTCTTGAATTATTGTTAGTCAAGAGATTGATAGCTTTCCAAATTAAGTTTGAATTTTGAGAAGACGAAACTAAATTTTGAAAATATTGTTTCTTTGCTTTTCTCTTCATGGAATTTACTTTATTCCTTTGTTTTCTGAACGACACTTTATCCTTTGACTTGAGGATATGCTCTCTTTTGTATATCTCATTGTCTATCTCCTTTGTTAACCATGGGGGTTTAATGACATGTTTCACTCTTTTTCTTACGAACGGTGCGTGTTTATCATATACTGAATTGAATGTACTTATCCAAAAGTTCACAGCATCGTCAGGGTTCCTAATCTGATAAATGTAATCTAATTCAGAGTGAAGCAAATCATTAAGGAAGGCATTTTTATCAAAATGCGTGAAGCGTCTATAAGAAATTTCCTTATGTCCAGACTTTGGAATTTTGACACCTTTCTTTGACCATGTTAGACAAACTGAACAATGGTCACTACAGCCTGTCTGTACAGAACACATTTCCACTATGTTATCTTTAGTGTTGACGTAAATGTGATCAATAAGAGTTTCCGTTTGTTCAGTGATTCGAGTAGGACGATCGATTATTTGTTCCAACCCATACATTGCATAAGTATGACTCCATTTAGTCCCAGGCACAGTTAAGTCTATGTTAAAGTCTCCAAAAAGAATAATTTCCTTTGATTCCAGTATTGCGGCATCCATCATTAAATTAAACCTATCGAACCAATCAGTGGTTTCTGCTGGGTTTCTGTATAGGAATCCTACCATTACTGGTTTACAGTGTTTAAGATTTAATTCTATCCAGACGGATTCTACGTTGTATTTTTCAAGATACTCTTTTCTTTTGAAGGTTAATGATTTAGCAAGGTAAAGAAGTAAACCTGTTGTTCTAGGTGCTTTTGGGTCTAATCGGATTGCATCATAATTTGGCATGCACATATCAGAATCTGGAATCATATCGGTTAGCCAAGACTCTGCTATACAAAACATATGAAAGCTATTACCATTGTTGTGAAGTATTGCAGCGATTTCATCTGTCTTATTTCTGGCACTGTTTATATTTAAATAACCGATGCGAAGTCCCTCTTTTGAAGGCCATGTATCTAAAGTAGATGACATGATGACTATTTAAGCGCACTGCGTATACTAACAAAAAAGGCGCATTACACGCAGTTCTTACGATCGCAAATTAAAGGCAGTTAATACATCAGATCATGTAGTTGTAAGTCCAGAAATTGCCGGTGAAAAAGATATTCACAAGAAAAAAGAAAACTATAGCGGTAACAATATAAAATTATGATCAAACCATGGACACAACAGAAAACTACTTACCCGTGTGTAAGCAAGTAAAGTTGATTTGTGAAAGTGCACTTAACTTGTGTCATTTCTTTGTTGTTCAATCAGTATTGAATGTTTGAACTTCTCTCTAATTCTGTCTCTCAGCGCTACAAGTACTTTTAAGAGTACAAGCCTAAGGAAACTTCTCCCTGAGCCACTATTGAGTATTTTAACAGTGCTGGGAAAAATAAGAATTTCTTTTGATGACTAGTCCTGGGAAGTTGCTCCTTTCACCACTTATTAAAGAGAGGGTGGAGGTGAAATTTTAACATAATACTCAAAGAGAAAATATTCGAAGTCCTTCCCCTAGAGTACACACCGACCCACCCCCAACTCTCGTCACACACTTGGTCCAGGACCCAGTGCACCCTGATTCACCCACCTGGGGAACAACGTTCCAAACATCGGACGCTTTTTGACAGCAGTGATCAAAACGGAAAGTTTAAAGGAAAAAAAACTGCGACAAAGCATGAATGAACGTCGACAGATTTTACAATACATCCCACGCCGTGCAAACATTCTTCCACACACAGAACCGCAATTGCAACGCTGTCAAACGGAGATGGGAGTGGATGGGGATTGAGAGACGTGATGAAATGGGGGTGGGGGCACTAACAGACTGAGAAAAGGGGGTGGAGTGGGGGTGGGGAGAAAAAAACACGAAAAACAGACAGGAAATGACGGAAAGATATACAACTTGAGACAGAAAGATACAGCAGAACCTTTTATTTTTAAGTCCGCGATATCTACTCAACAATTTGTGGAGAACAGACCTCTACAGTAACTCTGGCTGACTGCACAGAACCGCTAGGCCAAATCTCAACACATTGACACAGAAAGTTCAGCAGGTAAGGGACTTACCTGATCTCTGAGCATACGCGCGGCATGTGCTCATGTTGCCGGGACAAGCTGCACTGTCCGAGGCCTCCTCCTGACTACCTGCCGACGAAGACCTTGCCCCGACATTCAGAATTCCGCCCGTCCTCCCGGTCTCCCCTCAACCTTCTGGGCCTCTTGTCTTCCTCTGCTTTCTGCGCCCTTTGAGACTCTTTTTCTCCCTGTGCCTTTTGCACCTTCTGAGCTTTTTGCGTTTCTCTGTCTCTTCTGCTTTCTGTGCCTTAGTCTTCTTCTGTCTTCTGAACCTTCTGAGCTTTTTGCCTACCTCTGTCTTCTCTGCTTTCTGTGCTCAATCTTCTTCTCTGCTTTTTGCCAGTCTTCTCTCTTCTCTGCTTCTGTGCTCAAGTCTTCTCTCTCTGTCTTCTCTGCTTTCTGTGCTCAAGTCTTCCTCTGTCTTCTCTGTTTCTTGTCTGTCCTTATCTTCCTCTGTCTTCTCTACTTTCTGTGCTTCAAGCTCTTCTTCTCTGCTTTCTGTGTCTTCTCTCTGTCTGTCTCTGCTTCTGTGCTAAGTCTTCCTCTGTCTTCTCTACTTTCTATGCTCAAGTCTTCTTATGTCTTCTCTATTTTCTGTGCTTAAGTCTTCCTATGTCTTCTCGACTTCTGAGCCACTCATCTTCCTCTGCCTTCTACGTTTTTTTTACCCTCCTGTCTTCCTTTATCTTCTGCGCCTTTTTAGCTCTAATCTTCCTCTGCCTTCTGCGCCTTTTTAGCTCTAATCTTCCTCTGCCTTCTGCGCCTTTTAGACCTTGTCTTGCTCGGCCTTCTGCACTATTTCTAGCTCTCGTCTTTCTCTGCCTTCCGCGCCTTTAATTTCGTCTTCTTTTGCCTTTTGTGTCTCTTCAGATCATGAATTCCTTTCCCTTTTGCCCCTTTTTAGCTCTTGTATTCTTTCTCCTTGCCTTGTGTGGCGTCTGAGCCTCTTACCTTCTTTCCCGGTGTCCTCTGACCTGTTTCATTCTGTCTTCATTCCGCCCTCTGAATCTCCTTCCTCCTCTTCTTTGTCTACTGGATCTCGTGTCTACCTCCCTTTACTGTCTAAGCCCTTTCTCTGCCTCTCAGCCTTCTGGGCCTCTCATCCTCTACAGAAGTCCTATCGCTTTCTGATCCTTCTCACTCTCCTCAAGACTTCTTTTGACTTGGGTCTCTGGTTTTCTTTCTGTTTTGATCCTTTGTGTCTTCTTCTCTTGACCTGATCCTCTGGACGTCTTTCAGTGTTGATCCTTTGTGTCCTCTTCTTTTGTCTTGATCCTCTGGTTTTCTTTCAGTGTTGATCCTTTGTGTCTTCTCTTGACCTGATCCTCTGGACTTCTTTCAGTGTTGATCCTTTGTGTCTTCTCTTGACCTGATCCTCTGGACTTCTTTCAGTGTTGATCCTTTGTGTCTTCTCTTGACCTGATCCTCTGGACTTCTTTCAGTGTTGATCCTTTGTGTCTTCTTCTCTTGACCTGATCCTCTGGACTTCTTTCAGTGCTAATCCTCTGTGTCTTCTCTTGACCTGATCCTCTGGACTTCTTTCAGTGTTGATCCTTTGTGTCCTCTTCTTTTGTCCTGATCCTACGGTCTTCTTTCAGTGCTGATCCTTTGTGTCTTCTCTTGACCTGATCCTCTGGACTTCTTTCAGTGTTGATCCTTTGTGTCCTCTTCTTTTGTCCTGATCCTATGGTCTTCTTTCAGTGTTGATCCTTTGAGTCTTCTTTTGTCCTGATTCTCTGGTCTTCTTTTAGTGTTGATCCTTTGAGTATTCTTTTGACCTGATTCTCTGGACTTCTTTCAGTGTTGATCCTTTGCGTCTTCTTTTCAATCTGAGCTTCTGGCCTTTCTTCAGTACTGACCGTTCACGTTTTCTTTCTTTGAGCCAAGCGCCTAGTCTTCCTGCAGTTTTAATTTTTCGTATCTTCATCCCTCAGCCCAACCCTCCAGGTTCTTTTCGGTAATGATGCTTCGAGTCTTCTTCTTCTCTGTCTCGATAGGTTTTCCCATCCACTTCCAGAGCTGGCTGGGGACCATAACGGCGGATGTCATGGAGTTAATCTGCTAGGCTGTTACCGCTTCATTTGCTTCTATGAAATAGTCAAGATCTGGATCTCCTTCATAATGAAAGATGCTGATCAATGTCTTCTTCTTCCAGTCCGTTGGTTACAATCTTAAGCCATTATTTGCTTCGTTTCTTAAAATAAAATAAAAAAATTGTTTCAATATTGATCGGCTGCTATGCTGTCTTGAAGAATGTGCTTCTCACACAGTTCCCAAATTCCCCTAGGTTAATTCTGGCGCTGACGTGACGTCACAATGTGCCAATCCTGTACCATGTTTAGGCTTCCCGAGGTGTGGTGACCTTGAGGGTGACTCAAAATCATCAGCTGTCTCCCTTACTTCAACAATACTGGGTCAGCTGTCTCCCTTACTTACCAATACTGAGTCAGCTGTCTCCTTGACTTCAACAATACTGGGTCAGCTGTCTCCCTGACTTCAACAATACTGGGTCAGCTGTCTCCCTGACTTCAACAATACTGGGTCAGCTGTCTCCCTGACTTAACAATACTGGGTCAGCTGTCTCCCTCACTTCAACAATACTGGGTCAGCTGTCTCCCTGACTTCAACAATACTGGGTCAGCTGTCTCCCTGACTTAACAATACTGGGTCAGCTGTCTCCCTGACTTAACAATACTGGGTCAGCTGTCTCCCTGACTTCAACAATACTGAGTCAGCTGTCTCCCTGGCTTCAACAATACTGGGTCAGCTGTCTCCCTCACTTCAACAATACTGGGTCAGCTGTCTCCCTGACTTAACAATACTGGGTCAGCTGTCTCCCTCACTTCAACAATACTGGGTCAGCTGTCTCCCTGACTTCAACAATACTGGGTCAGCTGTCTTCCTGACTTAACAATACTGGGTCAGCTGTCTCCCTGACTTAACAATACTGGGTCAGCTGTCTCCATCACTTCAACAATACTGAGTCAGCTGTCTCCCTGACTTCAACAATACTGGGTCAGCTGTCTCCCTCACTTCAACAATACTGGGTCAGCTGTCTCCCTGACTTAACAATACTGGGTCAGCTGTCTCCCTGACTTCAACAATGCTGGGTCAGCTGTCTCCCTGACTTAACAATACTGGGTCAGCTGTCTCCCTGGCTTTAACAATATTGGGTCAGATGTTTCCCTGACTTCAACAATACTGGGTCAGCTGTCTCCCTGACTTCAACAATACTGGGTCAGCTGTCTCACTGACTTCAACAATACTGGGTCAGCTGTCTCCCTGACTTAACAATACTGGGTCAGCTGTCTCCCTGACTTCAACAATACTGGGTCAGCTGTCTCCCTGGCTGTCTGCAGCAAGGTCAGGGGGTCGACAGCTTGCGCTGTGGCTTTGTCATTATCTAAAGTGGATCCACGCTTTCATCATTCAATCAATCCGATGTCACTGCACTCTCACTATCAAAGGACCCCACAGCATAGGACACAGCCAAACACCAAATTCTCTATGAGACTGGGCAACATGTCAATACTGAGACTCAGTCATTGTATTAGCAACTGCATTAAATATTTATTACCAACATTAAATGGCGCATACGTTGGGACTCATGATGACGTTTTGATTTTGGTAATCAGACTACCTGCTGTTCTTATCCCAACACCATTTTGTTATTTGTATAAGACAAGGCCATTTACGATTCAGAATGAAAAATCTGTACGTGCATCAGGCATCGCTTTGCTACGCGAGTTCAGCAAGGCGACCGTCTCTCTAGAGAGTTAAGATTCCCCTTACCGCCGCATGGTTAAATCACTGGAGTCATTAACGGTCTTGGCCAATCAGTCTGGACTCGCAACTTACAAGCCACTGATTTCACCGTTTGGAAGTCGACGGTCAAATCCACGCAAACGTGTACATAAATATACCTTCAGCAGCCGCAGGATTAGCAAAGCTATGAAGCAATAACTTGAAAACAGTCTCTTGAGCAACAAAAGTACGAAAACTGGCAGTTTCCCCAAAGATGGGGGAAAAAAACACCATCACTGTGTTATTTACACAAACAAAAACGGGTCAAACGAAGACACATGGTGGATGAGAAACATCCCACTACAGTGAGGTCTAGCATGGTACTAGACTGTGGCCATTTCTGGTCTGGCTGCAGCTGTGCTGTGATGGCCTGCAAACTCACTGCCTGGCAACACCACACGCCACACAGCAATGCAGGGTGGGAGAGTGAGGGGCAGAGAGTGGGAGGCTGGCGGAGGGAAAGAGCGGACGGGAGGAGGGGGCAGACAGCGAGATAGGATAGGGGAAGAAGAGGCCAGAGAGAGAGAGAGAGAGGGGGGGGGGGGGGGGCGACCAGTGACAAGGTATTGATTGAAAAACATTGATCGTTGAATTCTGCATCCCCAAGAAGTCTGCTTACAGAAGAGACTACACCTATATCATTTATCATTTCCAGATACACTTCCTTCTCTCTCTCTCTCTCTCTCTCTCTCTCTCTCTCTCTCTCTCTGAATAGATTTATGCTTTGTTTCTTACATTCACTAATTTCTTTTTTTTAATTTGTCTGTATTACTGTAAACATCAGTATTAACAAAAAGCTAGATGCCTTCTGTGCTGAAATAGAATAAGCAAGAAAGTGTATGTGCGTGCGTGCGTGCGTGCGTGCGTGCGGTGTGTGTGTGTGTGTGTGTGTGTGTTGTGTGTGTGTGGTGTGTGTGTGCGTGTGCGCGCGCGCGCGCAACTGCATGACACGTACGTTCATATGTATATGTGCGAGCGAGCATGCATGCATGCATGCGTGTGTGTGTGTGTGTGTGTGCGTGTGTGTGTGTGTGTGTGTGTGTGCGTGTGTATGTGTGTGTGTAGGGGGGGGGGTGCGTGTGTGTGTGTGCGCGCGTATGTGTATGCGTGTGTGCGAGCGCTTTGGTGTGTGTGTGTGTGTGTGTGTGTGTGTGTGTTGTGTGTGTGTGTGTGTGTGTGTTGCTAGGTTGCATGATTCCTTGTGTGCGTTTGAACTAATATTTGTGTGTTTGTTACTCCACCCTTGTGCAAACTACTCCTTCTCCGTTATGTATTACTCACTCTCTCTCCCTCCCCTCCCACCCCCACCCCACCCCGCCCCCTAAAACTATAGGAACGTCGAAATAAAGAAGAGTATAAAGTGAGAAGTGAAGGTAAAAAAAAGAGAAACCTTCGCGGATTTTACCATGTTCAACTTTCTTCCATCGTTCCAAGTTTCAAAACCAAACATCGCACTCCAACTCGAATAAGCGTTGTTAAAAGTACACGGAACACAATAAAAATGAATGAAAAGTAAAGTGAAGTATTGACTTAATAGCCACAATAGACAGGTATGTTTCTGAAGTGCAATTTTCTTCTTTTTTTCTGTCTCATCTTCTGTCACATCAGTGGCGTTGCACCCACTCGCTCATTCCGACTCATCCACTGCCACAGCCCGGCCCGGCCCACCATATATCCCCGGCGCCGGGCAATCCACAGGGAGCAATCAATGTTAAGTCGTCATGTGGCAACCCACCAGAGGAGACATTGCATAGCTGCCGAGTCACTTCGGTGGTGTTCAGTAATGCCTGTTCTGATCCAATATATGCAGGACTCCACTCTACCAATGACAATAATTGCTTAGTCGCGGAGCCGGCGTGAATGAGCTCTTCTTCCGGAGGGTGCCATCACGTCCGTCCAACGACAGTCCCCATGAACGTGTCGATACCGGTGACCCCGGCAGAATTAAACCAACGCCATGGGCGCCTGAGAAGCAATCGAAACCGAGGTCACCTTGACAGCAGGGCACGAAGGACCACAGAATTTGAGAATTAAAAAAAAAAATTTCTGATAGATGAGTTTGAGGATAATGAAGGTTATACTACGGATTTCCATCCTAGTTTGAGACTGCATGACAGGGCTGTACTCCATGCTTATTTTCATGATATAGTCCGGCATCAACCACGCCCGAGAGATATAGACACCTGCAGTGTTGTCAGGAAATTAAAGCAACACTCTTAATTAAAGACGCATCCATTACGTGGATGAAACTCGCTGTGTGGTCCCAGCCTTCCCAGTTGAGCCCATAGCAAACTCAGCTCCGTGTAGAAACTGGTCGAGGCAGAAAAATCCCGTAATTAAATGGCTCTGATAGGAGACAAACCCACAACCTCCCAGCCGGGAATCCGCG
Organism: Conus canariensis; assembly: GCA_033310375.1. Taxonomy (NCBI): domain Eukaryota; kingdom Metazoa; phylum Mollusca; class Gastropoda; order Neogastropoda; family Conidae; genus Conus; species Conus canariensis. The sequence goes on along the minus strand of CM065736.1, from coordinate 50,897,087 downwards.
ACGCCAACCACTTCGCCACGGCGGCTGGTGTGCAGTCTTCTTCCTCTCTCTGCTGTTTAATATTACTGTCCAACAACAGACACACGTGTGCGTGAGGTGCATGCACGCTCAGGCGGACGCACACGTGCGTATACACACACACACACACACACACACACACACACACACACACACACACACACACACATCACATCACATCACATCACATCACATCACATCACATCACATCATAAGCATGAACAGAAAGAGTGTGCTATGTCTATGTGCGTCCGTCAGAGAGAGAGAGAGAGAGATGGGGGAGGGAGGGAGGGAGACAGAGAGACAAAGAGACAGAACGAGACAGATACACAGATACACACAGACACGAGAGAGAGAGAGAGAGAGAGAGAGAGAGAGAGAGAGAGAGAGAGAGAGAGAGAGAGAATTTGCATGATAAATCCCCATTAAAACTTTTCTGCACGTTTAAAAGATCGGCTATGAGCAGAAGAAAATATTTACAAAAAAGCCGTGGTGCTGTTTAAAAATAGAAACAGAAAAAAAAAACAGGATAACGAAAACGTGTTTTTTTTCCCTGATGTAGTAGGGTTTTTTCCCTGATGTAGTAGGGTTTTCCCCCGGCGACATTTCTGTCTCGATTTCTTCCTTTTTTTCTTCTTCTTTTCTTTTTCCCCCTTCGCCTTTGATCCGTAATTCTTAAACGAAACCAGAAATCTTCACCGTAGTGCCTCAAGTCACTATTTACAGCTTCCAGCTATGACTTTTCCCAGTAATTAGAAACAGCATCAATCTCATCGGTGAGCAGCGCTCGTGGTGTGCGGTTACGTTTGCTTCGCACTCGTGAAACCGTATCTTCAACCTGGTTCAACCTTTTTTTTTTTTTTTTTTTGGGGGGGGGGGGGAGGGGGCGGGGGGCGGGGGGGGGGGGGCGCTTAGGTCCCCCCCCCCCCCCTTCTTTGCTCAACCTTCCGAGTGATTCACAATAAACTGCATTGTTTTTGTGGTTTGATTTCGGCAATCTAAAAATGGCTTCATTTTCTGCGGTCAAACCGGTCTTTGTCACACAAAGAGACATCCCAAATGCCGTCGACAACAGACCGACGGTTCTCGAAATTTGTTTGGCGTCCGAGCGCGCTTCAGGCAAAGGCACAATCCTCGGTGCTCAAGAAATCAGGGGACTTTGGCGCACTTACCCGGCTACACAGAGGGCGCGAACAGACATCCTTGTGGGTGGTTCAGGTAAGAGCACAAATCCTTTCATCATGAGAGACGATACCGGTGAGGAAAAACCATCCACAAAGGTACGGCTTAATAACATTCCATTGTCTGTTGCTGATACAGAGAATGAACATTCTCTTGTTAAAGCAGGGTGCGAGCTCAGGTCAAGTATGAAATATGAGAGGGTCAGGGATCATGACCACAAACTAACCCGTTTTCTGACGGGACGTAGGTTTGTGTTTATCTCTTTCCCCGCAACTCCTTTGGATAAACAGCTTAAAGTAAGCATTTTCACAGCCAGTGTTTACCACAAGGAACAGAAGCAGGTAAAAAGAACAGTTACGTGCTCTCGTTGCTTGGAGCCCTACCATCCTGTGTCGCAGTACAGCAAAGAAGTTAGTTGCCGACAAAGCAAACGGACTGGTCACAAGCGCGGAGATCAGGTTTGCCCGCTTATCAGAGACCAGTCTCCAAAAAGACAAAGAGTAAGTGAGGGGGTGCACTTGGACATCCAGGAAGAGACTCAGGGGGTACAGGGGGATATCCAAGCTACCAAGTCAGATGGTACTTCGAAAAAAGGGGTGCCTCACAAAGGCGGTAAAGACAACAACCGAGGTGGCAGGAGTCGAGCTCCAGTTCGTCAGTCGACTCAATTTTCATCTTTGGAGCAGCAATCTCGTAGCAGGTCCGCGACCCCGAAACGCGGTCGTTCGTTTGATCGAAGGAACTCAGAGGTCGGGTAAGCAACATAAACACGACCGGCATTCCGGGATCCCTGCGACTTCTGAGGTTTTACAAAAAATCTCAGGTCCTGTGACAGCTGTAGACTGGCAGTGATATGTTAGACTTGGCACGATTTCCTTTTGACCCTTGGCTTACGTTAACGGACTACGAGATAGAATATGATGCAAATGTCATCCAACATGTTTTTTGCTCATTTATTGATTTATTCATTCATTTATTTATTTACTTACTTATATGCCTGTCTCTCTATTTGTCCGTTCGTCTCTCAGTCTTTATGTCTATCTGTCTGCCAGTCTATGTGTCAATCCGTTTGTCTGCCAGCTTGTCTGCGTCGGCCTGTCTGTCTGTTTTTCTTTCTGTCTGCCTGTCTTTCTGTCTGTCCGTCTATCTGTATGTATATATGCGTGTGTTTGTATGTATGTATGCATGTATGTGTGTATATGTATGTGTGTATGTACGCATGCATGTATGTATGTACGTATGTATGCATGTACGTATGTATGTACGCGCGTGTGCATTCATTGGCCTGTTCACCGATTTGAATGTACAAATGCAAAATTAACATGTCTTTGTTACAGAGATGGATAAATTACGCATATCCTTTCTTAATGCAAGAGGCCTAAGAAATACGTTAAAACGTCTTTCTATCTTCCATTATTTAAAAGAGCAAGAATTTGACATAATATGTTTACAGGAGGCTCCTGTGACCGCCTGTGATATACAAGTGTGGAAAAAAACAATGGGGTGGAACTATATTTTATAACGAAGGAACAAACAAAAGTAAGGAAGAAGTGATTTTGGTTGCTAAACCTTTAAGGGGGAATGAAGTCACAGAAAAAGCAGGAGATAGGCTTTTAGTAGTAGAAGTTTCACACAATAGCTTTGACTTTACTTTAGCAAATCTAGTTGCAAAGTGAGGCGACTGCAGGCGGAAATCTAAACAAATTTTAGATGTAATTAATAGCGAACCGCCAAGAAAACATAGACAAACGAATCACAAGACAAAACACGACGCGTTTCGACCTCTTAGGTCTACTTCAGGCAAGATACAAAACACTCAGGATAACGAAAATGAACGAGCAATCACTTATCTTCATTCACTTCAGCGCCAGATGGGCGCTAAATGAAAACGAGGCTTTCAAGAAGGAGACAATGTATGAGTCGAGGTAGTAATGACGATAGTTATATTACTGATGGGAATAATGGTAATGGTAATGATGATCAAAATTTTAAAAAATGAATAAAGACAGGATTACTACCACTTTTGGTGATAATATGGCAATAGCAGTTGCAGTATGGGAGAAAGGAGAGTGGGTTATAGGATTCTTAAGCAGCATGGTTGCCATGGCAACGGTCTTAGTGGTGAAGGCGATGTCGATGTTAATAGTAGTGATGGTGATATCAGTAATAACAATCGTATTGATAATAATGATGATAATGCTAACAACTATAGCAACGGTAATGGTAATAATAGTACTGATAATAAAAGCATGATACATAAATATAATTTAAGAAAGAAAAAAAAGAGAGAGAAAAATGTTTATGCACCCAACATGACTCGTTAGAAGATAACATTCTTTAAAAATCTCCCTATAAAATTTTGTGATCTTTCAGATCACAATCTTCTGTGTGGTGACTTTAACTGTGTTATGGACAACAAACTTGATATAATTTCTGTTCCTTCTCATCGAGAAACAGACGTGAACACACTTAAAAATACAATCTCCTCTCTGTAGCTTTCTGACCTAAAGAGAAAGACTTCACATGGCACCGAGCAAACCCATTTGTTGCCCGTCGTTTGGACTATAGTTTCATTTCTGATGATTTATAACACAAATGTGTCTCTTGTGAGCACTTTACCACTCCCAATTCTGATCACAAAACTGTTGTTATTGAACTTGTTCAAGGTGATTTTACTCGCGGCCCAAGCTATTGGAAATTTAATAACAGTTTCTTGAAGAACACACATTTTGTGCAACAGATGAACGAATTGTTAGACAGATAACTAGACGCAGATGAGGATGATTACGATTCAAACAGTAGAAAGTGGGAGATCTGTAAACTTCAAATCAGATCTTTTTGCAGTGACTTTGGTAAACTTTGGCATGCAAAAGACGAAACAATGAACGCGTCTTACAGCTTCAAATAGCGGAAGTTGAAAAAGAGTTAACAATCAATCCTAAGAATTGTAACCTCCAAGCCAGATATTTGAAATTGAAACAGGAGCAGGAATTGTTACTGTTAGACAAAGCAAAAGGGGCGCAAGTTAGGTCACGTATTAAATGGATAGAAGAGGGTGAACGAAATACTAAATATTTCTGTAATTTAGAAAATGCTGGGAGCAAGAACGAGATAATAACTAGATTGTCTAAAGATTCCGGCGAAATTATAACAGACCAAAAACACATACTTAGAGAGCAGGTACATTTTTATTAAAAGATTGTATAGTCAGTAAACAACTTCCCATGACGTAAAGGCTGCAACAGACACATTTCTAGAAAATGAAGACTTTCCTCATCTTGACGAAGTGGAAGTTGCTTCGTGTGAAGGAAGAGTCAGCTTAGAAGAAACCACGAGCGCATTAAAATGCATGAGAAATGGGTCTGCACCAGGTAGTGATGGATATAACGATCGCATTTCTTAAGATTTTTTTTGACAAAAATTGACAAAACTGTGACAAAGTCCTTAAAAGAATCCTTTCGGAAAGGTGAACTATCATGTACACAAAGACAAAGAATTCTGACTTTATTACACAAGTCAAAAGGGTTAGACAGAGATAGATTAGAAAACTGGAGACCAATAACTTTACTTAACTGTGATTATAAACTTCCTGCAAAAACATTAGCAAAAATATTAAATACTGTTATCCATAAATTGATTCACGAAGATCAGGTGGGTTCCTTAATGGAAGAAACATATCCACAATACTTAGATCGATTGATGATGTCATCAATTACTTTAAAACTACAAATAAAGCTGGATATTTATTTGTAGTAGATTTTTCAAAGGCTTTTGATTCTGTTTGCATGGGGTTTTTTGTTTGTTTGTTTGTTTGTTTATTTTTGGCTTTGGCCCAGTGTTTTGAAGATGGGTTTCCATTTTAACGAAAGGTACTGTAAGTTCAGTTAACCACGTGGATGGATTTCAGAGCCTTTTGATGTGTTATGCGGCATCAGACAGGGATGCCCATTCTCCCCATTGGCTTTTGTGTTGGCTGTGGAATCATCAGCTGTTAAAGTAAGAAACAGTCAGATCGTAGGATTGAAACTCCCCATTATGATAATAAATAGAGTATCCATGCATTTGAAAATGAACAAATGGAAGACGATACAACTTTATTTCTCAGAGATGAAGAAGGCATGTATAGTTCGTTAACTAATTTTACTGATTTTGAAAGCTTCTCAGGCCTCAAACTCAATGCACTGAAAACAAAGGCGCTTGAAATGGGCAGACAATGTGGCAATCCAAATCTTGCTTTCGACACAGTTGACAAGATTAAAATATTGTGAGTATATTTTAAAAGCTGTAGAATGGCGAGACACATAGAAGACAATTGGACAAGTAGAATTGAGAGAATGAATAAGCTGATAAAAGATTGGAGTGGAGGGACATGAACATTCATGGTAATGTTGTGGTAATAAAAACACTCCCTTTAAGTCAGTTCGTTTATATTATGGAATCCATTGGTCTTCCTAATGCTATTCAAATATAAATGAATAAATACGTCTCTCTACAAAATTTTATGGCAGAAAAGGTACAGCAACAGAAAGGCTTTTGAAAAAATAAAAAGGAAGGCAAGTGTCGAGAATAGCGCTTTGAGCATGACTGACATAACACAACTTCAGAACTGCTTCTATCTGCAGTGGGCAGGGGAAATATTTACTTCTTGAGATGATCAAAATTGGAGTCTAATACCCAAATGGCATTTAGTTAAGACAAAATTTCTCACTTTTAAATTGTAGGTCATAATATCTGACAGGCTTGGAACTGATTGAAAATGATTTCTGGAAAGAATGATGTTCATACTTGGACAGCAAATCTATGAAGAATCCATCAGATATAAACTGCTCAAACTTCCATTCACAACTTTTATTCAACAACTGTCAGATAAAGTACAAAAATAAAGTACTGATTTTCAAGTCTTGGCAAGAGAAAGGGCTTGAACATATGAGAAATTTAGAATACTGTCCCTGCAGGAAATACTAGAACAAATCGGTCATAACAGGGCAAATACCTTTCTGGAGTATTATGCACTAGTGACTGCAATCCCAAGGGTTTGGTTTCAGTGGACAGAAAGAGGTGAAACTGAAACTGAGACAGATTCCCAGAAATGCGATGCTGCACTGTTCAATACAAAACCCAGTCAAATCAGAAAGCTATTAAAAAAAAATGACAACGCTATCTACACCAATGCTTTTTATTTTTGGCTTAGAAAATCTGATGTGGAGATTGATGAATCAACGTGGGTTAGAGCAAAAGTATGTACAAGTCAGACAAGACAGAGTCTTGCACTGGAAAATTCTTTACAATATTTATCCCACAAACATCTTAAAATAAAATGAAATTAAAAGACAACAGTAGATGTTCGTATTGTAAAGATACCGTTGACTGCTTCGAACATTGCTTTTATGACTGCCCAGTGGCGTTAAATTTCTGGAAATACATCGAACAAAAAATTTTCCAAGAAACGAGCGCTTCCCTCAAGTTGTCTGCATTAAACATACCACTGGGTATGGAAATCTCAACATTGCTGTACGGCTGGCATAGGTACATAAATTATTTGCTATTGGTAGGCAAATGTGCGTCAGTATTCACAAAAAGACTGAGTCTGCAATTTCTTTGCAAGCCATTTTTGACAGAAACAACTTGCCTGGGGTATGGTAGCAGGTCCTTGAGGAAGAGGTGGATGAGGGCGCTTCGGTTTAAAACCTTCTTGGCTCAGAGGGACAAGTGGGAATGGGTGACAGTGGGCAGGGAGAAATGGGGAAGTGAGGAAGTGAGCACTGCCAAAAAGCTGAAAAGTGAATACTGCTAGAAGATGAAAAGTGTTCAGCAAGGATTGAGGGGGAAGGAAGGAGAGAGTTGGAAGGGATGAGGGGGGGGGGTATAGAAGGAGAGGGCAGGGTGGGGAAGAAGAGAGAAATGGGTCAAGAGCAGAAGGACTGGGGGGGGATAAAGTAAATAAAAATAGTAATAATAATGTTAAGAGACAAAATCAAGATAAGTAAGAACAAAGGGCTGTTATGGAGGAAAGTCAGTGTTTGATATTGATTCCATTTGGGTGGATAGTGCCAAGTTTGTGAATAAGGAGGGACTCTTGTTCTTTACGTCTTATAGAGGAAGATGAATTTTGCCAGACTGCAGCAATCTGCATGTGGGAGAGGTTGTGGCCGGAAGAGCAGAAATGGTTTGCAATTGGTGTATTGTAACCGAGACGGACTGCTCGTAGGTGTTCTGTGAAACGGTCGTTAAGGGTTCTGTAGGTTTCTCCAACATACAAGAGGCCACAGAAGGAGCAAGAAAGAATGTAAACTACATTGCGGGACTGACAAGTGAAAGGGTTGCGTATGGAAATTTTGCCTGAGGGGCCACAGATGGTTGTAGAAGAGTTTAGGTAAGGACAGGTTTTGCATTTGGGTTGCTTGCATGGAGAATTGCCAGGTGGTGAGACTGTGTTTGTGGACAATTTTGAATGCACAAGAAGATCTCTGAGGTTGGTGTCACGTTTGTGGGCAACTAGTGGAGGCTGGGTGAAAATGTGTTTCAGGGAAGGATCAGTCTGCAGAATGTGGTAGTTCTTCATAAGGATGTTTTTGATGGCGAGGTTGTGAGGATGGAAGGTGATAGCAAGAACAGGCCTGTCGTCTGATGAAGGAGTGATCTTTTGCTTAAGAGCAGTGTTTCTGGGAATTCTAGAGGCCTTTTGTAGGGCTTCTTGGCAAATGGGTTCAGGGTATCCACGTTCAAGGAAAAATGAGATCATCAGGGTAGATTGTTTGGCGAAATCGTCATCATCGCTGCAGATGCGTCGCAAACGAAGTAGTTGAGAGAAAGGAATGCTTGTTTTGGTGGAAGCAGGGTGACTGGAGGAGTACAGAAGGTATGAATGCGAGTCGGTGGGTTTGTAATGAACAGATGTGGTGAGGTAGGGTGAGTTGGGACAGATAGAGATTTTGATGTCAAGGAAGGAAATGGTAGTCTGAGTGATTTCAAAAGTGAATCTAAGAGCTGGATGAAATCCACTGACGAAGTCAATGAAGTTTTTCAGATCTTGGATTGGACAGGAGGCTGCACCGAGGCAATCGTCAATGAAGCGACGGAAGAAGTCTGGGAAAGTGCCTGTGTATTGTGAGAAGATCTTTTCTTCAATGTAACCAACAAACAGGCAGGCGTAGCCAGGACCCATCCTGGTGCCCATGGCAACGCCGCAATTCTGTTGGAAATGGTCAGCACCAAACTGAAAGTTGTTGAGTGTGAGAACAAGCTCAGCAAGATGGAGAAGAGTGGTGGTGGGTAGATTTCTGCTGTCTTTTGACAAGAAGTGTTTGAGGGCTGAAAGCCCTTCATGATGGGGAATGCTTGTGTAAAGTGCACAGATGTCCATGGTGAAGAGGTGACGGTGTTGGGAGCCAGGATGGAAGGAGAAATTTTGCAGAAGATCAAGAGTATGGTTTGTGTCCTTAAGAAAGGTGGGGAGGTTGGAAACGATAGGCTGGAGGATTTTGTCGAGAAACTGAGAGATCTGGACAGTGGGGCAGGAACAGGCAGAGACAATGGGGCGGCCTGGGTTATTTGGTTTATGTATTTTGGGAAGCAAGTAGAACTGGGAATCTTTGGGTTCAGAAACGACCAGGGAATGGGCTTCATTTGGGAGGTTTCCAGCGCTAATGCACTCGCGAATGAATTTTCTGATCAGGGTGTTGTTGGTTTTGGTTTGACTGGGCTGTGAAGAGGTGTAGAATCTGGTGTCTGAGAGCTGGGAGAGTGCCTCGGCGATGTACAGGTCCCGCCGCCAAACAACAATAGCGCCACCCTTGTCAGCTGGTTTGACTACAATGTCTTTACGCTGGCGTAGTTCTCTGAGAGCTTGAGCTTCTGCTGAGGAAATGTTGGAGTGTCTGAGGGGTTTGGGTTTTAGAGCAGCGATTTGATGAGAACAGGTTTGGATGTAAAATTCTAGAGAGGGAAACTGGTTTGTGGGAGGGGTCCAGGAGCTGGGGAGGGAAGGAAAGGGAGGGAGGTCACTGTCAGGATCAGGTATAGATGGGGTGGTGTTGGTAGTGTTTTCAAAATGTGCCATGAGGCGTAGTCGCCTGAAGAAACGCTGACACTGAAAACAAGCGTCAGAACCATTGGCCTTGGGTTTGGTGGGTACGAAGTTCAGCCCACGATTGAGGACTTGACGCTGTGTGTCTGTCAAATGGAGATCAGCGGGAATGGTGACCACAAGGTTTTTGTGACATGAGGTTTGAGGGGGCTGTGGCTGAGGTTGACTGGAAAGCAGGTTGGATAGTTTTTTTGATTTGGTCTGTTTCAGGCTATTGTACAATTTTTCATTTGCTGAACGTACTGTTGAAATGATGAAATGTGTCATAGAGGGAGTGCAAAGGTCAGATATTTGTTTGCGAGTTTGTTGCAGTTTTTTGTCTGTTTGTTGGATAGATTGTTGGTGAGATCTGACAATGTCCTTCATGAGTCGGAAAGAGGTGCTTTGTAGAGTAGAATGGACAGAGCGGAGAGCAGGAGGCGACAAAGTAGAGGGATGAAACTTTAAACAGAAACCTTGGGGATGACTTTTTTGTTGATGCAGGTGCGGAGAAAGGAGAGATGACTGCAGGTACTTGTCTTGTGAAGGACAGATTTACAGTAGAACATACCTGCAGAGCGAGGAATGGTAGGAAGGAAGCGGAAGGCAGTGCTCACTTGTTGGAAGAAGGGAGAGGAAACAGGCATGATGGGGAGGGAGCAGTCGTTGGTAGCTTGATGAAGAACACAAATAGTTGGTTGACTGCAGGACCTGGATCAATGAAACAACTTGCCTGGGGTATGGTAGCAGGTCCTTGAGGAAGAGGTGGATGAGGGCGCTTCGGTTTAAAACCTTCTTGGCTCAGAGGGACAAGTGGGAATGGGTGACAGTGGGCAGGGAGAAATGGGGAAGTGAGGAAGTGAGCACTGCCAAAAAGCTGAAAAGTGAATACTGCTAGAAGATGAAAAGTGTTCAGCAAGGATTGAGGGGGAAGGAAGGAGAGAGTTGGAAGGGATGAGGGGGGGGGGTATAGAAGGAGAGGGCAGGGTGGGGAAGAAGAGAGAAATGGGTCAAGAGCAGAAGGACTGGGGGGGGGGGGGATAAAGTAAATAAAAATAGTAATAATAATGTTAAGAGACAAAATCAAGATAAGTAAGAACAAAGGGCTGTTATGGAGGAAAGTCAGTGTTTGATATTGATTCCATTTGGGTGGATAGTGCCAAGTTTGTGAATAAGGAGGGACTCTTGTTCTTTACGTCTGAAACTTTCAGTTTGGTGCTGACCATTTCCAACAGAATTGCGGCGTTGTCATGGGCACCAGGATGGGTCCTGGCTACGCCTGCCTGTTTGTTGGTTACATTGAAGAAAAGATCTTCTCACAATACACAGGCACTTTCCCAGACTTCTTCCGTCGCTTCATTGACGATTGCCTCGGTGCAGCCTCCTGTCCAATCCAAGATCTGAAAAACTTCATTGACTTCGTCAGTGGATTTCATCCAGCTCTTAGATTCACTTTTGAAATCACTCAGACTACCATTTCCTTCCTTGACATCAAAATCTCTATCTGTCCCAACTCACCCTACCTCACCACATCTGTTCATTACAAACCCACCGACTCGCATTCATACCTTCTGTACTCCTCCAGTCATCCTGCTTCCACCAAAACAAGCATTCCTTTCTCTCAACTACTTCGTTTGCGACGCATCTGCAGCGATGATGACGATTTCGCCAAACAATCTACCCTGATGATCTCATTTTTCCTTGAACGTGGATACCCTGAACCCATTTGCCAAGAAGCCCTACAAAAGGCCTCTAGAATTCCCAGAAACACTGCTCTTAAGCAAAAGATCACTCCTTCATCAGACGACAGGCCTGTTCTTGCTATCACCTTCCATCCTCACAACCTCGCCATCAAAAACATCCTTATGAAGAACTACCACATTCTGCAGACTGATCCTTCCCTGAAACACATTTTCACCCAGCCTCCACTAGTTGCCCACAAACGTGACACCAACCTCAGAGATCTTCTTGTGCATTCAAAATTGTCCACAAACACAGTCTCACCACCTGGCAATTCTCCATGCAAGCAACCCAAATGCAAAACCTGTCCTCACCTAAACTCTTCTACAACCATCTGTGGCCCCTCAGGCAAAATTTCCATACGCAACCCTTTCACTTGTCAGTCCCGCAATGTAGTTTACATTCTTTCTTGCTCCTTCTGTGGCCTCTTGTATGTTGGAGAAACCTACAGAACCCTTAACGACCGTTTCACAGAACACCTACGAGCAGTCCGTCTCGGTTACAATACACCAATTGCAAACCATTTCTGCTCTTCCGGCCACAACCTCTCCCACATGCAGATTGCTGCAGTCTGGCAAAATTCATCTTCCTCTATAAGACGTAAAGAACAAGAGTCCCTCCTTATTCACAAACTTGGCACTATCCACCCAAATGGAATCAATATCAAACACTGACTTTCCTCCATAACAGCCCTTTGTTCTTACTTATCTTGATTTTGTCTCTTAACATTATTATTACTATTTTTATTTACTTTATCCCCCCCCCCCAGTCCTTCTGCTCTTGACCCATTTCTCTCTTCTTCCCCACCCTGCCCTCTCCTTCTATACCCCCCCCCCCTCATCCCTTCCAACTCTCTCCTTCCTTCCCCCTCAATCCTTGCTGAACACTTTTCATCTTCTAGCAGTATTCACTTTTCAGCTTTTTGGCAGTGCTCACTTCCTCACTTCCCCATTTCTCCCTGCCCACTGTCACCCATTCCCACTTGTCCCTCTGAGCCAAGAAGGTTTTAAACCGAAGCGCCCTCATCCACCTCTTCCTCAAGGACCTGCTACCATACCCCAGGCAAGTTGTTTCATTGATCCAGGTCCTGCAGTCAACCAACTATTTGCATTTTTGACAGAGTATGGAATCTGAAATATTGATAAATAGTCTCTCTCTCTCTCTCTCTCTCTCTCTCTCTCTGCCGCACTTTGTGTCCGTCTGCCCTGTCTGCCTGCCTCTCTCTCTCTTTCTCTCCCCCCCCCCCCCCCCCCCCCACATCTCTCTTTCTTCCGTCTGTCTGCCTCACTTTGTGATCTGTCTGCTCTGTCTGCCTCATGTTGTGTCTGTCTGCCCTGTCTGCCTCATTTGGTGTGTCTACCTCGTCTGCCTGCCTGCCTCTCTCTCTCTCTCTCTGTTTTCATGTCTTCAAAATATCATCGTATGGTTATCCTGATCCTACCTTCCATACTAGTCCGCTCATTCCTTTTGTCCTCCTTGTATTATTGTTTTCCATTTCGTTTAAAGGAGGGCTTCCAGGGATTTTTTTTCTTTACTCGGGATGGAGGGATATCAAAACTTATTTTTGTTTGTTTGTTTTCTATAAAGTATCATATAGCTTGCATTTGACACGTAGCTATGGATTAAGTCCTGCCTGTAGCTGCCTTCTCTCTCTCTCTCTCTCTCTCTCTCTCCTCTCTCTCTCTCTCTCTCTCTCCATACACAGAATGAAAGCGTCAGTACACTACACAATAGTACGTACAAAAACCCAGACAAAACATTTAAAACAGCAAGAGAATGTCCATCATCAATAGATCATACAGAATTGCATGGTGATGGTGAATTACTGAGAAAGAGAAAAGGAGAAAGAAAAAAAACATACTGTTAGTTAGGCAGAATGATCTACCACTGCAGATATGAATGCTTATCTCCCCCTATTTCCTCAATCTAGGACATAAGAGCAAGCTTTGTTTATAATTGAATATATATATATATATATATTCAATTATAAACAAAGCTTGCTCTTATGTATGTATGTATATATATATATATATATATATATATATATATTCAATTATAAACAAAGCTTGCTCTTATGTCTTAGATTGAAGAAATACGGGGATATAAGCATTCACATCTGCAGTGGTAGATAAATCTGCCTAACTAACAGTATGTGCTTGAGTGGGTGAATGGGGAAAAAATGAAATAAATGCTTCTCAAAATGAGCCTTCAGCAAGCTTATAGTCTCCAAGAAGGAGACATTCTCCAATGGGGAGGAAACTCACTAGCATATAACTCCTGGTCAGATACCGATATTTCGAAACCTGATTGTTTCTCCTCAGTGACCGCGGAAAGTGGTAATTTGACTCCTCTGCCTTTTATATATATATATATATATATATATATATATATATATATATATTATATATATATATATATATATATATATATATATATATATATATGAACAGAGAGTTTAAAAACCACAACAGACAAGATAAAAAGATTTCCAAAATTTTCGGCTTTAATGCCTTCCTCAGTGGTGAGTTGACTGGCCGGCGAGTCACACATTTATACATGAATAAAAAGGAAGTGAATAAAATTCACTATCTTAAAACAAGAAGCTAAAAAGAAAAAGAATTGCACGTACCAGGCGAATCTTTCAAATGGAAGGGGAGCAAAGGGACGTGATAGTATGTGGAAGAGGGGCTGAGTAAGTGTGTGTAAAAGCGTGCGCGCGTCACGCACATGTGGGAGTGTGTGCGTATATGAGAGTGTTAGTGTGAGTGAGTGTGAGTGAGTTTGAGTGTGTGGGTGTGTGTGTGTGTGTGTGTGTAAGCGTGTGTATTGTGTGTATGGGGGAGGGGGGAGGAAAAGGGGGGGGGTGTTCGGTAGGGGGAGGCAAAAGGAGTCAAGCGGCGTAGAACATGCACAGTTATTGTAGTGAGTTGAGTCCGAAAGGATGGAGAGTTTTCAATTTTCTTATCCAGAATTTTCCCCTACAAATTCTGTGCGTGTGGCTGTCTGAAAAAACTTTTTCTATCACCATGCATTTCATGTTGGCTAGGGTGTGGTTGGGCAGGTATATATATATATATATATGGGAGGGTAGGGAGAGAGTGAGAGTGTGAGAGTCATCACATAGTAATGACAAACTGTTTAATACGATTGAGAAAATAAACACTAGGAGTGAGAGAGAGGGGTGGGGTAGGGGGAGACAGAGCGAGAGAGAATTAATTTTTCTAATGAAAAAATAAGGCCTGTTGTCCATGGCCCAGTTGGAGCCCCCTCCCAAAAACAGAAAAGAAACAAAAGTAACATCAATATATGTACAGATAACGAGAAAAATAAACATCTTCAGTAGTACTTTTGTGTGCAAAATGCATCAGCCTGACATGGGATTCAAGACATAAACTTTCACCATCGTTTGATGATTATGACTTTTTCTGTCTCGTGATTCCTACACCTGCATAGGCTTCACCACCAAGGCGTTCATTGCTGTCAGGAAGAAAGAAAACGTGCGAGTATCTACAACAAAGACAGGCGAATGGTCCAGAAAAGCAGAAAAATAATAGAAGCAAAGATAATGACGGAAAAGAGGAAGTCACAAGCACAGAATTTCTACATGATGGGGTAGTTGAGTGTACTAAAAGACCCCCACGAGGTCTGGGTCACACAGATATGTCTATACGTGAAACACACTTTCCATACGGCGCGCCAAAATTACAGCTATGCAATTTCAAAGCCGTTTCGTTGTAAGGTATGTCATACGTAGCCGTGACAAAGCATCACAAATTGCACTGCACACCTCAGGGGTAGACAACACAGTAGTAATAAAACTGTCTGTAAAAACACATATCTACTTGCTGTCTTTGTTTAGTTGTGAAAACACAAGATCCTTTTTTTCTTTTTTCCTTTTTTTTTTTTTTTGTTTTTTTTGTTTGTCCTCCAACTTCCATTTTTTCCACATCTTTTTTTCAAGTTCTTTCATTTTCTTCTTTTTTCTGTGGGTCCTCCATCTTCCCATGTTTTTCCCACTTTCTCTCTCTCTTTTCCCTTTTTGTTTTGCTTTATCAACTCTCGTTCACCCAGCAAATCTGTATGTTATTTTACCGATGGACATTCTCATGTGAACTTCAATATTTTAGTGTTTGATACAGAGCATCTGGGTTTATCAATGTGCTAATGTTTGGTGTTCTGACACATTCATTCTTTTTGTTGCAGCGAAAAAAAACAGAGAATGAGAGAAAGACTGAAGGACAGACACACAGAGAAAAGAGAAGAAAAGGAAGGAAGGAAGGAAGAAAGAAGAGGAATAATGAAGGACAAAAACCAAAAAAGAAATCGTAACTGTGTAAAAGCAAACAAAATAAATGAATACACAGTTGTTTAGTGAGTATGAAATACAATAAGCTACAGGCCCAGATGTGTCCAGGCTGAATACATTTACAAGATTTAAATTGCCCTTCCCCTCTTCCGTTCTCTCCTGTGTGTCCGAACGTTCCCCAAAGCCTTCCTTGAAACGAAAAACGAAAACAACCAAGAATGACCTTAGGAACGAATAGGCTGGTTGTGTCGAAGAACATGCCCAGTGACCCCATCCTTACAGTGAAGATGGAAAAATATTAGGGAGAAAAAAAAGGAAAAAACTACAAGATGTGAGGAAAGACCGGATGCGCACGAACGTGAGCGTGCGTGCGTGCGTGCGTCCGTGTGTGTGCATGTGTGTGCGCGCGCGCGCGTGCGTGCGTCCGTGTGTGTGTACGTACAAAACTATCTGCAAGCCTACAAAATCATGCGCATGTAATCAAAAGCATACCCACGTTTATAAATCGCCCGCCTCCGCAAATATATGCAGTTATAGAAAGAATAAGCAAAGATACAGCGAATAACAATCCCCCCACCCCCCACCCCTCCCCCCAAAGGAAATGAAAAAAGTTATTAACATAAAAGAATGAATAGATTAATTTAAACTTGGATACATGAACTAAAAAGGAAATGTTTCTTCTAAAATTACGTTTAATTTAACATACTTACTGTGGCTCACTAATGCAATAAGCGACAGCGGTTTGCTATCCCTACCCCGTACACAATAAAGTCCGTATGGACAAGAACCCTAAAGGGGCCTGTTGTCTTGCGCAGGCCCAGATCATTCCTCTTTTCGAGGTAATTAATACCCTGACTGTGAAATCCTAAGGGAACCAGGCAGGAAGGGAGGGACTCTGCGTGAGCCACGGTAAGTATGGTAGATTAAACGTAATTTTATCAGAAAAAAAATTCCTTTTAATTACACATACTGTACCATGGCTCACTAATGCAGAGTAGCACTACAAGGAAGGAGGGCTCACCTGGTGAACGTCTGGAGGAGTGACAAGAGCCAGGGTATGTGGCGGAGATGGGATGCTGAGCCACCACAGCTGAAGCGATGCCCTTGGACCCATCAAATCCGCATCAGGACTCACACACGCAGCTTTGATTACTTCTCTCAGCCATCGAGAGATTGATGAGCGTCTGATGTCCTCCTTCTAACTTTCATTGTAAGAGAGAAACAGGAGGCGCTGCTTCGAGCAAGAAGACTTCGTCCGCTTTCTATACACTTGCAGGGCGCGCACCGGACAGAGTGTGCGGTCTTCATCATCTGGGGCGAAAATAGAAGTCAGAGGATGAATAGAGATAGTAGGAGAAGGAGAACCTGGCGACTGGTTTTTGGCTAAGAATTCGGGGAGGAGCCGAAGAGATATCGAGCCATCAGGTTCGAAGGCTGCGTCCCCGGGAAGCCACTAAGAGCATGGACTTCACTGTAGCGCCTCCCCGAAGCCAGAAAAACAGGAAAGGCTGTCTTGAAGGAGAGGAACTTCAGAGAACACTCCCTGATGGGCTCATAGGGAGGGAGCCTCAGGGAGGAGAGGACTAGAAAGAGATCCCACGCAGGGGTACCGTGGGGGGTTCGAGCCTCTTGTAGAGCGGCTCCCCTGACTAGATCCCGCAGGAAGGGGTCGTCCGCAAAGGAAGGGCCGCCTAACTGGCAGATGGTGGTGCAGATAGCCGCCCTGTGACCCCTAACAGAGGGGGCTGACAGTTGTTCCTCAGACGAAGGCGAGGTAGTTTGCTAACTGAAAGCGAGAGGGGGAGTGGGGCGACACCGCATGGGTGGAGCACCAAGAAAGCCAGCCGTTCCAGTGGACACTGTATAACCCCTGTGTGCCTATCCTGTAAGCTTGATCCACAAGGTTAATTACCGGGGGTAAGTGCCTTGGGTAGACAGCGCGTCCCGCACAGTAGCCAGGCTTGAAGGTTTAGCAAGTCTGGATTGCCGTGCGGAATGCCTGACCGTGGCTGGAGCAGGGACCTTGTTGTCTGAGCGAGCTTTATCGGAGGCAAGTTAGATAGGTGCAGGAGGTCCGAAAACCACGCTTGGACCTGCCAATAGGGGGCCTGAGGATCAGTTTGGCCAAGTCTTCCCTGGCTTTCCGTAGAACCTTTCCCAGGATGGGGAATGGAGGGAAGGCATAGCCTATCAGGCCCGACCACGGGATGGACGGAGTGTCCACAGCCAAAGCCTCCGTCTCCGAACCTGGAGATACATATAGCTGGAGGCGGTGAGTAAACCTGGTGGCAAACAGGTGTACTTGTGGTTTGAACCACGCAGCCCAGACTGGTTCCAAGACCGAATGGACCAACGTCCATTCTGATGGAAGGATCATGTACGCCCTGCTGAGGGAATCCAAGAGAATATTGATCTACCCTGGAACATGCTTGGCCGGGATCCGGATGAACTGATCCTCGCACCAGAGAAGAACCTGTTCCGCCCTCAGGGACAAGGAGAGGGAGCGCCCCCCCCCTTCCTCACTCCCCCTCCCCCCTGCTTGTTGACGTTGTTGTGTTGTCCGTGTTGAGGAGAACGTGTTTCCCCCTCAGAAAGGAATTCCCTGAGGGCTTGAAAAAACCGCCTCCAGCTCCAGCAGGTTAATGTGCCAGGACCTCATCTCCTCTGGCCATCGCCCGGCTGCCGTCAGAGAGCCCACATGGACCCCCAACCTGGAGTTGGACGCGTCCGTGAACAAGGCCCCCTGAGGACGGGGAGGCGTGATGTGGACTCCCTGGGAAAGCCACGACTAGCAGTGCCATTGGGTCACTGAGGTTTGGAACCAATCGCCCACAGGAATCAGAAGGTCCCAAGACTGACGCCTTAGTCATTGAGGGTGAGCCGGCCTCCGAAATAGGCGTTGGAACTGGTGTTTGTGGAGCCGACCAAGAGGTACTATGGGGCCAACGACTCCATTAATCCCAAAAGGGAGACCAGCTTCCTGGCCGTTGCCTAATGCAGAGACAGGAGGTGGGCTAAGAGGATCCTGAGGCGTACTAGATGCTGGGGGGTTGGAGATACCAACCACTTGGTTGTGTCGAAGAACATGCCCAGGAACTGGAACTGCTGCGACAGGGTGAGGTCTGACTTCTCCTCGTTGCGAACAAACCCCAAGTCTTGACCGAGGTCTAAAACCTGGAGAGCTTGTTGGGAGCACAGAGTGCTGGAGGAGGCTAGAAGAAGCCAAATGTCGAGATTGGCTAGGAGGCGGATTCCTCTCTTCGAACGTGCATGCCAAGTTGCCAGTCACCTTCGTGAAAACCAATGGGGCTGGAGCCAGACCAAAGGGAAGAGCCCTGGACTGGAAGGCCCAGTCCCTCCAAACAAACTGAAGACACTTCCAGTCCCTCGGGTGAATCAGGAGGTGGAAGTATGCATCTTTCAGGTCGATGGATACCGCCCAGTCGCCCGGGTGCATGGCATCACGATTGACATGAGGGTTTCCATTTGAAAATGGAGGTCACTGAGGAACCTGTTCAGGGGGCGAGGAGTCCAGGACAAGCCTCCAACCCCCAGAAGCTTTGGGGACCACAGAGATTCAGCCATAAAAGCCCGGAGAGAAATGGGGAATGACCTCCTCTGTGGCTATCTTGGCTAAAAGCGAAAGGACCTCCTAGACTAAGGCCTGAGAGGCCAGGAGATCTCAAGGAGGAGCGAAAGGAGGAAAGGGCGCGAGATGGGCCTTTCTTGTACCCCATGGAAGGCGACACCCCAACCTGATCACCCGCAGGGCCCACTGGCTTGCGAGAAGCCATTCCCAGGCACTGAGGCGCTGTGACAAACTGGCCACGTGATCGCCTGTGTGGTGTGATGGCCCCAGGTTGGGGGTTAGTCACTGGGAGTGAGCCGGCTGAAAAGAGGCAGGCTTTTGGTCCGGAGATCGGGTACCCGACCGGCCTTTGGCGGGTTGCCTAGCCCAAGACCCTTTGTGTCCAAATGATCGATGGGCCTTGGCCGGTGGAGGGCCTTGGGAAGAGGTTGCCAAAGCAGGGTGCTTTGCCACGGGGCAGGAAGGACCCGGATTGGATAAAGGGCACGATGATGGAGGGATCTGCGGACTGGCAGAGAGCGCAAAGGCCTCCAAGTCTGGGTCCTTAAGGGTGGATACCAGACCTCCCAAGAAGACGTCCATCACTGAAACGCCTACAGCCCCTTCCTAGCAGTCTCCTCCCAATCTGCGAGGCATCGCTCTGGAAGAGCGTCCTGCCGTGGTTGAGAACGAGACCTCTCCTGCAAAAGGAGGTCCTCTTGGGAAAGGGAGAGATGAGAGTCTGGGATAGACTCGTGGACCATAAAGTCCTTCCTTGCAATGGGGAGCTTTTCTGGCTTGAGAAACTTCCCACACGCTAATGCTCCGGGAAAATCAGGCACAGAACCACTTGGAATGTCCTGCACCTGTCCTGCATCTAGCCTTGCTTAGTGTCCTCATTATAGAGTCGGCTACTATGCCTGGCTCTTTTAAGAGAGAGGTGGGAAGGTCCGAGAGAGGTAGCGCAACCAAGGCGAGCTCTGCTGCTAAAGACCAGGGAGCCCTGGCCTCTTAAGAGGACACGGCTGCAGGCATGTACGTGGTCAGGAGGGCCACCAAGTCATGAAAGGAGAAGGACGAAGGTATCGGGTCCTCACCCTCTGACTCTGAGTGTGCCAACTCTGCACTGCAGGCAGAGGAGGTGACTGACCTCGGTGTGGACGTGCATGGGGGCAAGCCCGACAGATCTAGGTTGATTGATCCCGAGGGAACCTTTGGGGAGGGATCTGCTACCAGATGGGCTGGAGAGGCAGGCGAAGGAGAGGCCTGCGCTGCTGGAGTGCCGGGCAAAATGCCGGGCCACCATGGAAACCCCTGGGCAGGGTCACATGGCTGAGAAATGCTGCCATTGAGCCACGTGAGGGGCCCATGGCGCCCAAGGCTGAGGGCTCTTCCCCAATGAAGAGGGGGGCTGAATCTGGGCCCAAGCAAGCGTAGGGAGACCCTGAGAGGCCTGCCCGCTGCAGTTTGCCTGGCAATTGCCAAGGAAACTATGCATTCTGTCTCGAATGGGAAACAGAGGTAAGAGCGAGGGCGAAGCCAGGCAAGGGCAGAGGAAGGGAAACAACCGGGGCTGACTGAACATTGGACACCCATAAAGGAAAAGTTGACTCCCTTGGCTCACCCGATGGCAGCGCTGGCACGAACGGGGCTGAAATTGGGAGAGGGGATGAAGAAGGGGCTAAGCCTTCAGAATTTCCATCACCCGACCCTTTATTCCCCAAAGAAGGGGGTACCTGCATCCGTGATTGGGCCATGGCGATCAGCAGCAGAATCTCGGCTGAGCTGTACACGGGATGCAGGGACGGGATCGACAGAACCGCAGCTGAGTCGATCACCATGAGAATTTCGCATCACCCGACCCTTTATCCCCCAAAGAAAGGGGTACCTGCATCTGTGATTCGGCCCTGGCGACTGAATTGCGTGCAGCAGAACCTCGGCTGAGCTGTACATGGGATGCAGTGACGGGATCAACAGAACCATAGCCGAGTCTATCACCGTGAGAAAGTAAGGGGGTGAGCAAGGGCTTGCCGTCACCTCAACAGAACCGCAGCTGAGTTGAGGCGACACCCGAAAAGAATGAGACGAGAAAGAAGGGCGAGAGAGCGGTGGTGAAGAGACAAAGGGCTCTGGCATGCCATAAAAAGCACCGGCCTGTGAGTTGGAGAGATCAACGGACGAAATCTTCCGAACCCTCGCTTTGCCACCCAAACGCTTCACGTACGTTTCTCCCTTAAGCGAAAGCATAAGCAAAAACATCAACATCAGCAGCAACATTCAATCAATTGCGAGAAAAAGTAAAAATACTTTGCTGCTCGGAGCGTACAAGGCTAACGGGAAATGGCTGCCGAGAAAAGAGGAATGATCTGGGCATGCGCAAGACACCAGGCCCTTTCAGGGTTCTTGTCCATACGAGCTTTATTGTGTACGGGCAGGGATAGCAAACCGCTGTCGCTTATTGCGTTAGTGAGCCACAGTACAGTATGTGTAATTGAAATAATAATAAATAACTATATAAGAGAGAGCCGACCACTGATAAACCGACATAGACCAAAGGGGAAAAACAAGGCAGAGAAAGAGGAGAGAGGGCGACGGAGGAGGCGGAGGGGGCAGTGAAATAATCATGTAAATAAACAACTTCTCAAAAAGTTTAGGGCTTTTTGTGGCATCTATTAGTGTATGTAAAATTTCATATTGCACTGAAAATTGTTCATTGTTTTGATCTCGACTTCGATCACAGGTTCTAAAGGTGTCAAAATGAGTTCAGTTTGTTTATTTGTTTGGTTTGGTTTTATCCATTGCACGGACTTTAATGTAACCTTATCATACACTGACTGGAATAAGATACTCAAAGTTCTTGTTATCCCATGCAAACTGCTGTCAAACACCTAAATTGCTTTGATGTTTTCTACTACTGGCCATGGTTTGTCCTTAAATTGAGAATTATTTCGACTCTTCTTGCTATATCATGATTGTCAAAATCTGTTAAACTTGATAACAAATATTGTTCATTTTTATCATTAACTTTTTCTCCACAACAATCCATTGTAACACGCAAACTAGTAAACGTGTGGCACTGGACAAAGCTTTGGCAGTGAATAACTTGACCTGCTCTACCATGTCTACAATAGTCAATGCTTAACTGCCAAATAGTTTTACAAACAAGGAGACCTAACTCTATGCAACAGCACTAATGTGCGTGCATGCGTACGTTTTCACACACACACACACACACACACACACACACACACACACACGTCTACTCGCATGTACTGGCTTGTGGATATGTATCAGAGAAGAGTTAGATGCACAGATAAAGTGTTGCTGGTCACTTCTTGACAGCCTCAGGACCCCTGTTCTCCTTCCAACTCCTCTGCAATGCTCCAATCACGCTGTGTCTGACGACAGCTGATTAGCCAATCAACGCCTTCCTATGGACTCACTTAAGGAGCAATCGGTGTACATTTGGGGTCCAGTCAGGGCACGCGGTGTGCTCATTAGGCCGGATCCCCCCTTCCCACTCTCCGCCCCCCCCCCCCCCCCCCCCCCCCCCACTTCCTTTTCCGTCAAATGATCGATGCTATTATCTGCCTGCTCCTTCATTTGGCTTGCTCTGTACTATGTCCATTAGTGCAGGGAAAGACCGCCTCCTGTATGCTTGATGGCCTTTGTCCTCGTCATGACTGCACCATCCCTGGCACTTGGTCCTTAGCAGGCTCCGGGAGCCGATTACTTTTGTTGCTCTGGTGTGAAGATGTGCTGACCTGACTGTTAAACTCTGATATGGCCATGATGTAAGGATGTGCCGAGCTAACGGACTCCAGTCTGGCCATGGTGTAGAAATGTGTTGCTGTTATTGAGTGACTTAGGTTTAACAGATTGTTGACCTGATTGGAAGATTCTAATTTGGCCGTGGTGTAAAGGTGTGTTGACCAGATTGGGGGACTGCCATTAGGCCGTGTTGCAAAGGTGTGATGAGCTCACAGGAGGACTCCAGTTTGGTCATGGTGCAAAGGTGTGATGACCTCACCGGAGGACTCCAGTTTGGTCGAGGTGCAAAGGTGTCATGACCTCAGGACTCCGCTTTGTCTGTGGTGTAAAAGTGTGTCAGATTGATTGGGGACTCCAAACTGGAAAATTGGTCTGACCTGATTAAAGGACTTGGGTTTGGTTATGATGTAAAGATGTCTTGACCTGCCTTGTGGACCTGTGCTTTGCTGTGGTGTAAAGGTGCATTGACCTGGTTGATGGAATTGTTTTGCTGTGGTGCAAAGGTGTGCTGACCTGATTGTCGGGCTTGTGTTTTACCATGGTACAAAGGTGAGCTGACCTGGGTTCTAGCCGTGGTGTAAAGGCGAGTTGACCTGACTGGTGAAATTGAGTTTAGCCATAGTGTAAAGATATGGTAACCTGATTGGAAGACTTAGGTTTGGCCGAGGTGAAAATGTGTGTCAACCTGATTAATGGGCTTGGGTTTGCCATGATGCAAAGGTATGCTGACCTGATTGAAGGACTTAAGTTTAGCTGAGGTGTAAAGGTGAGTTGATATGATTGCAAGACTAACGTCTAGCTGTGGTATTCAAATGTGCTGACCTAATTGAAAGATTCTTTTTTTGCCGTGGTGTAAAGGTGTGTTGATCTGATAAAAGGTTTGGGGGTTGGCAATGGCATAAAGGAGTCTTCAGCTGATAAAAACAAATCTTGCGGTTGTCCGTGGTATAATGGAGTGTAAACTTGATTGGAGGACTCCAGTGTGGCCATGATGTGAAGGTGTGGTGACCTGACTGAGAGACTTGGGTTTGCTAGGACATAGAGTTGTGTTGACGTGACAAGAAGACTCAGGTTTGGTCGTATAAAGATGTGCTGATCTTATAGGGGGACTCACATTTGACCGTGGTATAAAGGAGTGTTGATCTGACTGGAGAACTTTGATTTGGACGTAGTTTTAAAGTGTGTTGACCTGATAGGAGTCTGGTTTGCTTAGATCGTCAAGGATTGTTGGGCCCTCTCACTGTTCAAGAAGCTGAATCCTTACATTACATTTCTCCTTTGTTCCTGTCAATAGCATAGCAGCCATCATGTTGTGATCTGGTAACTTATTTGGGAAACTACACACTGTTCAGAGCAGACACAAGTTGTCCATCCTAAGGTGGACATCTGCTGTATGAACTAATGTATTTGTAAAGAATTCTCAGGTGTATTTTCCAACAACAGCTATGCTTTTCAATTACTTTTTTTCCTTTTTTTTTTTTTTTTTTTTTGGGGGGGGGGGGGGGGTATGTGTGCGGGCGTGCTTGCGGGCGTGTATGTATGTGTGTGTGTGCGTGCGTGTGTGTGTGTGTGTGTGTGTGTGTGTGTGTGTGTGTGTGTGTGTGTGTGTGTGTGTTTAATCTGCATGCTATAAATCAAGGAGAATGGCTGAAGGATGAAGGATGTCGATGATTTGTCATGTAACTGAATTGTATAGTTATTAATTTATGAACTGGCGTTGATAGCTTGTTGCCCTTGCTGATGTTTTTCTTCTTCTTCTTTTACCCACGACAGGACTTGTTTCTGGTACGTGATAACAGCCCTCAAACGCCCAGTGCAGTCCGCTGGGCCATGAGCGAACCGAACTGCGTCTCTCTCTCTCTCTCTCTGTCTCTGTGTGTGTGTGTGTGTGTGTGTGTGTGTGTGTGCGCGCGCGCGCGCGCGCGTGTGTGCGCCGGACAACGAGAGAGAGAAAACCAGAGAACACGGGAACTCTTTCCGTGAAGTTACACGCGCGGAAAATTCATTAACGAGAGGCATCGTTCCTCTCCAAACTGTGAAAGCTGAATGTCATCCGCCAGTCCAAGTAGCCAGGTTCTGTCCGGAAACCAGATGGCTCCGAGGACCTCCAGATGGCAGGAGCGCCGTCGTTGTTCAACACGCTACCAGTTAGATCGCCGACAGGAAGGGTCGGAGTAGAAAGGGAGGTGGGAGTCGTGGTGGTTTGAAAAGACGATAGAAAAGAGGAATAAGTCAGTATGCTCATAATAAAAGTTCACAGAAACAGTCATAAACTGATTAAATAACAACCAGACAGCGTTGGGGCGCACGTGGTCCGCGCACTAGCAGCACAAGGCATAGGAAAACAGAGAGAAACACTTAACTGCTGACAGGCAACAGAGAAACACTGAATTGTACAGACAACAAAGAAACATTTAATTGCTGACGGACAACAGAAAAACACTGAACTGCTCACAGATATCAAAGAAAGACTGAAATGCTAACAGACGACAAAGAAACATTTAATTGCTGACGGACAACAGAAAAACACTGAACTGCTCACAGATATCAAAGAAAGACTGAAATGCTAACAGACGACAAAGAAACACTGAATCGGACAGACAACTGAGAAACATTAAACTGCTGACAGGCAACTGAAAAACTCTGAACTGCTGACAGGCAACTGAAAAACTCTGAACTGCTGACAGGCAACTGAAAAACTCTGAACTGCTGACAGGCAACTGAAAAACTCTGAACTGCTGACAGGCAACTGAAAAACTCTGAACTGCTGACAGGCAACTGAAAAACTCTGAACTGCTGACAGGCAACTGAAAAACTCTGAACTGCTGACAGGCAACTGAAAAACTCTGAACTGCTGACAGGCAACTGAAAAACTCTGAACTGCTGACAGGCAACTGAAAAACTGAACTGCTGACAGGCAACTGAAAAACTCTGAACTGCTGACAGGCAACTGAAAAACTCTGAACTGCTGACAGGCAACTGAAAAACTCTGAACTGCTGACAAACAATAAACACTAAACTGGACAGAAAACAGCGGCACATTGTGGACAGACAACAGGAAAACCCAGCTGACAGACAACAGGAAAACCCAGCTGACAGACAACAGGAAAACCCAGCTGACAGACAACAGGAAAACCCAGCTGACAGACAACAGAGAAACACTGAACTGGACAGAAAACAGCGGCACATTGTGGACAGACAACAGGAAAACCCAGCTGACAGACAACAGGAAAACCCAGCTGACAGACAACAGGAAAACCCAGCTGACAGACAACAGAGAAACACTGAACTGGACATAAAACAGAAAAGCCGTGTTGACAAAAAGAGAAACACTGAACTACTGACAGACAGTAAAGAAACACTGATCTGCTGACAGATTTTTATACCAAAATACTAAACCGGGCAGCCAACAGAGAAACACTAATTTGCTGACAGACAACAAAGAAACACCGAATTGCTCGTTGACAACAGAGAAATACTGCATTGCAGACAGATTACAAGGGAAAAAACACTGAACTGCCGACAGACAACAGAGAAACACTGAATTGCTGACAGACAACGAATAAATATTGAACTGCTGACAGACAACAGAGAAATACTGCATTGCTGACAATTCCTGACAGACGACAGAGAAACACTGAACTGCTAACAGACAACAGAGAAACGTTGAACTACTGACATACTGAGAAACGTTGGACTACTGACAGACAACAGAGAAACGCTAAATTGCTGACAGACAACAGAAAAATATGAACTATTGGCAGACAACAAACAGTTAATTGCTGACAGACAACAGAGATAAGCTAAACTGCCGATAGACAACAGAGAAACACTTAATGGCTGATGGGCGACAGAGAAACACTGGTCTGTTGACTGAATTGGTCACAGACGATGAGAAACACTGAATTGCTGATAAAGAGAAACAGACTTGGACAGACGACAAGGAAACACTGATCTGCTCACAAAGCAGGAGCGTTGCACTGCCAACAGACCAAGAGAAACACTGGACAGACGTCAGAGAAACACTGAACTGGACAGACGTCAGAGAAACACTGAATTGCTGACAGTTAACAGATAAACACTGAACTGCTGACAGACAACAGAGAAACACTGAACTGTTAACAGACCATGGGAAACGCTGAAGTGCTGATAAAAAGCAACACTGAATTTGAGAGATAACACAGGAACACTGCACTGCAGGTGGACATCAGAAAAAAATAGCTGACAGATAACAGAACACTGAATTGGACAGATAATTTAAAAACACTGGACTAAAGACAGCCAACAGAGAAAAACTGAACTGCTAACTTGTAACAGAGAAAGACATAATTGCTGACAGACTACAGTGAACATTGAACTGCAGCCAGACAACAGAAAAATGTTGAACTGCTGACAGAGAATGGAAAAACACTTGACTGCTGACAGACAACAGAGAATCACTGAATTGCTGACAGACAACAGAGCAACACTGAACTGCTGACAGACAACACGGAAACACTGAACTGCTCGCAGACATCAGAAAAATACGGAGTTGCTGACAGACAACACAGAAACAAAACATAGAACAGACAATTGAGAAACGCCGAATTACTGACAGACATCACAGAAACACTCAGAAACTGAGCCCAAGTTCCTAAAAGTTTCATTGTGTCTGTGAAGAGAGTGTGTCGACGGAAAATGTAGTTCGCTTGCTCTAGCTTTCGAGGGAAAAGAAAGGGGGATTTCAAAGTTTTGTGCCCCGGCCCACCTAGTCACCTAGTCACCATGCAACATGCATGCCGCACGTGTGGTGAATAGATAACACAGGGCGATCGGCTTATCACCTGGCTGAATCGGAGGACAAACTGGTCGACGGCATCGAACGGAGAAGCGCTGGCGAGGACGTATGCTTCATACGGTGTTTTATTTTTGTGTGTGTGTGTGTGTGTGTGTGTGTGTGTGTGTTTTGTTTTAATCACACAGGTGGTGTCAAAGCTATACGTAATGTGCGAACCACGGCTGGCCTATGTTAGGCTCAGCAAACCTCCAGGTGAATTGTGGTGAACAGAAAAAGAAAAAAAGAATGATGAAGATTAATATTCTTTAGCTAAAGGTACTTTCTAAAGATAATTCTTTAAAAAATTTTTTTTTTTTAAACCGATTAATCTGTTTTTCTTTTCTTTTCGGGAACCTTTTCCCGGAAAGAGCAGATCGAGTACTCTACCTTTTTTTCTGAGAAGTGCACTAGCAGTGTGTGTGTGTGTGTGTGTGTGTGTGTGTGTGTGTGTGTGTGTGTGTGTGTGTGAAGTAAAAATCATCTTTATTGAGGATTAAAGAATAAGCTTTCCAGCTTTTTTTTACATCCTGCCCGCATAGAAAAAAATGAAGAAACAAATACAGCATATAACCACAAGAACAAACAACATTTTCAAAAGCACCTAATTTCTATCACGCAAACACATAACTCTTATATCAAATATGAAACAATAATAAAACTATTGTTGGAACATCAATTTCAAGTGCAGTGAGAGAGAGAATGAATGAATAATGCTTATTCCTTAAGGCCATTGCCCCCTTATGAAGGAAGTACAAAGTACAAAATGTAGAACACAGTATTATTTGCAGTAGGCCTATTGGAGATAACTAGACACCGACCATCATGGCATCATTAAAGAACGCAACTGAAATGCTCAGCATAAGTAAATCAATAAATTTCTCACAATTCTATCTTTCTAGAAACTAGTAACATACTTAAGCGAAAATGGTTAGGATGATTTTTTGTGGGACATATCGCGTTCTTAAATCACTTAATACAGAGCAAAACAAAACACAATGCAATTCATCTTCATTTCTCTTATAACGATAATAATGTACAGCGATTTCGGAAACATCACATCAAAACCTTGTCATTATAAATTTCAGATGCTTGTGTAAATTATTTTCAAATAAGGCTTGACTTCATGTATGGTGAAGAATGTCCTATACATATAAAATCTTTCTCTGTTTTTATAATGGGAATCCCAGTCTTGCCATCAATATGAAATAAATCTGTCTTTAAATTTATGTGTAAAGTGTTTAACATTCTGAACTCGTTGGTTTGCCCATACATACGAGTTGCCCATACATATCCAAAACCAAGCTGATAATCTTGCAACGAATATTCGATATCCAGTTTCTTTTGTCTTGTGTATCTAAATCGAATAACATTTTGTAAGCCTTCTGTGGTAGTCTATTATCATTTCATCCATTGTCGTTGATTTTAGCCAGTAACGGATACAACGTATTGCACAAAAAATTCAGATATCTATCAGTATGAAGTCATTGGGTGTCTGCATTTCAACTCCTAAAAACTTCTTTAAAGAAAATAAATGTACTTTTTCGCATCATCCAGACCCCCTCCCCCCACCACCAAGTTCCTCCACCACCAAGTTCCTCACCGTACAGGGCTATTGACTGAACTTGAGAATCAAATAGTTTCAAAAACAGATTCGAACTATTGGTAAAAACACAAAATTTCCGCCAGATACATAATGCCGCATTTTTCGCTTCACTTCTTAGGTGAAGTGAAACCGAGTTTGGTAGAAAACAATATCCCTAAGTATTTATTTGCATGCACAACAGGTATGTCTGTATTATTATACGTTCGTCTTTCTCTTGCTGATAAATGACCACCTTTTCTAAAGACAATAATTTTGCTTTTGTTCAAATTTACCATCAGATCAAAATTAGATGCAGCTCTTTGTAGACTATCAGCTGTGTCTGTAGACCTATTACTGTATATGCTAATAACATTACGTCATCTGCTAGTAATAAAAGAATAACTCAAAAAATAATCGATTGTGAACAAAGCTTCACGATTACCGTTTTCAATAATCTCCAAAGCAGGTTCATTTATGTAAAGGGAAAACAGAATTGGGCCACACACATCACCCTGTTTTACACTAAAATGTAAATTTGATGTAGTCTGTTAATTTAGATCCATATTTAATCCTCATTTTAACGTTATTGTACATGCTTCGGATACAATGATACAGTTTGTCTTTTATTCTATTCTTTAAGAAAACACACCATAGAATTTTCTGATTTAAAGAATCAAATGCTTTTTCAAAATCTACTAAGGCCACTACACCTTCCGATTAAAGGAGAACTTTTTTTGAACTAATGCTGCCAATGTGAACATGTGGTCAATAGTTGAATAATTCTTTTTAAAATCAGCTTTGTGCTCCGCAGTGATGTTATTTCTTTCAACCCATTCCTGTAACCGACGATTTATGACTGTACCGTAAATTTTACTATTGTTATCACATAAAGTAATGCCCTATAGTTGTACGGATGATTGACATCACCCTTCTTGTATAATGGTAGCGCAATTCCTTCCGTCCAACTTTCCGAGAAAAAAAAAAAAACCTTTTTGAAACAAGGCATTAAAATATATAACGAAAACATCTAAGTCATAGTCACAGGCACTTTTTACTAATTCTCCATTTTTTTTCCATTTGGGCCAACTGCTTTCTTGTATTTTATCTTTTTCAGCGCTAACATAATTTCTTCTCTTGAAATTGGTCTGTTGAAATAGTGATTGGACTCCTCCACCTGGTCCACATCCTCTTCACGAACTTTCTTCTCCTATGGTCCTTCAAAATGACGAAACCAATCATCAACCAATATTTTGTTACTAATGTGCTTCCTCCTAAGTAATAGCTTATGTGCATTATCCCAGAATTGTTTCTGATTCTCAACTGAAGACAAAAGTTTATCCACCTAAGCCATACCGAATTCCTTTTCTTTACGTTTTAACAAGTGTTTATATTCTCTTTGTGCTGTGCAAAGTGCATTTTGATCCACCGTGTTACCGGTACACTTGGCTAATCTATATAACCTCAGCTTAGTTTTTGATGTTCTGCATTCTTTGTCATGCCAGTTGTCTCCATTCTGATCAGATCCTAGTTTGATTTTTTCACTCATACATTCAGCACTTTGTTTAATGCAGTTATTAAAGGTATCTAATGCTAAATCATTTTGATATCAATGTGGTATCTAATGCTAAATCATTTTTATATCAATCTGGCTAAAAGGTAATTCTAACATTTTACGAGCATCGCTACTGTTCATTGAGCTAATAAATGTTCCCTCCATTTCACTGTTCCACGCAATCTTATTCACAGTTTGTAACTCCGCATGTGTGGTGACTTTATCATTATTTTTTGTTTGAAGGATATAACTAGAATTCAATGGGCATATGATCTGACTCAAACCCTTCATTTATACTAAATTCAAATGAAGAATAGTATAAAGAGAACATGTCACTAGACACAATAAAATAATCATTGACACTGCTACCAGAGTCTGAGATGTATGTGAAGCAACCTTGAAGGTCGCCATCATATGCACCAGAGCATCTCAAGTTATCAACTTCCAGCTGCGAACTCCTCTCACATCTCTCATGTCTGAAACTCTCTCATACTAACCAGTGCCCTTGTGGCACAGGCTTCCAAACTCCCACCCACATCTCACAGTCCTGCCCCTCCATTCAAGCCCTGAGACGCCAGATGTGGCCCAGTCCGGCTGAAGTCCAGAAGAAGCTATCGGGACTGGTGGGGTCGCTGCGGCGGACTGTGGACTTCGCCTTACTAACCGGATTGAGGATAGCATGGCCGGGAACGCCAATGAAAGAAAAGAAAGAATAATCAATGATCCAAAGTGGTACCACTTATCTAGCAAGCGTTTTCCGTAAATGTTTACGACTTTATACTGAGAGTTTCTATTTACATTCAAAGGGTTACTTTTACATAATGAACTAACAATACTTTCACCTGACGAGTTACCAGAATTCAAATCGGCAGTTCTGCTATTCAATTTACCAGACAAGATGATATGTACATCAGTAACAATCGGTTAAGCATTCTTCAAGTAAATTAATGTCATTGTCAAGATCAAAACAAGAATAAAATGGACACCCCTCCGAGGAACATACACGCAAACAAAATATCTTTGGAAGTGCCTAACATACCTTTGTTAATAAGTAAAACCATGAAGTCTGAGTAATCAACATCAATATATCGAGGCACAGACGTTTTAAAAAAGACACACAATCCCGCCTGATGGATGACCCTGTTTTGTACATTTAACTGCAGAGTTACAGGAAATAAAACATTCTGCAAATAAATCAGAAAGAAATGTGTCCAAGAACGTTCCAACAAAACAAATGAAATCGAAGGAACGGATGCATGCAATGAAATATTTGTCTCTTAATTTCGAGATTGAACCATTAATATTCCATTGCAACATCTTAAAAATGTTATTTCCAAATATACAAGTGTGTGTTGTCAGGCTATTTTCACCACCTGTAGGTCGTGTATGACCACGCTCAATACAGCGCTCTCCCTTCCTTTTAGCACGGGCCTGATTGTCACTGTCACCGTCACACGGGATTCACACATACGCGCCCTGCAGTGGAATCGTTACTCACTGTTTCCACACCCAAACCTAACAGGAAACAAAGATAGATCTAGTTGCAAACTGAGGCGACTGCAGGCGGAAATCTAAACAAATCTTAAATATCAATGTAAGCGTACTGAAAAAAAAAGTGGACAAACGAATCACAAGACAAAACACGACGCGTTTCGACCTCTTAGGTCTTCTTCAGGCAAAAAACAAAACAATCAGGACAACGAAAATGAACGAGCGATCACTAATCTTCATCCACTTTAGCGCAGGATAGGCGTTGAATGAAAACGAGGCTGTCAGAAGGGAGTGTGAGTCGAGGAGAAATGATGACAATTATTTTACTGATAGGAATACTAATAATGGTAATGATGATGATCAAAATATTGAAAAAATATATAAAGACAGTATAACTACCACCTTGGGTGATGCTATGGCAAGAGTAGTTGTAGTATGGGAGAAAGGAGAGTGGGTTAGAGGATTCTTAAACAGCATAGTTGCCATGGCAACAGTCTTAGTGGCGATGGCGATGGTGATGTTAATGGTAGTGATGGTAATATCAATACTATCAATCGTTTTAATAATGATAATGCTAACAACTACAGTAAAGATAATGGTAATAATGGTACTGATAACAAAGAGAGAAAGAAAGAATGTGTGTGTGTGTATGTGTGTGTGTGTGTGTGTGTGTGTGTGTGTGTGTGTGTGAGAGAGAGAGAGAGAGAGTTCCATTTGTAATGTCAGCCTCCTACTCATTGATCACCCCCACCCCCAGCCACCACCACCACCACCAACACCACTAAACCTATCATTACTCGGGGAAGCGAGGGGAGTAGATTGATGTAGCAAGTGGACAGACTCAGAGAGTGTAGGGAAAGAGAAAAAGGAATGGAGCTGTAACTTATGTCTGTCTGAGGTGAACAGTGGGAGGTATGGTAGTGTGTGTGTGTGTGTGTGTGTGTGTGTGTGTGTGTGTGTGTGTGTGTGTGTGTTGTGTTGGTGGCGGATATTGCAGGGTGGTGCTGCACAGGTTGAATGGTACATAGTGCTTTTGGATGTTGATGCTATGAGGATGGAGGGTGCCAATTTTGGCAATAAGATGAGATTCCTATATAAGGCGCTCCAAGTTGTCACTCTGTGATTGCCGAAGTGACAGGACTTCGACATGGTTGATGTTGTGTTGGGCGTGGTTGAAGTGTAGAGCGACTGGTTTGGGTTTGGTGGTGGATGTCAGCCAGGTGTTCGGAGATGCGTATCTCAAGTGTGCAAGATGTCTCACCTACATAGATCTTACCACACAACTGGCAGTGGATGGCGTACACAATGTTGTGGTTCTGACAGGTGAAAATGCGTTTAATGGTGAATGAGCCTTTAGGGCCTTGTTGGTGTCTGGTTTGGTGAGAGAACTACAAGGTCCCAAAGGCCCATTCACTATCAAACGCACTTTCTCTTGTCTGTTGTCGTTGTTATTATTACTACAGGTAAAGGGACAAAAGTCTGTCCTCTCTAATGGCGGACAGATTTGAAGCGCCTAGATTATCTAGCCAATAGGCCTATTTCAGTGTTGGTGACATGTTCGTGTGCCGAAAACCACTGACGTCATTTTCACGCCTGCTCTTTCGTGTTAAATGGGTTCTCACCCATTTTTACAAATCTATTTTGACCAAATACACGGTTTTGGTATGTGGTCGTATTGCGAAACCCAGCCCCGAATCAGCCGCCTGTGCTCTCATCTTGCAGTGAGAGCAGCATTTCCTGCGGACTGGGAAAGCGAGAGGCTGAAACAGGAACGAGAGCCTCGATTTCGATAAAAGGGGGGTTTCCCGATTGATGACGTCGAAAAGCCAAGTCGCTCTTCGGCTGAAGTGAGATGGGGCGAATGTGTGCTGTGTCTGTCTGCGGAATTTCATCAGGAAATAAGCAAAGAGTAAGTGTTCATGCTTTTCCAGGTGCTTCCAGCCAGTTTAGGCGATAGTGGATAAATTTTGTCACCACAACCAGGAAAGATTTTGTTCTTCGGAACATTTATCATGGCATTTGCATTCGTCACTTTGAAGAGCACAGTTTCCAAGACCAACACACCTGGAAGGTAAAGGTGGAAGCTGGAATTCGGGTCCGAAGACAGCTTAAAGAGGATGCTGTGCCAACTATTATAACAGAAAAATGTATTAAAGCACTCTCTGTTCATTCGCCAGCTGCAAGTGCAAGCCTCAAACGCAACAGTGACACGGATTCTGTCAGGAACAAGAGAGCCAAACTCAGAGACGTAAAGAAGGTAAGGTTTGTGGAATGGGTGGCTGATCTTTTTGTGTTTCATTTCATTCTCAGTGTATGGTTGGTTGTAAAGATAGTTGTTGGTTTTTGTTGAGTGTTGGCATCAAACTGAAACATACATTGTTACTGTCATAGTCGCAGTCAGTCAGTCACACTGCCTGCTGCCACTGAAACTGTTGCATGTTTGTGATTGATTTTTTCCCCTGCTGTTACTGTTTCCAACAAAACTGAAGTTACGATTTTTATTAACAAGAAAGTGTCCATGTCCACAAATAACAACTTGTTGGACTCCAGTGAATAATAGTTTGGGTTTTTATTTTTCAGGACATTGCTGAACATCAGGCACCCCTGCAAGTTCAAGTTTCCGCCCAACAGCCATATGCTTTAGTAAGTGAATTATTTATCAGTATTTGGATACAGGATGGTGACTTAGTGTGCATTTTAAGATATATGCAGGTGTGGTACGTCTGTATGCTATAAACTGCCTTGTGAGTAAGAGAATAATGAGCTTAGATCTGTAGCTTAGATCTGATGTACGGCACGTCACACGTCAGTTTTTATAATAGCAGCCAGAATCTTTGACTGCAATATATTGTAAAAGACCCCTCAGATTCTAATTGTCATTGTGGAACTTCAGAATTTAAGTGGAGAGAGTGATATTGAAAATGAGGAATGTAAAAAAAGGGTGTGGTGGGGGGGGGGGGGGGTGGGGGGGGGGGGGGGGGGGGGGGGGGGGGGACTGAAAGTGAACAGCTATTGAAAAGATTTCTACAGCTGGGAAGAGAATTAGTGTGATGATGCAGTAGCTGACAAACTCCTGTTCAAAGGAAAAGGCATTATCTGATAGATCTAAACAACTGAAGGAAAATGTGGTTTTTCACATAAAGTTATTTACATACTACGGTAATGTGTGTGTGTGTGTGTGTGTGTGTGTGTGTGTGTGTGGTGTGTGTGTGTGTGTGGTGTGAACAGATGTATGTATGTGCATGTTTATATCATGTACTATCTGTGTCGTGCGTATGTGTGTACATGTACATAATATGGTCAACCTGTAAAATGTCCAACTGCCTGGAAAGAAACACAAGCGTCTGATGGCGAGGGAGGTGGTACTGTACAAGGAGCTGTAGGTTCAAACTGGTACGGCTGAACTCCATACACTTCAGTGAAAATTTCACGTTCGATGTCCTCTTCGTTGGAACTTGACTCGTAGCTGGGAGCATCTGCCATTATCGCTGGAAAATAGTTGAGTTTTACGTCCTCATAGCGAAAGCTTTTAGGGACATGTCTTTCATTCACGGTAGTCTTGGCATTTATACGTCACTTGCGGAATCCCCGACTCTCCGTCTCTTTCCGTACTGTGCTCGGCAATCTCCGTGGCGAGTCACGATTTGGGTACTTGCACGACCCGAAACACGGATAGAAGTGAGTTCCAGAAGAAAAGTAACACGTACATCGAAACACGCTTGATCATACTTTTGAACAACCCAAACATGCTACTTATGGGTGAGGACCCCTTTAAGTAAATAAAATCGTTGAACTGTCGTTTGGTGCTTGCTGTCTGTCGTTAGATCTGACATGGCATCGGCAAACAAACAGCTCACAGGGGAGACGAAAAAATACACTGAGGTGGCAAATGTGTTGAACTTGAATAGGTCAACCGTCGGGAAAGTTTACAAGAGCTACTGTGACAGAAAAACAGTAGAAAACAAACCCGCCCAGAGTGTTCACAAACTGGTGCGTGTCTGCACTGTCAAAGATCGTAAAACGAAACAGATCTGCCACAGTGTCTGAAATTTCAGCCGAATTTCGTGCATCAACCTCCGTTGACGTCAACCAAAAGACGATCAAGCGAAATCTGCGTGGACTTGGCTATTCAAAGCACCCCCCCCCCCCCCCCCCCCCCCCCCCCCCCCCCCAGTGAAGAAACTAGTTATCAAGGAAGCGGCTGCAATATTGTAGGAGGAAACTTCACTGGACTGTGAACGATCAGTGGGAGAATGTTATTTTCAGTGATGAATGACCATTGTGATCAAACCCAATGGACGTGTAAAACTATGGAGGACAGTCGAACAGAAGTGGTCAGTGCTTTCTCTGTGTAGCATCCATCTTGGCCGGAAGACGACACTGATACTATGGTATGGGGGATGCATTTCGTATGACAGAGTTGGACCGCTGGTGTTCGTGGAAGGCAGTATAAACAGTCAGAAGTACACTGATGTGCTGGAAAACAATTTACTGCCGTTTGTTGCCGACCACTAGCCAAACAAACGTACTGCAAGATGACAACGCCTCTAGTCACCGCTCGGCTCACTATAACGTAGTAACCGTTTTAGTTACTATTGTATGTTGTGCATCCTGCTCAATCACACTGATAAATGTGATAAACACTGCGTTAGACAGGTTGATGTTTTTTTATTGGAGCCGTTGATGATCCATCTCCTAGAAACCTTTAAGGGAGGTTACTCTCCCCATAATAGTAATAATATAAACAAATCATTACTCCCTTAGATTGTAGACTACTTAATACATTACATCACCTCCTTCCTTGGATGAAAAGTGAAATTAAAATTAGATGGACAAATATCTCAAAGTTTCCATTTAACTTTTCACAAGTATCTGATTTACTCTTGAAAGTAAAATAGTGTAAGAATGTCTTAAGAGTTTTTCGGTTTCACTGAAAAGGAATTCAAGTTAACAAAGTGAGATATAAAGTGAATTGTCCAACTTTTCATTGTTGATTAATTATGTTTAACTGTTCAGACATTAAACTCCTTTTTTTTTTATATCAATTACATTTTTTCTTCTCTCCCTCTCAAATCAATAATGTAGAGAATAAATCTACATATGTGAATAATGGTTGTGAATACATTGTTAAACCAACATAATAACAAATAACAAATGTTAATCTTGTAAGTGCATAGAGAACACTTGGTATGTGCACCTACAGAAATGCAACAGAAATAACAGTCATGTGCACTGCAACGTCTCCTATCAGGAAATGTGGATGCAATTAGATGTGAAAATTATATTTTCACTTCACTAAATTAGACAAGGTCACATGATGAAGTCATCAAATTTGGGGGGCATTCGTATTGTGCGTTTGGATTTTCTGGGTTCAACTACAGGCGTGTGAGTGTTATGAGAGTAATTGTTGGGTGCAGTGTGTGCCTGCGGAGTGTCTGAGGTTGCGGGGAGTTCAGCTTCATCTTCATTCAGCTCAGGAGGAGGGTCAGGTTCAGTCTCTGCAGTAGATGGAAATCGTGGAGACTTTTTGTAGAAACTGCTGTTTCTGGTGACAGTCTGTTGTCCTCGCTGGGCTGTGATCATTGGTCCTTTCTTGCCGATGACCACAAGAGGGGTTGGCTGGTAGGGAGTGTCAGCTTTAGAAGGACGGAGATTCTTCAGGAGTACAGCATCACCTACGATTATGGATGAAGGCCTGATGTATGCCTTATCATCAGCGTAGCGCTTCATAATTGCTTTTTTGCTGTGCATCTCTGATGCGCATTTCCTGGTCAGCATCATGGCATTGTGCTGGGAGTTGGGGTAGTTTGGTCTTCAGGTTGCGATTAAAGAGGGCGGTAGCAGGGGGAACACCGGTGGTGCAGTGTGGGGTAGTGCGGTAGTCAAGTAGAAATTTGTACATTTCCTGCTTGAAGTTGGGAAGGGTAGATGATTTGATGACTTTCTTGATGGTACGCATGAAACGTTCCGTCTCTGCGTTTGCACGGGGCCACAGGGGGGTGATTTTGCGATGCTTGATGCCCATGTGTTGGCAGTATTGAGCAAACTGGTGGGAATTGAAGGGAGGTCCATTATCAGTTTTGAGACTTTCTGGGATTCCGAATTCAGCGAAGATTTTGTCCAGACGTGGAATGACGGTGTTCGCTGATGTTGAATCCAGCACATCGACAATGGGGTACCTGGAATACTCATCGGTAACGACAAGAATGTATTTGCCATTGGGAAGATGTCCGAAATCACAGGAAAGTTCGGTCCATGGTGCGTTGGGTAGATCAGACATCTGGAGTGGTTCACGTGTCGTTTTCGGTGTTGCCACTTGACAGGTCATGCAGTTTTTAACTGTACGCTCAACGAGAGGTTGCATACCTTTAAACCAAACTTTCTCACGCAGAAGTGCGGTTGTCTTGATAATGCCTTGATGTCCAGTGTGTGCAATGTTCACAGCTTTCTGGTGTAGTGAGGCAGGTAGGACAATCTGGCGGTTTTTCAGAATGATACGCGAGTCGTGAGCAAGTGACAGTTCTGCACGGGAAACGTAGAGACTGTGGAATGTTTGTGTGTCCACTTCTTTTCCTTTGTTGTACCACTGATTAGAGAGTATTGCTTCAATCACAGCATTCAGCGTGGTGTCTTTCGCTGTTTCATCAGCAACTTCATCGATGGTCATTGCTTTCGGTGTTGAAGTGGTAACAATGTAGTGCAGATATTCTTCGGCATCTTTTTCTTGGTCTGTGCAGGAAGATTGATGGACTGGATGTCGGCTCAGATAATCTGCAGGATTATCAATACCAGGGTGGTACACTACTGCCATTTCATATGACTGCAGTCGCATAACCCAGCGTTCAATATGAGCAGACAGTTGAGCCCGTGAATTGTTAAACATTGACACCAAGGGCTTGTGATCTGTGTGGACTGTGAATGGAGCGCCAAAAATGAAGATGTGGTAGTATTCGCAAGACCACACGATAGCTAAAGCTTCTCGTTCAGTTTGAGAGTATCTTTGTTCTGTGGGTGAAAGAGCTCTGCTTGCGAATTGGATGATTCGACCTTCTTGGGTAAGAATAGCTGATACTCCTACTGGACTTGCATCTGTGTATATGTCAGTGGACTTCTTTGGGTCGAAATATGCAAGAGTTGTTGCATTACTTAGGGCTTTTCTCAACTTGGTCAGTGCTTTATCATGTTTTGTTGTCCAGGACCAATGAGTGCCTTTCTTGGTAAGTTGTCGCAGGTCGTGTGTCAATGAGGCATAGTTGGGAATGTGGCGGGAACCACAAAAGTTCATCATGCCCAGGAGGCTTCGGATTTCGGTTGCATTGGTGGGCGTTGGAAGTTCAAGGATGTCCTTGAGCTTATCTTGACTAGGTTTGATGCCGTCTTCACCGAAAATGATTCCAAGAAATTCCAGCGATTTCTTGTTGAACTCACACTTGTCACTATGAAGTGTCAGCCCTTTCAGTTTGAGTCTCTCAAACAAGTTGCGGAGGTTGGTGTCATGGTCTGTCTGTGACGTACCAAAACACAGAATGTCATCGCTGATGTTGACAACTCCCGGGAGGCCTGCTTGGCGGATTGATTCTTGGAAGATCTCGCTGGCTGAATTTACACCGAAAAACAGACGACGGTATCGGTAGAGACCGAGGTGAGTGGCAAAAGTGGTGATGTAGCGAGAATCTTTGTCCAGTTTCAGCTGATTGTAGCCTTGATTCAGGTCCAGCTTGCTGAATACTCGTGCTCCAGAAAGCATAGTCTTCAGCTCGTCGAGAGTTGGGGTTGCGTGACGTTCACGTCGGATGGCACGGTTTGCAGCTCTCATGTCCACACAAACACGTATCTTACCAGGTTGTTTGGGTTTGGGTACGACAACCACTGGAGATACCCATGAAGTTGGTCCACTTGCTTTTTCAATGATTCCCAGTTCTTCGTCTTTCTTTAGCTGTTCTTCTATGTCCTTGCGCACATGGAATGGAACACGTCGGTATGGTTGAGCGACTGGTTGAACTTCAGGATCAATATGGAGATGGACTGGTTTGCTTTTTAAACAACCAAGACCGGTGAATAGTTCAGGGTACTCTTCTCTCAATTGTTCATGTATTGGTTTGACATGGTTGATGGTGGTCAATAGCTTGAGATCTTGACATGTTTTCCAGGAGAGAATCGGTCGCTCATTGCCGGATACTACAAACATGGTAGCAGTAATACTGGTGTTTTCACAATTTAGTAGAGCACTGAATGCACCAAGTACTGGGATTGAACTTTTGTTACCATACGCTGTCACTCGCTTGTTGGAAGGCTGTAGCTTTGGTTTCAGCTTGAGTTCGTTGCAAAGTTGTTCAGACAGCAGATTGATGGAAGCACCAGAATCTGCTAGGAATGAAAAAACATGTCCATTGATAGAAACACTAAAATGAGGAAGTTCACTGGATTGATGTGTTGTGAAGACATATTCAATATCATCAGGATCGGTAGACTGATCAACGATAGTGTTGGCTTCATCTTCATCACTGCTGTCGTTGATTTGATGAATGTGTGATTTTCTTGATTTCTTCTTCCAGCTGAAATGTTTTGGTTTCTTGGACAAGGCTTTTGTTGATGATGATGAAGATGTGGCACTGGTATTTGAGCGGCATACTGATGCAAAGTGGTGTGGTTTTGAACAGTTGTTGCATCGCTTGTTGTGTGCTGGACAGGAGCGTTGTCCACCAGGATGAGGCCATTCTCCACCACAATTGCGACAAGTGGTTGGTTGTTGCGGTTGTTGACTATGTTGATGGCTACGAGGTCGTGCCTTGTGCGAAACATGGTGTACCTCTGCTGGCACAGTCATTGCTTTGGATTGCTTTGATGTGAGTTCTAGCGTGCGTGCATACGTCAGCAAATCTTTCAGAGTCATGTTGGGGCTTGCTAGTCCTTTTTCACGTACCTTCTGGCATTGGCAGCCTGTGATGAATTGAGATTTTATCTCAGCATCTGCATCATTGAAGTTACATGTTGTTGCTAGTTGTTTCAATTCCCCATAAAAATCGTCAATATCACCTTTCTGGTAGCTATGCCGGAATATGTATTTCTGAAATTCTACATTTGTTTGAGGATTGAAATGTTCGGTGATGGCAGAAACAAGCGTTTGAAAATGGGTTTCGCCAACAGCAGGACGAGTTTGTTCGTTCGTGAAGGTGTCCACAATATCATTGAGTTCATCACCAGCGTAGGTAAGTAGAAGTGCTTTCTGACGTTGGTCATCTTCAATATTGTAGGCAAGGAAGAGATTCTTCAGCCTTGATACCCATTTTTGCCATCGAGTTGCCCTTGCTTCTGAAGAACAGTCGAATGGAGGATACGTGGGAAGCGCAGCAGCCATTTGGAAGTCGACTCGATCGATCGTACTTACCAACACAACAGATCATCAACGATCGTTCTTTTGGTACGTTTCTTCGTCCGTCGTCGCCAATATAATGTAGTAACCGTTTTAGTTACTATTGTATGTTGTGCATCCTGCTCAATCACACTGATAAATGTGATAAACACTGCGTTAGACAGGCTGATGTTTTTTATTGGAGCCGTTGATGATCCATCTCCTAGAAACCTTTAAGGGAGGTTACTCTCCCCATAATAGTAATAATATAAACAAATCATTACTTCCCTTAGATTGTAGACTACTTAATACATTACAACCGAGACCTGGAAGCGACAGCACACACAGAGTTCCCGTGTTTTTCTGGCCCCCTCAAAGTCAAGATCTAAATCCGATCTAGAACATGTGGCAAGTCCAAAAGACTCATGTGGAAAAAAAAAAAAAAAAAAAAAACATTTGCCGCATTAGTACTGTCGCAGATCTGCGCTGTGCACTCACCACTTGGAATCAACTGATTGTTGCCTACTTCCACTCCCTCTACGACTCTCTCCCGAGACGCTGTCAGCATGTGTTGAGTCGGAAGGGCCAGATTACAAAGTACTAGCAAGTTCTGTTCAGCCTTAAGGTAAGACTAACAAGTTTTCAGCAACAGGTGCCTGTAGGTTGTCAGCGCTGGAAGTGCCGAGGGGGGGGGGGGGGGGGGGGGGGGGGGGGGAGGGGTAACAGACTTTTGCCCCATGAGAGTATCACTATCATTTTTACCATTATACTTATAATCATTATGTCATATTATCACTAATCCCATTGCCAGCGTTAAAGGGGTTCTCACCCATTTTTACACATCTATTTTGACCAAATACACGGTTTTGGTATGTGGTCGTATTGCGAAACCCAGCCCCGAATCAGCCGCCTGTGCTCTCATCTTGCAGTGAGAGCAGCATTTCCTGCGGATTGGGAAAGCGAGAGGCTGAAACAGGAACGAGAGCCTCGATTTCGATAAAAGGGGGGTTTCCCGATTGATGACGTCGAAAAGCCAAGTCGCTCTTCGTGTTCGGCTGAAGTGAGATGGGGCGAATGTGTGCTGTGTCTGGTTGCGGAATTTCATCAGGAAATAAGCAAAGAGTAAGCGTTCATTCTTTTCCAGGTGCTTCCAGCCAGTTTAGGCGATTGTGGATAAATTTTGTCACCACAACCAGGAAAGATTTTGTTCTTCGGGACATTTATCATGGCATTTGCGGTCGTCACTTCGAAGAGCACAGTTTCCAAGACCAACACACCTGGAAGGTAAAGATGGAAGCTGGAATTCGGGTCCGAAGACAGCTTAAAGAGGATGCTGTGCCAACTATTATAACAGAAAAATGTATTAAA
Source organism: Conus canariensis (assembly GCA_033310375.1). Lineage (NCBI taxonomy): Eukaryota > Metazoa > Mollusca > Gastropoda > Neogastropoda > Conidae > Conus > Conus canariensis. The sequence continues at coordinate 50,854,276 of CM065736.1, read as the reverse complement.
GCACTCTCTGTTCATTCGCCAGCTGCAAGTGCAAGCCTCAAACGCAACAGTGACACGGATTCTGTCAGGAGCAAGAGAGCCAAACTCACGTAAAGAAGGTAAGGTTTGTGGAATGGGTGGTTGATTTTTTTGTGTTTCATTTCATTCTCAGTGTATGGTTGGTTGTAAAGATAGTTGTTGGTTTTTGTTGAGTGTTGGCATCAAACTGAAACATACATTGTGTCTGCTGCCACTGAAACTGTTGCATGTTTGTGATTGATTTTTTCCCCTGCTGTTACTGTTTCCAACAAAACTGAAGTTACGATTCTTATTAACAAGAAAGTGTCCATGTCCACAAATAACTTGTTGGACTCCAGTGAACAATAGTTTGGGTTTTTATTTTTCAGGACATTGCTGAACATCAGGCATCCCTGCAAGTTCAAGTTTCCGCCCAACAACCATATGCTTTAGTAAGTGAATTATTTATCAGTATTTGGATACAGGATGGTGACTTAGTGTGCATTTTAAGATATATGCAGGTGTGGTATGTCTGTATGCTATAAACTGCCCTGGTGAGTGAGAGAATAATGAGCTTAGATCTGCAGCTTAGATCTGAGCAGAGGTGTGGGAGAGGATTGGGGGATGGGGGGGGGGGGGGGGGAGAGGGTGGGGAGAGAGAGAAAGAGAGAGAGATACGTCACGCATCAGTTTTTACAATAACAGCCAGAACCTTTGACTGCAATACATTGTAAAAGACCCTCAGATTCTAATTGTCATTGTGGAACTTCAGAATTTAAGTGGAGAGAGTGATATTGAAAATGAGGAATGTAAAAAAAAAAAAAAAAAAAAGGGGGGGGGGGGGGGGGGGGGCTGAAGGTGAACAGCTATTGAAAAGATTTCTACAGCAGGGAAGAGAATTAGTGTGATGATGCAGTAGCTGACAAACTCCTGTTCAAAGGAAAAAGCATTATCTGATAGATCTAAACAACCGAAGGAAAATGTGGTTTATCACATAATCATTTTAAAGTTATTTACATACTACGTTAATGTGTGTGTGTGTGCACACATGTATGTATGTGCATGTTTATATCATGTACTATCTGTGTCGTGCGTATGTGTGTACATGTACATAATATGGTCAACCTGTAAAATGTCCAACTGCCTGGAAAGAAACACAAGCGTCTGATGGCGAGGGAGGTGGTACTGTACAAGGAGCTGTAGGTTCAAACTGGTACGGCTGAACTCCATACACTTCAGTGAAAATTTCACGTTCGATGTCCTCTTCGTTGGAACTTGACTCGTAGCTGGGAGCATCTGCCATTATCGCCGGAAAATAGTTGAGTTTTACGTCCTCATAGCGAAAGCTTTTAGGGTCATGTCTTTCATTCACGGTAGTCTTGGCATTTATACGTCACTTGCGGAACTCTCGTCTCTTTCCGTACTGTGCTCGGCAATCTCCGTGGCGAGTCACGATTTGGGTACTTGCACGACCCGAAACACGGATAGAAGTCAGTTCCAGAAGAAAAGCAACATGTACATCGAAACACGCTTGATCATACTTTTGAACAACCCAAACATGCTATTTAAGGGTGAGGACCCCTTTAACTGTAGAATCAACAGTAGTAACACTTAGACACAGTAACTTTTTCTAAATAGATGGGGAAAAAAATCAAATTAATTAATCAATTTAAAGTTAAAAAAAAAAAAAAAAGGAGACCGAGAAATATTGTGTATAGGTGTATAGGTGTTAGTTTGTTGTGCCCCCCCCCCCCCCCCCCCCCCCCCCCCCCCCCCCCCCCCCCCCCCCCCCCCCCCCCCCCCCCCCCCCCCCCCCCCCCCCCCCCTGTTACTATGTAAACCCATCCCCTTTTCCCTCCACCCTTATAGCATCAACTTAAAGTAGCATGCACCTATCCACCACTGCAATATTAGTCCACAATTTCCTCCACCAAAACGCACATACTACCAAGTAGTACCGTATCTCCCATTATTTACCTCGCACACAACTTACAGCTATCTTCCTTTCCTCTACAAGAGCTTCTGTTCCCTGTTCCCTCTTTCCTGTGCATTATGTGTGTGTAGGTGTTTGTAGCTATGCGGACACACACACACACACACACACACACACACACACACACACACACACACACACACACACACACACTTCCTCTCTCTCTCTCTCTCTTTCTCTCTCTCCCGACCCTCTCCCACTCCTCTGCTCCAATACTACTCATCCCTATCATCCCTATTTCTTTTCACCTACCGTTAATGTTAAAATTACAATATTTATCCTCACCACCTTCTCCCTGCTCCAGTGGCACTATCAACTTTTACTTATTGACCATCTCCGTTGCTTTCCACCCACTATTACCATAGGTGTCAACCTATACGGTTTTCCCGTATTGCTGTACGGGAAACCTACGATTTCGGGTCTGCACGGCCGTATACAAGTTTCAATACGGGTAAAACTGATTTATACGTGCAAATCTTAAACCACTGTGGCAGACTGCGAGGTGAACAAATTTTCATAGCAGACGACACGGATACTTAGCACTGAAACTTTAACTAACATTTTCCTGTGCGCAATGAAGACAGAGAAGAAGAAGAAGACCCTGGTGTTATTTCTCTTGAAGTGAAGTTCTGCCAGTTCTACTTTCTGATAACTTCGCCGATCTTGTGAAAGGGAAATTGGTATGACTGCGAACAGAAACTTTGGGGATCCCAGTAATTAATGATGTACTCCTGACTTCAGTGGACTAATGATGTTGGTAGGAGTGGAAAGTGCACTGAACAAATTGGTTTGTGGTTTTGATGGATTCATGATGTTGGTAAAGTGAAAGAGTGTGTAAACAATGGGTTTATAAACAGTTTTAATTCTGCATCATTGTCAGTGTTTCACTATTGGGTGTGTGATTTGATCTACAAACTGTCTCAAGTTATGCATTCTGCTGGATGGATTCACAGCATTTTCTTTTTCTTTTTTTTTTTTTTTTTTTTTTTTTTTTTTTTTTTAATGTATAAGGTTTTTGGGCTCGGAATAAGGGAAAAAGTACTTTTCAATATGGGAAGTTGTAAGAGGAAATTGAGTTGACACCTATGTATTACTGGTACTAATATTACTTTTATTATTATTGCTCTCAGTAGCACTGTCATCACCTCATCATTATCAGCACTATCATCATCACCTTCATTAAAAAAAAAAAACCCACCTTCATAACTATTACAATTGTTACGTTTATTACTAATACTATCATGAATATTATTATTATTCTTTACACTATTTCTGACATTCCAGCTTACCACTTTCCAGCCTCCTATGGCATCACTATCATTACTATATGGTTACAATCATAATTATTATCAATCATTACTATATGGTTACAATCATGATTATTATCAAAACTATTATATATATATATATTATATACCTGTTAGATTCCATCCTTCCCATAATTCATACCTTCCATCTCCTCTTTGTTCTTCCTGTCCTCCTCTCCCCCTCCTCCCTCTGTTGTGTGTGTGTGTGTGTGTGTGTGTGTGTGTGTGTGTGTGTGTGTGTGTGTGTGTGCTTCTCTTCCCTTAGTATTAGTATTAGTACTATTATTATCATTACTATTATCAGTATTATTTTTTATTTCATTTATTCATTCATTTTACTTTCATTTATTTATTTATTTTAATTATATTTCTGTATCATGCCTTTGTTATCAGTACCATTATTACCATTACCTTTACTATAGTTGTTAGCATTATCATCATTAATACGATTGTTAGTACTGATATTACCATCACTATCATTAACATCACCCATCGCCACTAAGGCTGTTGCCATGGCAACTATGCTGTTGAAGAATCCTCTAACCTACTCTCCTTCTCCCATACTACAACTGCTATTGCCATGTTATCGGTAGTTATCCTTTTTTTTTTTTTTCAACATTTTGACCGTCATCATTACCATTAGTAGTATTCCTATCAGTAATAAAATTATCATCATTACTACCTCGAGTCACACATTATCTCCCTTCTGACAGCCTCGTTTTCATTCAACGCCTATCTTGCGCTGAAGTAGATGAAAATAAGTGATTGCTCATTCATTTTCGTTTTGTTTCTTGCCTGAAGGACCTAAGAGGTTGAAACGCGTCGTCTTTTGTCTTGTGATTCGTTTGTCCACGTTTTTTCTTTTCTTTTTTTTTTCTTTTTTTTCTTTTTTTTTTTTTTTTTGGCGGTGCGCTAACATTAATATTTAAGATTTGTTAGGAAACAGAGTTATTTGTTTGAAGACATGCCCTAACCTGAGGAGCGGCCAATTCCCTATTTTCAGTCCCTTAGATTCCCTTCTTCGTCGACTGAAAACTTTTGTCCATTTATGACGAGATGATCAAAGACCATTGCCACCCCTTTTAGCCTCATTTCTTGCTTTTTTAAATATGAGGAATCAACCTCCATCTGATTTCTCTAACCCGCCATGAGAAATCTTCACCAATGAAGATTCCTGAGCCTCGCAGTTTCCCTTTGGCTTTCAGGACCCGCACCTTGTTCTTGTAAAAAGTGCAGCACCCTATCACTGGGGAGTCAGGTGTACCATTCAGGCAGTGCAGACGGTCAAAAGGGACGTCTTGGTCATAGCCAGCTTGCCCGTACGTCCGTAAACAGTTCAGCGACAGCTGCCTCAAGGCCCTCTGACGTTTCATTGTTTGGATAATCAGATTCTTACGTTTGGACCTACACTCCAGGTCCGTCTTCTTGTCTATTCGACATCTCTTTTCCAACTCGTTTAACTCTCTATAGTGGTAAGTTCCTCTGCCGACAGTCGCCTCTTGCGCGTTCCTTCTGTGAGAACAAAATCTTTTGGTCAACGTTCTCTTTCCTTCCAAGGACCAACTGTCTGGAATACACTTCCCATCAGTGTCAGACACCTACCATCACCCTCTTCTTTCAAATCTGCCGTCAAAACTAACTTCTTTCATTAGTGTCGACCCCCCCCCCCCCCCCCCCCCCCCACTCCCCAATTCCCATCACCTTCCGAGTGTCTGAGTGGGTTTTTGCGTGCACGCGTGAGTGCCTGGTGGTTGTGTTGCTTGTACGTGCAGGCCGTGTTGATGTGAGTGCGTGCGTGCGTGCGTGCGTGTGTCTGAGAGCGTGGGTGTGTGGTCATGCGTGAGCATGTGTACGCGCGCGGTCCTGCGCGGGTGCGCGTGTGTGTGTGTGTGTGTGTGTGTGTGTGTGTGTGTGTGTGTGTTGTTGGTGATGTAAAGCGCTTAGAGCCTTAATTTTTCGAGAATAGGCGCTATACAAATTAACATTATTATTATTATTATTAACAGTCCCTCAGACTTCTTATATCGGCTTTCATGTCATCGAGTTTAGAGTTGAGATTGTCAAGTTTCGTTAGAACGTCAGTGAGAGTTGGACTTTCTTCCCGTGATGGAGTGCTTGCCGAGGAGTTGCCCACACTAGCACATGGAGGTGATAAAGACTGGGGTCCAATCTGCGTCTGACGCATAGTACTGTGGGGCCCTGGGTTCACTCCCACGTCCCCACACTGGTGCAATAATAAACTGCCCCAGCAGAAAAACGACAGGAGAAAACCACAGGTGACACCATCCACCTTCCTCTTCAATCAGAGACCAGATTTTCCACTCTGATTACCAACACGTTTGTACAGGAAATAAATGAAAATAAATACAAAACGACCACATTGCTGTCTGAAATCCAGTTGTTTTTTTCAGGTGACATGGTGATTTATCTCACGGATGAAAGCATAACTCTACCTACAACACACACAAAACCTGATTCAATGAGGAGCTTCTTCACGTCCTGTGTACACATGTAACATCGGTGTCAACCTCCCAGCAGAGAGAGAGAGAGAGAGGGGGGGGGGGTAAGGGGGTCGTATTAATGGAAATGACTTTTGATTGCTGCGCAGAGTTTCCATCAGTTGCATTTTTAGTGCTTTTTAAATGTCTGTTTTGAGGGATATGATTTTATGGACAAAGGCAAATTATTCCATGCGGTCCCTCCAGACCATAGAACACTTGATTTATAAAGATTACTTCGAGGTCTGGGAAGAGACAGTTTATGAGTATCAGTTTCAGTTCAGTAAGACCGATGAGTATGTCTATTTCTATTGATGAAAGAGCTTTCAATGATTTTCTGCGAAGCTGATCCATTCAATACAATGTACATGCACAAGCATTTGTTGAAGTAGAGTCTATCGTGAAATGGAAGAATATTCAAAGTTTTGTAATCACTCATTGTCAAAGTATTGGATTTCAGCTGAATTAATTTAATGGCCCTTTTATGCAGACGACTTACTTGTTTCAGATTAGTTTCACTGGCATTATCCCATCAAGTGGATGCGTAATTGATAAGAGAAAGGATAAACGCATGAAAAAAATATCTTTATGGAATGAAGATTTAGAAAACTTTTTATCCTTGAAAGTTGCTATATTCTCTTAGAAGTACGTTTTCCAAGATCTGTAATGTGAAAAGACCAAGACAAATCGTTGTCAAGGATGACGCCTAAGACTTTATGTGATGTAACCTCTCTAATCTTCTGTCCTTGGGCATGTAATGGCGCGAATGAGGAATTCTTTTTCTGCCATTTCTGACGTGTTATGACATACATACATTTGGTTTTACTAGCATTGAGGGACATACAGTTCATTTATGTCCATGTAATCAGCTTGTTGGTATTTTCCTGCAGGTTATCGACCAGTTCAGTAGGATTACTACTGTGATATTGTCATGATGAATCATCAACAAACATTTCACAACAATATTCTACATACAATGATAAGTCATTTATATAAATTTTAAAAAAAGAGCAGGAGCTCCAATACTGACCCTTGAGGGACATAAAATTTTAAAGTGAGTAACTTAATTTCAACAAGCTGTTGACGATCAGTTAGAAATGAAGTAAAGAATTTTAAGGCTGTATTCAATACCTTGTAATACATAAGCTTTTTTTTTTATTAGAAAGGAATGGTATATAACGTCAAATGCTTTTGCAACATCTACAAAAAGAATTCCAGTAAGGTCACTATTGTCAGTCTTCGTAAGAATCTATCGATAATTGCAACATCTACAGAAAGAATTCCAGTAAGGTCACTATTGTTAATCTTCGTAAGAATCTATCGATAAGTTGTACAAGACAAGTGTGACAAGAGCGATTTTCTCGAAAATCTGATTGATTTTCATGAATGAGGTCGTAATATCTAAGATGAGAATATAGGTGTCTTTAAACATGTTTTTCGAGTGGTTTACACAAAAAGGATAATACTGACATTGGTCTATAGTTTACAGGAAAGTGGCTTTTATCAATATACAAATCATATGCGTAAGTAAGTGTATCAGCAATAGTCAGTGAAGCGATTTTTAGTATCTTACCATCAACTCCATCTAAGTCCCTGACTGTTTTAAGTCCCTAGTCCCTGACTGTATTAAGTAATCGAATACTTCATTTAATGACAATGGTGGTATGTCAAAATATGAAGAAATGTTTTTACAACGACAGTATTTTTCTAACGAACGTAGATCATTGTAGTTGTTTCATCACTTAAAATTACATCCTTTGTAATATTTACAAAATGAAAACTGGAGTCTTCTGGTGATATTTCTTTTATTGGATTTTGTACTCTTGAGTTATCGTTAGTCAAGAGACTGATAGCTTTCCAAAGTTCGAATTTTGAGAAGACGAAACTAAATTTTGAAAATATTGTTCCTTTGCTTTTCTCTTCATGGTATTTACTTTGTTCCTTTGTTTTCTGAATGAAACTTTATCCTTTGACTTGAATATATGATCTCTTTTGTATCTCTCATTGTCTACCTCCTTTGTTAACCGGGGGGGGGGGGGGGGGGGGGGGGATGATATGTTTCACTCTTTTTCTTACAAAGGGTGCATGTTTATCATATACTGAATTGAAAGTACTTATCCAAAAGTTTACAGCATCGTCAGGGTCCCTAATCTGATAAATATAACCTAATTCAGTGTGAAGCAAACCGTTAAGGAAGGCATTTTTATCCAAATGTGTGAAGCGTCTATAAAAAAAAAATTCCTTATGTCCAGACTTAGGAATTTTGCCACCTTTCTTCATCCATGTTAGACAAACCGAAGAATGGTCACTACAGCCTGTTTGCATAGAACACATTTCCGCTGTTATTTTTTTGTGTTGACGTAAATGCAATCAGTACGAGTTTCCGTCTGATCTGTGATTCGAGTAGGACGGTCGATTATTTGTTCCAACCCAAACGTAGCATAAGTACGATCCCATTTTGTCCCAGGCACAGTTAAGTCTATGTTAAAGTCGCCAAAAAGAATAATTTCCTTTGATTCCAGTATTGCAGCATCCATCGTCAAATTAAACATATCTTACCAGTCAGTGGTTTCTGCTGGGTTTCTGTATAGGAATCTTACCATTACTGGCTTACAAGTGTTTAAGACTTAATTCAATCCAGACGGAATCTATGTTGCATTTTTCAAGGTGTGCTTTTCTTTTGAAGGTTAATGATCTAGCAAGGTAAAGAAGTAAACCTGTTGTACCAGGTGCCTTTAGGTCTAATCGGATTGTATCATAGTTTGGCATGCACGTATCAGAATCTGGAATCACATCGGTTAACCAAAACCTAGCTATGTAAAACACATGAAAGTTATTCCCATTGTTGTGAAGAGCTGCTGCGATTTCGTCTGTCTTATTTCTGGCACAGGCGAAGTCCCTTCTGTGAAGACCATGTATCTAAAGTAGATGACATGATGATTCTATAAGTTAACTGCATAGGCCCTGTACTGAAAAGAAAAAAGGCGCCTTAAACACAGTACTTCCGGGCACAAATCGTAGGCAGTTCATACATCAGAACATGAGGTTGCAAATCAATAAATTGTCGATGACAATGATATATTCACAAAAAAGACTGTAACAATAACAATATAAAATTGTGATCAAACCAGGAATACAACAAAAAGTATGAATCCCTTCATCAGACAAAGACGCATTGTCCTCCAAAAATTCTAAATCTTTCTGCTCCCTGAAAGAAGGAAGAAAACAAAATATCGAGAAAAAAAAAGAAACAAACAGCCTAGGTACGTGGAGAAGAGGTGGCTGGCTGACAACATCTCCTCTTTTAGGGATGATTTGAAGACCTCCCTGGACTCCGTCCCCCAGCCCCTCACCCCTCATCAGCTGGACCTGTGTCTCCAGGACACCCTCAACACCTACACCCTGGCCAAACGCTGCAAGGTGACGAATCGTCCCTCCTGTGCATGGTACAGCGCTGCAGCCGACCAGATCAAAGCTGCCAAGGCCGATCGACGGAGAGCTGAGCGCCAGTGGGACACATCTGGCCTTCATGTCCATAAAGAAATATTCAACAGAAGAAACATTTTGTAGATAAAATTGTGTTTAATGCTCAATCTTCCTTCTTTTCAATGAAAATATTAGATTGTAAGACGTCTGCTCAGCTGTATCAGCTTGCTAGGCAGGAAAAGTAACGCTGTGCTCCCCACTGTTTTCACTCCTTCCAAACTCCCCATCCTTTTCTCTGACTTTTTCAACACCAAAATCAAAACAATCAGAGACAATCTGAACAGTTCAAATTTCACTGGATCCCCTCTAGATAGTGATCGTTCTTCTTCAGGCCAACCTTTGACTGTTTTCAGTTCTGTGACTGAGGATGATGTTAGAAAAGTGATAGTTACTTCGCCTAGAAAATCATGTGACCTTGACCCACTGCCTGCATCCATCCTGTTCCGCTGTATTGATGTTTTGCTCCCCTTCATAACCCATGTCATAAATGCTTCCCTCTCGTCTGGCGTTTTTCCCCAAGAATACAAATCTGCTGTTGTTCGTCCCCTTCTCAAAAAGCCTTCCCTGGATCCAAATTCACTCAAAAATTACAGACATTCCTTGCAAAGGTCCTCGAGAAAATCGTACTTGCTCAGCTCTCAGTTCATCTTACTCAAAATGAGTTGAACGACCCTCACCAGTTTGCTTACAGGGCTGGCCATAGCACAGAGATCGCTCTCCTGAAAGTTGTAAACGATCTCCTTCTTGCCCCTGATGATGCTTCTCTCTCTTTTAGATCTTTCCGCGGCATTTGACACCATCGATCATGACATTCTCCTTTCCAGACTCCAAACTTCTTTTGGTATTCAGGGCACTGTTCTTGCGTGGGTTAGGTCATATCTCAGTGATCGTTCCCAGAGAATTGTTGTCAATGGTCTTTCTTCATCTCCTACACCTCTAACCTGTGGGGTACCGCAAGGTTCCGTCCTTGGGCCGGTTCTGTTTGCTCTGTATGTCAGACCTGTGTCTGACATCGATCAGCACTCATTGCTGCATGAGAGTTTTGCTGATGACACTCAGATGTACAAGTCAAGCACTGTATCTGAACTCAAGGACTTTTTAAAAGCTGTTCACAAGATTTAAAGAATTGGATGACTTTGAATAAGTTGCAGCTGAATGACGACAAAACTGAAATTCTTCTCCTTGCTCCTCTCAAACTCCAAGGTCATCCCTCCCTTCTTCTTCCATCAGTATCGGAAGTTCTGATATTCAACTCTCATCCCAGGCTCGTAACCTCGGTGTGACTTTTGATTCCACCCTTTCTTTCAAGCACCACGTGTCTAATGTTTGTAAGGCAGCATATCTGGAAATACGTAAGATCAGTTCAATCTGACACTTCCTTTCCATTGAAGCCACAAAAACTCTGGTTTGTTCCCAAGTTCTCAAGGCTGGACTACTGCAACAGTCTCGTGGCTGGCTCACCAAAGTACCTAATCAATAAACTTAAGAAGGTTCAGAATAGCGCTGCCAGGCTTGTTTGCAAGGTGTCTAAACGTAAACATGTCACTCCTCTGTTGCAGTCCCTCCACTGGCTTCCAATTCAGAGGCGAATTGACTACAAGCTGGCTTCTATCTGTTTCTCTTCTGTTTCTGGTACTGGACCAAAATATCTTTCCGACATCCTCCACATCTACACCCGTCCCGTTCCTCTGCCGACAGTCGCCTCTTGCGCATTCCTTCTGTGAGAACAAAATCTTTTGGTCAACGTTCTCTTTCCTTCCAAGGACCAACTGTCTGGAATACACTTCCCGTCAGTGTCAGACACCTGCCTTAACCCTCTTCTTTCAAATCTGCCGTCAAAACTAACTTCTTTCATCAGTCGTGACCCCCCCCCCCCTCCCCCAACTTCCCAATCCACCTTCCGAGTGTCTGAGTGGGTTTTTGCGTGCATGCATGAGTGCCTGGTGGTTGTGTTGCTTGTACGTGCAGGCCGTGTTGATGTGAGTGCGTGCGTGCGTGCGTGCGTGCGTGCGGGTGTCTGAGAGCGTGGGTGTGTGGTCATGTGTGAGCACGTGTACGCGCGCGGTCCTGCGCGGGTGTGCGTATGTGTGTATGTGTGCCTGTGTTGTTGGTGATGTAAAGCGCTTTGAGCCCTAATTTTTAGAGAATAGGCGCTATATAAATTAACATTATTATTATTATTAAATTAGAAGACGCGCCTTATACCAACGCAACAAACAATAATTTCAAATGCACAAAATTGCAGAACACCTATAATTAGAAGAAAACAGTATATGTACATACACGTCACTTACGACACGCTACGCAATAAACAATGCTAATACTTAAAGGGGTCCTCACCCATAAATAGCATGTTTGGGTTGTTCAAAAGTATGATCGAGCGTGTTTCGATGTACGTGTTAGGTCTACTTTTCTTCTGGAACTCACTTCTATCCGTGTTTCGGGTCGTGCAAGTACCCAAATCGTGACTCGCCACGGAGATTGGCGAGCACAGTACGGAAAGAGACGAGAGTCGGGGATTCCGCAAGTGACGTATAAACGCCAAGACTACCGTGAACGAAAGACATGTCCCTAAAAGCTTTCGCTACGAGGGCGTAAAACTCAACTATTTTCCGGCGATAATGGCAGATGCTCCCAGCTAAGAGTCAAGTTCCAATGAAGAGGACATCGAACGTGAAATTTTCACTGAAGTGTATGGAGTTCAGCCGTACCAGTTTGAACCTACAGCTCCTTGTACAGTACCACCTCCCTCGCCATCAGACGCTTGTGTTTCTTTCCAGGCAGTTGGACATTTTACAGGTTGACCATATTATGTACATGTACACACATACGCACGACACAGATAGTACATGATATAAACATGCACATACATACATCTGTTCACACACACACACACACACACACACACACACACACACACACACACACACACACACATTACCGTAGTATGTAAATAACTTTAAAATGATTACGTGATAAACCACATTTTCCTTCAGTTGTTTAGATCTATCAGATAATGCCTTTTCCTTTGAACAGGAGTTTGTCAGCTACTGCATTATCACACTAATTCTCTTCCCTGCTGTAGAAATCTTTTCAATAGCTGTTCACTTTCAGCCCCCCCCCCCCCCCCCCCCCTTTTTTTTTAATTTTTTTTTTTACATTCCTCATTTTCAATATCACTCTCTCTACTTAAATTCTGAAGTTCCACAATGACAATTAGAATCTGAGGGGTCTTTTACAATATATTGCAGTCAAAGATTCTCTCTGTTATTGTAAAAACTGATGTGTGACGTGCCGTACATCAGATCTAAGCTGCAGATCTAAGCTCATCATTCTCTTACCAGGGCAGTTTATAGCATACAGACATACCACACCTGCATATATCTTAAAATGCACACTAAGTCACCATCCTGTATCCAAATACTGATAAATAATTCACTTACTAAAGCATATGGCTGTTGGGCGGAAACTTGAACTTGCAGGGGTGCCTGATGTTCAGCAATGTCCTGAAAAATAAAAAACCCAAACTATTATTCACTGGAGTCCAACAAGTTGTTATTTGTGGACATGGACACTTTCTTGTTAATAAGAATCGTAACTTCAGTTTTGTTGGAAACAGTAACAGCAGGGGAAAAAATCAATCACAAACATGCAACAGTTTCAGTGGCAGCAGGCAGTGTGACTGACTGACTGCCACTATGACAGTAACAATGTATGTTTCAGTTTGATGCCAACACTCAACAAAAACCAACAACTATCTTTACAACCAACCATACACTGAGAATGAAATGACACACAAAAAGATCAACCACCCATTCCACAAACCTTACCTTCTTTACGTCTCTGAGTTTGGCTCTCTTGTTCCTGACAGAATCCGTGTCACTGTTGCGTTTGAGGCTTGCACTTGCAGCTGGCGAATGAACAGAAATTGCTTTAATACATTTTTCTGTTATAATAGTTGGCACAGCATCCTCTTTAAGCTATCTTCGGACCCGAATTCCAGCTTCCACCTTTACCTTCCAGGTGTGTTGGTCTTGGAAACTGTGCTCTTCGAAGTGACGACCGCATAGGTCCCGAAGAATAAATCTTTCCTCGTTGTGGTGACAAAATTTATCCACAATCGCCTAAACTGGCTGGAAGCACCTGGAAAAGCATGAACGCTTACTCTTTGCTTATTTCCTGATGAAATTCCGCAACCAGACACAGCACACATTCAGCCGAACACGAAGAGCTACTTGGCTTTTCGACGTCATCAATCGGGAAACCCCCCTTTTATCGAAATCGAGGCTCTCGTTCCTGTTTCAGCCTCTCGCTTTCCCAATCCGCAGGAAATGCTGCTCTCACTGCAAGATGAGAGCACAGGCGGCTAATTCGGGGCTGGGTTTCGCAATACGACCACATACCAAAACCGTGTATTTGGTCAAAATAGATTTGTAAAAATGGGTGAGAACCCATTTAATCCTGCAACAAATAGATGTAGGAGTCTGCAAAAGATACTACAAACAATTATACAATGATAAGCTCCATTCAAGTCCAGCAACTGCAATATTCACACACACACACACACACACACACACACACACACACACACACACACACACACACAACGTCTAGTATCACAATTTCATAAAAAAGACGTAAAATGAAAGTACTACTACTACTACTACTACTACTACTACACACAGAGGGCGAGAGAGAGAGAGGAGAGAGAGAGAGAGAGAGGAGAGAGAGAGAGAGAGAGAGATAAAATTCTTGATTTACAACGATAGTAGATAAGCACTGACGCGCTTTTTTACATCCAGTCCTCGCCCTGAAGAGAAACGAAGAAAAAATAATGAAGGGGAAGACAAGGAGTGGGGTGGGTTGGACTGGGGAAACAAATAGAAATGTACTATAATGTACAACAATTAGCATGTGTAAAAACAGAGAATAGAATGAATATGACAAAGTACTCACAGAATTTGGAGCGTGCGTGCACACGCATACACACACATGCACACACACACATACACACACACTCATACTGAGAGAGAGAGATGGAGAGACAGACAGACAGACAGAGAGAAGGGGAAGTATGGGAGTGGGGGACATGAAAAACGGGAAGAAGTAAAGCACAATGAATAAACATTTTTTTTATGAGAAATGGGAAAAAGTTACATGGAACAACATGTAATCATTTTTCATAATGCATGAAAATATGTAGAAGATACTTAACATAGTGACATGCAATTCAAACAAAGAAATAGAAAAGAAAAAAAAAGAAAGAAGAGAGAGAGAGAGGCCTGGTCAGAGACGGACATGCACACAGCCAAACCCAGAGACAGACGCCACAAACATTTTGGCGAGAAACAGACAAACACAACCAGCCCTGAGATAGAAACAGCAACTCGTGGACGGATAGCTCTGACTCACAGACAGACAGAAAGACAAGCCAATGAAACAAGAGATAGAAAGATATGGCAAGGAAACAAAGGGTAGGCCACAGACAGGCGTGCGTAGACAGTTAGATGAACAGGCAACAGAGACAGTCACAAAAAGACTTTTAGAACAGTTAACAGACTGTCAACACGGCCCCAAAACAGATGAGGCCAGAGTGAAGTCGACGCGGTTTCGGGGAACCATCACTCACATCTGCCCTTCTAATGACCTCACTGACCTGTGCCCATGGTGCCAAGGGAGGGAATACGAGGTTAGTTGCAGCAACAGCATAGTCTGCAGTTGGATCCCTTGAATAATGCAAGCAACCCGCTGCTTTTGGATCGTCTCCCTGTTACCAGTCCTGAAGTGAAACACCCAATCACATTTTTGACACCTGTTTATCATATCTGAACTTCAATGTAAAGTGCATTCTGTCTGTCTGTCTGTCTTTGTGTCTGTGTACCACCTTTGATGCTTCTAGTTATACAAATCCAGTCCAGAGTTTTCGCCCAGGCTTTCTCTGAAGATTTTTTTTTTTTTTTTAAAGGAAAACAGAACAAATATCTTCTCAAAATCAAGTCAGGCAAGGGGACTCATCAGCAGACTGGGCACACCAAGAGCAGATCACTTTGGTGTTAGAAAGTAGTATTAGTCACATTTTTGCTGATACCATATGGCAACGCAAAGTGAGGACTGGACTCAATGACAAACATGCCTCCCTCATCACTGGCGTTCATATAAATTAAAAACACTGTGTTTAAGATGAGAGTGAAGAAAAAAAAAAACATTACTACTGCTGCTGCTGCTACTACTACTCAATCATCTGCTGCTCCTACTTCTAAAACAATGAGGACAATTACTACTGAAAAGAGGACAGGGTACATTATTCATGATGGAATGAACACAACTCAGAGCGTGTAGTTGTAGCTGGCTTATTCTCTAGTCCTCCAAGCAAAGCCGTCGCATTATTGTGGGAGCAATTTCGAATAACACAGTTTCGTACCATGTACAACATCCCCCTTCTTTCAGTAACTCAAAATGAAATAACTTTGTTCTTGAACACAAAAATGGTTACTGAACTAGCACATAACCTGTGCATGTAAGAAATAAAGAAAACGAAAAGCAAAACAGTTTCCTTGTTTCGGTACTGGTGTGTGTGTGTGTGTGTGTGTGTGTGTGTTTTGCGTGTGCGTGTGTGTGTGTGTGTGTTTGAACAGTCTGTCACTCTTCCCTGTATCTCAGGGGCTTTCTCCCTTCCCTGCCAGATCGCGTGGTGTGCATGAGGGAGAGCTCTGTGCCGCGAGTATCTGACTGTCCGGGGGCACTCGGGGAAGCTCTGGCTGCCTACCGACTTTGATTTGTCTGGAACCAATATCTCCTTTGGTCCGCTGGCCTGCTGCTGTGTCGGTGCGTCTCGTGCCTCGGACATGCCGGTACTTTCTTCTCCCCTGATGCGCTTGCACAAGTCAATTCTGTTCCGGCGGAGCATGCTGCCCGTGTACGTTCTGACGTTGTACAACCTGGGAGTGGAGGCCTTGTTCACCACCTGTCCTGGCTCCCATCTCTTGGTCTCCTTGTTCAAGATGCAAATGTCCTGTCCTGGGTAGAGTGGGGGCAGGTCACTGGAGGCGGGTTTGTCTAATTGATTTTCATAGTCTGTCGCCTCTCGTCCAGTTGTAGCTTGTATTGTTGATACTCTGCGCGTGGCGCTACCCGCGAGGGCAGGAGGGTGGCTAGGGGGCGGCCAGAAAGCATTTCAGTAGGGGATGGGAGCTTGGAGTCCACAGGAGTGGCTCGGAGATTGAGCATGGTGAGCTGGAAACCTTTTCCTTCCCTGTCGCATTTCTTGATGGTCTTGTTGACCGTTTGCACCTGGCACTCAATGAAGCCGTTTGATTGTGGGTATCTGGGGGATGAGGTGACATGCTCGATGCCGTATTTGTCCATGAGCGCCTTGAAAGGCTGTCCATGGTACTGTGGCCCATTGTCGCTGACTATCTGGTCCAGATGGCCGAACATGGCAATGGCTTTCTCCACTTCTTCCGCCACAGCTTGGCTGGATGTGGTTCTCATCTGGGTCACGATGGGGTACTTTGAAATATAGTCCGCAATCAGGAGGAAGTTGTGGCCTTCGATCTCAAACAGGTCTGTTCCTAGTTTTCTCCAAGGGCTGTTGGGAATGTCGTGGGGAAGAAGGGGCTCACGGTGGTTTGCGCTCATGAATTCCTGGCATGCTGCGCATGACCTGACTGTTTGCTCAATGTCTCTGGAGATGTTTGGCCAGTATGCGCACTCTTTGGCCAGGAGCCGCGTCTTCTCAAGGCCTTGGTGAGATTGATGGAGTTGCCTCAGCATGTCTTGCTGGAGAGCCTTGGGTATGATGACTTCCTGTCCTTTGAAAATGATTCCCTCCTCGATTGCGAGCTCGTCTCTGAATGACCAGTATGGTCTGACGTCTGTCGGAAGTGCTTTGATGTTGTCCAGCCACCCGTGAACTATGGTCTCCATCAGGCTGTTCAGCACGGGGTCAGTCTTGGTGGCTTCGCACAGCTGGTACTGCTTCTTGGGTGTGAAGCTGATGAAGTCATACTGACAGAAGCCAATCTCGTCCTCAGAGAGGTCAAGGCCATCCACACGGAAGTTAGGGTCAATTGATGTCTTATCCGCCTGGGACGAAGTCTGGACAGCATGTCCGCGAGGGTCATGGATTTCCCGCTGCAGTACTCCAACTCGTAATCGTAACCCTGGATCTTTTGTAGCATGCACTGGAGACGCGGTGGGGCTTTGAGAAGAGGTTTCTGGACAATCATCACAAGTGCTTTGTGATCCGTGATCACTTTGAACGGCCTCCCGTAGAGGTATGTGTGGAATCATGTAATTCCAAAGACCACCGCCAGTATCTCACAGTCGATGTTTGGGTAGTTGCTCTGTGTGGAGTCAAGTGACTTGGATGCGAAGGCAACCGGGTATCCATCCTGAATGATGGCTGCGCCCAGCCCTTCATGGAACTGTCTACCTCCAGCACTGTTGGTTTCCTTGGGTCAAAGAACTTGAGGCATGTGGCTGATGACACCAGCTTCTTGAGATTGTTGAAGCAGCAGATGAGGTCTTCTGACATGATGAAAGGGATGTCTTTTTTCAACAGCTCCCTCAGCAGTTGCGACTCTTGCTGAAGTTTGGGATGAACGTCAACAGATATGTCATCATGCCAAGGAATCTCTGTAGGTCTTCTTTGTACTCAGGTATTGGCATGCTCTGGATTCATTGGATTTTGGCTGGATCTGGGCGAATCCCGACCTTGGAGTATATATTCCCAAAGAAGGAGATCTCGTCTTTGCGCATGTCACACTTTTCTGAATTGAAGACAAGCCCACACTGCTTGGTTCTTTCCATCAGGCACCTGAGGTTGTTGTCGTGCTCCTGCACATCCTTGCCGTGCATGCATACATCATCTGTGATGCAGGCTACACCTGAGAGGTCTTCCAGTATCTCATGCATTCTTGCCTGGAAGATGTCTTGTGATTTGCGCAGTCCAAAGGGGAGTCATTTCCAGCAATAACGATTAAAGGGCGTTCAGAACGTGGTCAGCAGTTGGCTGTGCTTGTCAAGGTGGACTGACCAATATCCTGCCTTGGTGTCCATCTCGCTGAATACTGATGATCCAGCAAACTTGGGGTTGATTTTCTCCAGCGTAGGAATTTTGTGGGGACATTGCTTCAAGGGTGCGTTGAGCTTCTGGGGATCAATACAGATGCGGAGAGAGAGCCATCCTTTTTCACTGACTAGGCTAGGCCTGACCATCAGTCTGTGTGCTCTTTGACTTTACGGATGACTCCCTGCTTAACCATTTTCTCCAGCTCTGCTTTAAGCTGTTCTTCAAGGTGCACAAAGCATTTTCTTGGGAGATCGATGGAGGGTTCTGCTCCCGGTTTGGTGTATAGCTGGGCTGAATCCTGAAAGTCACCAAGGGTGTCAAACTGGCCTGGGTAAGCCTGCTTTAGGCTTTCAGCTAATGAAACCTCTGTTGTGCTGATTTCCCTGCAGTTGATAGTCACCAACTTCGACTTCTCACTGGTAGGCAGACTGATGATGAATGGGCCTCTACATCAACCACGTAGAACTTGGCCTTGGTGAGCTTGCCCTTGTGACTGAGCTCAAGCTCGAGGCTACCGTGGCAGGGAATCCTCTGCCCATTGTACACCATCAGCTTTGTGTTCTTGACAGGTGTGATAACTCTGGACGGATCACGCTTTCCATATATATTCCTGTATGTCTGTGGAGTGAGGGTGTTGCCAGATGCTCCGGTGTCAATTTTCAGCTTAAGCGGTGTCTTGCCTGTCTTTCCCGGGGCCACAATATCCATCATTGTGAACGCCTCACTGCGGATGCTGGAAATATTGATTGTGTCGTGCTTGGTGTCATCGTCGTCACTTGTGTCCTCACTCTCCGACGCTATGTCGTGAATTTTCTTTCTCCCTTTCGTTTTCCTTTTGCTACCACTGCTTGGTGTACGAGCCAGGTCTTCTCTCTTTCTCTGTCTGCATGCCCTTTGTCAATGTCCTTTCTTTCCACAATGGTGACATGTGCTGTCAAATGCTGGGCATTTGTGTGGCTCATAGGAAGTGTTGCAATTCCCACATGACCTGGCTTTCCAAGCCTCTTTGTCGCTAAGCAGGTCGAGCTTGTATTCCCCTGTGCTAGGGTTGAGTTGCTGAAGCTTGCTGCGACCGGCAACTATGGCTTGGTATTGTCTGCCTTCAGCCAGAGCATCCGCCAGCTTGTATCCTTTTGCCTTTCCCAGCAGGTCGTGCTGGAATCCTCAAGCAGAGTGGATGCTATCATCAGTTCTATCAGCCTCTCTTCCATTTCTCTTTAATCAAACTCACACTTCATCGCCAGAGTGCGCACCCGCCAGATGAAATCGTCTAGAGTTTCATCCTCGCACTGCCAACACTCCATCAGATGCAAGTGGTGGACTCTGAAGTTGATACTGGGCTTGAGTTGGGATTCGAAGAATTCCCACAGCTTGTCTGGTTTGCGTTTCTCTTCCTCTGATAGGCCGGACACTTGTAATCGTCTGGTGCCCTCGTCATCTATGCCACGCATGATCTTGAGTGCTTTTTTTCTATCATTCCTGATCTCATCATTTTCACAGTACACACAGATATTGCTTTTGAACAATTGTAGAGCTTCCTCGTGATTGTCAGTAGCCCAATTCATTTCCGGTATGCGTGCAGCAGCCATGATTGTTCATTTGTATGACTGCAAAAGAGATATTTATAGTCAGTAATGTATATCACGTGTCAGGTTCGACCATGACTTATTTTTTTCTTTTTCCTCTCTCCTTACCAGCTACATAAGAAAAGGGAACTTGTATGGCCAGACTATTTATTTTCTTCTTCTTTCCCCTCCTTAGCTTATGCATGTACGGCTCGTTTGGGTGAGTACGTTTTACGTCTCACGGTAAACACGTGTATTCGTGCCATTCGGTCTCGCCCTACACGTGGGGCTAGCACCCAGCCCGCATGAGCTCTCGTGGTCGGCCAATCGGGGCCTTCCAATTAGCGAAATGGACTCGACCATCGGTTGGGCAGTGCCGATATTCGAGGGGTGGAAGGCATGAGGGGGCCTAAAGAAGAATCGCTCTGGGACCAGGGAGACACAAGGGGCTAGATGCAGAACCAAGATCAGCTGTCCGGGGAGTTCGTCGCTCGAGTGACCCAACTCCACTCACCTTTGCTGGTCGTGGAGAGAACTTCGTTGCGTGGGCCACCGGCACACTTTTCGTTAAGTGACGGGTAGGCTGTTACCATTTCTGGACAGTTCCCATTCGCTGCTGATCCTGCCGGTCATCCTGACCACACGAGCTGATGAGGTAGGAACTAGTATTAAGTGCATAGTGAGCGGCCCACAAACAGCTATGTTTTATGCTAAAATGTTATGTTATGATAAATTTGTTTCAAGCCTCACGTTTTGGTCGTATGGATTTTCAACTTAGAAATTAATTATTTATAATGTTGATACGGTCAGAGAATGACCATATGTAAATGTGGGATTACCCTCTGTAGGGAGTGTGCAGAGAAGAAAGAAAAGAAGAGATATTCTTTAAAAGAGGAGAGGGGAGAGCAGTCAGAGACCTTGGGTGTGCGGCACCTTTAGCAAGGATTGCAGCCCTTACCCTCCTTGCGTTTCTCTCAGTGGCAGGGGGAGGTAGTGTGTATGTGAGCCTTTGTGTGTAGCCATTCCATCAATGCTCTGTTCTTTACTTTCCTTCACTCTTCTGACTCTCCCTCCGGCATTGAGATTCCGATCCTTTAGAGTGCCAGAGGAGAGGGGGCTCTCTGACTGTCGTCTCTTTGTGTGGTTCTGTGAGTGCCTGTGTGTGAGCTTCTGAGCGCGACTGGCCTCTCAGCCCCACTTTTCTCCCTCAGAGTATCAGGGGACTAGGTAACCAGCCTCCCTGTTCAGCTCGGTTCCCCAGGTCCCAGACAGTAGCCAGGATACCAGGGCCACAGAGCTGCAACCTTCGCTCCTTCAGGTCCCAGCGGGCAGCCAGGACACCAGGGCAGCAGGACTCTGGCCTCCATTGCTTCGAGTCTCAGTGGGCAGCTAGGACGCCAGGGCCACAGGGCTGTGACCCACTGCCACAGACGACGGGGATGCCCTCCGTGCAACAGCTGAAGCAATTGGACAGGAAGTCCCTGAACTGCACTAAACTGTACCATGTACCTTAAACCTGAAAGAGAGGTAAGTGCTATGTGTGTGTGGCAGAGGGGTGTGTGATTGAGTTTTTGTACTTTCGTTTCTTCTTTCGTCTCAAATTCGTTGTCCTTTTGTTTGCTCTCCCTCATCATCATTCATGTTTTAGTTCCTCTCTTTTCACGCCCCTCCCCCATCCTGACTTAGTGGGAGTTAGTTTGGGAAAGGCAAGGGGGGTGTAGTTGGGAATCGTTCCATTTGTTAGGGGTAGCCATCCATATTCGTTACTCATCTGTCTTAGAAAAATAAAAGAAGTGTGAATGTCAAATTGTCCATGGTCTGTTGTTGGGCACGTCTGCGTGTGCGGGAGACAGCCTTTGGGGAGAAACCATAGACCTGATGTGACAATGTCTTATGTCAAATGTCCGTAGGATATAGCTTGATAATGGAGAAACACAATGTTGTGTCCCTACGTGTCTCTGGTACTGTGTGGGTTAGGCCTAATCCGTGGCGACGGAAGACATAGCGGTACTGTCTTGCGTCATCGTTACATCGAGAACTGGCGTCACGCAGCCGGTCTTGTTTTGCGCATTGATCGAAAATAATGGCAATTTAACGTCTTTTTCAAGCGTTTATAGGTTTACTTGCGGTTAGAAGTGTTGAACCATCCCACCGCTGCCACCATGAAAAGAGGATAGGGTACAGTATTCATGATGGAATGGACACAGCTCAGAGCATGTAGATGTAGCTGGTTTATTTTTTAGTCCTCCAATCAAAGCCGTCACATTATTGTGCCTCTGCTGCCACGCTCTCCACGAGTTTCTTTCTACTGATGCATGGGTAAACCATTGACTTCCGGGAATAGGCCGGAGGACGTCCGGGAAAGACCGGAGGACACTGGGAAAGACCAGAACCAAGGGCTCTGTGGGCTGGCTCCCCACTTTGCCTTAAACATGTGGCTCCTAAAAATAAAAGGAAAAGATGCTCCCAGGATTCACCGAAAGGGGGAGAGAATGATGAATCCATTGGTGCTCAACCAATCACGACTGCAAATCCCAAACGGACTATGAACATGGACCAAATGGAATATCCATGTGTCTGTGGAAAGCGTTTCGCTACCACCCGTGGCATGAAGATCCACAGAACAAAGATGGGATGTGTGAAGACTCATCTGAATGAGCAGCAGCACACTGTATCAGCAGATAAGACGTCGGAAGACCAAGGCCAGGATTTAAATCACAGTGCCAAGGACATCCACGCTGTTGGTTCGGATGAGGAATTTGCACACGCCCTCGATGCCAGGCGCCTGAAACTCAACCTGCCACGAGCAAACGAAACTGAAGATTGGGAGAAACTGGATGCAAAAATCGTCCAAAGACTCGATGCACTTATAGGGAAAAGCACCCTGGAACACAAACTAGCCACATATGGGGACATTGTGTATGCCACATGTAGAGACGCCTATGGAGCAAAACTACCCAAAGAGAAAACACCTCCAAAGAAATCCAGACGCCAAGAAAAGATGGACAAGATCAGGGTCCAAAAGAAAAACCTCAAGAAGCAAATGAAGACCGCACTGCCAGCTGAAAAACAAGGCTTGGAAAAACTGTGGAAAGACCTGAAAGAAAAACACAGCGCCCTCAGCAAAGTGGAATCTGCAAGGAAGAGGAAGAGCAAAAAGAAGAAGACACAAGAGCGCTTCTTCAGAGACCCCTTCCTGTTTGCCAGAACACTGTTTGAGCAGCCAAAATCTGGGACCCTAAGTGTGGACAAAGGAGTTCTTGAGCAGCATCTGAGGAAAACATACTCTGACTCACAGAGCAAAGCACCACTCGACATTCAAGGTCTGGTGTGGCCTACCAACCCTGAGGAACAGTTCAATGGCAAGCCTCCAACGTTGGCGGAAATCAAGAAGGTGTCGACAAAGCCAGAGCCAAATCATCACCAGGGCCAAACAGAATACCTTACCAGCTTTACAAGAAATGTCCCAAGGTGCTGGAGTGGCTCCACAGGCTGCTGCGATCGGCTTGGAGAAACCAGAAGATCAGTGGCCAGTGGATGACGGCAGATGGTGTGTACATCCCCAAAGAGCAAAACTCAAGCGACATCAACCAGTTCAGGCCAATATCACTACTGAACGTCAAAGGGAAAATCTTCTTCTCTGTCATGGCAGCAAGGCTGACCAAGTACCTGATGGAAAACAAGTACTTGGATGTGTCATTCCAGAAAGGTGGCATCCCAGGCGTGGCTGGCTGTGTAGAACACGCCACAATGATCTGGGACGCAATCCAAAAAGCAAAAACAGAAAAGAGAGACCTGGACGTAGTGTGGCTTGATCTGGCAAACGCATATGGATCTGTGCCCCATGAGATGATACAGTTGGCTCTTGAGATGTACCATGTGCCAAAGAACATCCGCGACATGCTCAAGAAGTACTTCAATGGCTTCTCAATGCGGTTCTCTACCAAAGAGTACACAACAGATTGGATCAACTTGGAAGTGGGCATTGCAATGGGCTGTGCAATTTCCCCAATACTGTTCGTGATGGCAGTGGAACTCATCTTGAAAGCACCAACAAACAACGCGAGACAAACAGACCTTGGCGATGGATACAAGATGCCTCCTCTCGAGGCCTTCATGGATGACACTACAGTGATTTCATCCAGAGAAGACGAGACACGTCATGTGCTGGAGAGGCTGGACGACATAGTTGCCTCATCCAGAATGAAGTTCAAGCCAAAGAAATCACGGAGTCTCTCACTGAGGAAAGGAAAAGTGGCCGAATCTGTGGTCTTCAGTGTTGCCAACCTGGCCATTCCAACAGTCACAGAAGAACCAGTCAAGAGCCTTGGAAGATGGTATGATGATACGCTGAAAGACACACAAAGAACAAAAGAAACCAAGCAGATGTCGGAAGAAGGCTTGGAGACCATTGACCAGTGTGGGCTCCCTGGCAAATACAAGGTCTGGTGTCTGCAGTTCATGCTGATACCAAAGCTCCTATGGCCTCTGATGATATACGACATCTGCACCAGCACAGTGGAGGCAATGGAAGCCAAAATCAACAAGTTCACAAGGAAATGGCTTGGTGTCCCACCCTGTCTGACTGACATAGCACTGTACTGTCGCCAAGCAAGGCTGAAACTACCACTGAAATCCATCCTGGAGGAATACAAAGCAGGGAAGATCAGACTTCAAAGCATGAGACAAGGTGGTAGAAGCAATCAAGCCCCAGCTGAAGACAGGCAGAAAATGGAAAGTTCAAGAGGCGATGGATTCTGCAAAAGAAAAGTCTCAAGATCAGAGAAATAACAGGACACACACAGACCAACAAACAAGGACTGGGGGTGACCAAAACTGAGTGGTGGTCAAAGGCCAAAGGAAAAGCCAAAAGAGACATGATGATTCAGGAGATGAGAAAAGAAGAAGACCAAAAAAGACTCCAAAAAGCAGTCCAGCAGAGCCAGCAAGGGCAATGGACAATGTGGGAGAATGCACTCCAAAGAAGTCTCACTTGGAATGACATTTGGCACATGGCCCCTCTCAGGATCAGCTTCATTCTCAGATCTGCATATGACCTTCTGCCCTCAAATGCAAACTGGTGAAGTGGGGGAAAACAGACGATCCTGCATGCCCCCTCTGCCATGAAAAACAAACAGTGGAGCATGTTCTAAGCTCGTGTAAAGCAGCCCTGGCTCAAGGAAGGTACACATGGAGGCACAACCAAGTGCTCAAAGAGATTGTACAAGTAGTCTGGGCTAGTACCAACACCACAAAAGGGAAAATCAGGACTCCAAAAGCACCCGCAACATTCTTCACGGCAGGAGGCAGCAAATCATGGCCAAGAACAACAGTGCCACTCGAAACATGCAGGCAGAGTCTGCTGGACGGGGCAGATGACTGGGAGTGCACTGCAGACCTCCCAGAATGGAAGAGTCACCCAGAGATCATCAGCAAGAGTGGCATGAGACCAGACATAGTAGTCCACTCTAAGTCAACCAAGCAGCTGATCATGATCGAGCTCACGGTGCCATATGAGAACAGAATGGAGGCAGCTCAAATCTACAAGACTGAAAAGTATGCTGATCTGGCAAACAGCCTGAGGAGAGAAGGCTATCAGGTCAAAGTCCTCACTGCAGAAATTGGAGCTAGGGGGTTTGTAGGAACGTCTGCATACAGCCTCATGAAACAGCTCTCAGTTGCAGGGAAGGAAAAAACCAGAGCCCTGAAAGCAATGACAGAAGCGGCAGAGAGGTGTTGAAGCTGGATCTGGTCAAGGAGGAACAAAAGTGAACTTCATAAGGCTTAACTTCCCTACAAATATCAGGTGTCCCTGTGGCTCAGTGGTTAAAGCCGAGTCATTACGTGGAAAATGAGCATGTCCAGCGGGTCATGGGTTCGAATCCCAGCCATGGCTCGTCCCAAGATGGGGGAAAAAAAAAAGGGGGGCAGCAGAGGGACATCCGGAGTCATGAACCGGGTGTGGCCCAACCCCCCTAGAGTGTCAGGAGATAAGGGCCGAAACACTTGCTTGAAGGGGGCTTCTCTTCTGAGGACTCTCTGCTGCCACGCTCTCCACGAGTTTCTTTGTACTGGGAGCAGTTTTGTATAACACAGTTTCGTACCATGTATAATAACTACTATTAGTTCTATGACTACTGCTATTATGAATACAACTACAACAATTACAACTACTACTCTTATTACTACTACTACTACTACTTATATTCAATAACAACGACGTTAACAATAACCAGGACTATTAGTACTACAATTGTGACGACTACAACCATTACCGTTATACTACTATTGTTATTACTACTGCTACAGCTGTTGCTGTTGCTCCTACTGCTGCTATGATATTATAACTACAGCTAAGGCTACTACTATGGCAACTAACGACGATGATGACTACTATGACTTCTATGATACAAAAACAAGGACAAGTCCCAACACAAATACTACTACTGCTGCTATTATTACTGGTACTATGACCACACACACACACACACACACACACACACACACACACACACACACACACACACACACACAGCACACACACACACACACACACACACACATACATACATAAATATATGTGTCAAAGGTATATGCTAAAATCTGACTATAGCTAGTGTAATGATACATTTAAATCTTTTAGATATTCTTAAAAGTCAAGTAAGTGAAACACAGCAAAGTCACACACAAAGTCATGAAAAAAAACACTCTGCTTGTACATAAGAGTCATCAACGTGGTCAAGTACCCTGACGGGCAGAACCCGACAGGGGGATGGCCACAACAGATCAACGGAAATCAACACCCAATGTACATAGCCCCCTATATGTGTAGATAGTGCACACAGAACCAAACAAGATCAACGTAGTAGTAGTAGTAGTATCAACAAACCCCTCACATGCCTCTTTTCTAACGCCGACTGCCTTTCAAACAAACACAACGAACTTGAGGCCATGATCAAGCTACACAACCCAGCGATCATAGGGATAGTGGAAGTCAAGCCTAAAACAGCAGATACAACCTACAGGACTGTTAAATAGCCATACCAGGGTACGAAACTTTCCACAATCTCAACAAGGGAGGGAGGGGAATATGTCTCCACATCAGGAATGAACTCAGACCCTCAGAAATCCAAATCAACACAGAGTTTGAGGAATACATATTTGCCAACTGCAACCTAGACCACAGGGAAACCCTCACTATTGGACTAATATATCGTAGCCCAAGCAGTACAAAGGAGAACAGTGGCAAACTGAACGAGGCAATGCTGGTATCAGCAGGCATCAACACATCGAACCTTCTCATCATGGGAGACTTCAACTACCCACAAATCGATTGGACAAAAGGAAACAGTGCAACCACAGAAGACCATGCAGCAGCTAAATTCCATAAAGCAACCAAGGATGCCTTCCTAATACAACACCAACTGACACCTACCAGACACAGAGAGGGGCAGCGACCGACCCTAGATGACTTGGTTTTCACCAACAGAGACGACATAGTCATAGGCATTGAAGAAGCAGGAGCTCTCGGAAAGAGTGGCCATGCCTCCCTACTGGTCAACCTCGCCCTTGCACAGCGCCAGGCACCACAACAGCAATGCTACAACTACAACAGGGCAGACTGCACAGGAATGCGTTCACACCTCAAAGATATCAACTGGGAGGAAAAACTTAAGGACATGAATGTCGAAAGAGGCATGGCAATGCTTCATGGCAGAGATCGAGGAAGCCACAAGACGATATGTGCCTAAAGCAAAAGCTGCATCAGGAGACAGGAAAAGTGGTTGGATGGAGGAGCACTCGCCTCCATGCGAAAAAAGCATAAAATGTACAGACAGTGGATATCAACCAGGCACCACAAAAGCAAAGCTAAAACTACAACAGGGCAGAGACTACACAGGAATGCGCTCACAGGGACAGCCAAGACTATCAGGCATATGCAAAGGCGAGAAACAAAGCAGCAAGAGAATGCTGAAAGGCAAAAATCCAGCTAGAGAAGACAGTTGCGGAACAGGCCAAGAAAAACCCAAAATCATTTTGGTCTTACATGAACAGGGATATCTGACCTCAAAAGAGAAGACGGCACCGAGACCAAAACTGACGACGAAAAGGCCCAGGTACTCAACGACTTCTTCCAAAGTGTTTTCACAGAGGAACCAGAGAAGGAGCTGCCACAAGCCCCAAAATATGAGTTTAGCAGCACCTTGACAGACATCGAAATCCGAGAAGAAGATGTCAAAAAGCTTCTCACTAAGCTTAAAGTCGGGAAAGCAGCTGGACCAGATGGTATCCATACCATCCTACTGGCAGAAACAGCAGATACCTTAGCACTACCTATCAGCATCAACTTCAAGAAATCGCTGAATGAAGGACACCTCCCAAGCATATGGAAAAAAGTTAAAGTTACGCCAATCTTCAAAAAAGGGAGCTGAACTTCAGCAAATAACTACCGACCTGTCAGCTTGACAAGCATACTCTGCAAGACCATGGAGACACTCATCAGGAACAAAATAATGGAACACATGCAAACAAACAACCTCATATGCAAAGAACAACATGGCTTCACCCCAGGACGCTCATGTGTAACACAACTTCTAGACACACTGGATTGCTGGACGGAAACACTAGACAGAGGTGGCTCCATTGACGCAATATACATGGACTTCCGCAAGGCTTTCGATTCTGTTCCACACTGCAGACTGATACTCAAAATGAAGGCTTATGGCATCGTGGGAAAAGTGCTGCAATGGGCAGAAGCGTTTCTCAGTGGTTGCACACAGCAGGTGTTTGTCAATGGAAGCAAATCAGAAGAGGCACGAGTCACAAGTGGAATCCCCCAAGGCAGCGTCTTAGGCCCCATACTCTTTGTCATCTCCATCAACGATCTGCCACGTCAGGTACAGAGCGAGGTCCGAATCTTTGCAGATGGCACCAAGCTGTTCACCCAGAGCAACCAGCAAAATGCCCGAGAGACCCTCCAGGAAGATTTGGACAGACTGCACCAGTGGTCAGTAGCCTGGCTACTCAACTTCCACCCTGAAAAATGCTGTGCCCTGAAACTAGGCCACCCAGAGATCAGCCAGACCTACTCCATGAAGAGCAAGGACCCAAGCAACAACAAACATGCCCTAGCAACCACCAAAGCAGAGAAAGATCTTGGTGTGGTAGTGGACAGCCAACTGACCTTCAAGGACCATGTGTTACAGGCAACATCTAAGGCCAACAGAATCCTAGGCATTATACGGTGATCCTTTGATCATCTCACCAAGCATATCTTCATCCAGCTCTACAAAGCACTCATGAGACCAGTCTTGGAGTATGGCCACTCAGTCTGGCAGCCATCCCAGAAGACCCTCCAATGAGAGATAGAAGACATTCAACGCAGAGCCACAAAACTCATTGGCAAACTGAAGGATAAACCATACCCAGAACACCTGTCAACCCTCAAGCTGCCCAGCCTGGAACACTGCAGACGCAGGGGAGACATGACTGACCTCTACAAATACATCACTGGCATATACGACACAAGCCGGCCCAACTTCGAGCTGCACGACAGATGCAACACCAGAGGCCACAACAGGAAGCTTGTTAAGCATAGATCCCGCCTAGATGTTCGGAATTCATTCTTTTCCGAAAGGGTGGTGTTGGCTTGGAACAGCCTACCAGAGTCAGTTGTGTCCACACCCTGCATGACCGCATTTAAAAACAGACTTGATGCCCACTGGGCCAACCACCCAGCACTGTATAACCTGAACTGCTATCAGTAGACCTTGCAAGTGCAAGCAGCTGTAGATAGGGACAACACATCGACCGGTGAACTGACCTGCAGCCACGGGTCTCAAACACTGACAACATCTAATATCAAGTATAAGTAAGTATAAGTACAGTTTCTTATATAAAAAAAAATAATGCAAAACATTAACACTTGCTATTCAGTGACAGCCCACACAACTGAACACTTCAATATTTCTGGCACTTCATAAATAATACTTTTCGAAATAAGAACACTTTTTCACTCAAATTAAAATAAGTTCCTTTTAGCGTTAAAAAATAAAGACAAACCACTCTTACAATAATCTAATAATTCTGGAAGAGACTGATAAATGCTGGCATTATTTTAGTTCAGACCAAAGCCTGGGTGTTAAAAGCTTACTGGCACTTCAATCTTTATCTGCTGTACTAGGTTTGTCTAGGTTTGATGAAGGCTCTTACGAGATGAAAGACACATGGATAGGAAAACCATAAAAAGCTTTGCATTCTGTAGAATGCAATACTTCCACTATATCTCTTTTCGCAACCAGTAGCTGATGAAGGATTGTCTTTCTGCTTTTTTTATAATTCAAAGGTTGCTAGTGTGTGTGTGTGTGTGTGTGTGTGTGTGTGTGTGTGTGTGTGTGTGTGTGTGTGTGTGCGTGCGCGCGCGTGCATGCGTGTCTGTCTGTCTGTCTCTGTCTGTCTGTGTGGTGTGTGTCTCTGTATAATGTGTGTGTGTGTGTGTGTGTGTGTGTGTGTGTGTGTGTGTGTGTGTGTGTGTGTGTGTGCGTGCGTGTGTGATATCTTCTTTTCTCATCAATATCTTTCCAAAATTATCTAATAGTATCTTTTAAACTTACCACAACAGTTGACCAGTTCAGGTGCATATGCATATTCTTAAAGCTTTAGGAAAATCAGAGCCAACGCCTGTTTATCAATGTATCTTTTAACCATTACTGCACCAAGGTGCGTGTGTGTGAGAGAGATAGAGAGGTGCCAGCCACAACATCCGCTACAACCCCCCTCCCCTTTTTCTCCTCCTTCCCCCCTCTCTCTTTATCCCTCTCTTTGTCTTGCAAACGGCAATCAAGATTACTAAGCTATGTCAATTCTCAGTCTCTGCCATCCCCCCTCCCCTCCCTTCTTTTGCTCCTCCCTGCAGTTTTGCCAGGTGTTTCCTTTTAAGTAACCCGACCCTGGGCGACTTGCCCACTTCGCACTCATCTCTCTCTCACTTCCCCCCTTGCTTACCTGTGTGCAGGTGATTATTTGTGGTTGAGACAAAGGACGCATGTCCTCTCTCTGCAACTTCAGCTATACCCCCCCCCCCCCCCCCCCCCCCCCCCTCCCTTTACTCCCTATCTCCACTCTCTTCCTCCTTCACTGTGGTCATGGGAAAAACGGCCCACTTGTGTCTCACATAGGTGCAGACAATGAAGCTTTGTTGATGCGTATAAAGGCTAAAAATATCGCCAACATCTATGTGATAGTGTTCTCGAATCTTATACACATTTCAACACACTGTAGGTGGTGGGGGATGATCACCTGCCCCCCCCCCCCCCCTTTTCTGCTTATTAATGCACACCCGCCCCTCCTCTTTGTCTATAGTGACACAATCAGTTGTCATATGTCTCTGACAGCCTGTCAATCAAACAGACATCGAAAACCAGGTGTGCAGCTTAGCACACAAAAAGAGGAAACCAAGTCTCCTCACTTCACTGCTCTACCAAAGGCTGTAAGACTGACCACCGCCAGTGAACCTAGCAAGGAGACTGACCACCGCCAGTGAACCTAGCAAGGAGACTGACCACCGCCAGTGAACCTAGCAAGGAGACTGACCACCGCCAGTGAACCTAGCAAGGAGACTGACCACCACCAGTGAACAAACTTCACTGCTCTACCAAAGGCTGTAAGACTGACCACCGCCAGTGAACAAACTTCACTGCTCTACCAAAGGCTGTAAGACTGACCACCGCCAGTGAACAAACTTCACTGCTCTACCAAAGGCTGTAAGACTGACCACCGCCAGTGAACAAACTTCACTGCTCCACCAAAGGCTGTAAGACTGACCACCGCCAGTGAACCTAGCAAGGAAACAGGCACAGATCAGATAGGGGAAGGATCATCTCTCTAACTCTGAAAAAATCCTGTGTAAGGTTTCATCAATCAACCCAGAACTGTAAGCTAAAACTATGTTTCTAAGTCTTGAGACTATGCATTGCTTGTATGTATGCCTTATGTTTTAACAGATTAATTTTAAGACAATATTTGGTGACATCTATCAAGATGATCAATGAGTATTCTATTGTAATAGTTTGTTTGCCACAACTGGGTAAAAACTGATCAGATGCTTGATTAACATTCTATGTTAACAATATGAGTTTTTGCCAGTATTCAATACTATTTGTTAAAATGATCACTAAATATTACCTTCTGACAGGAAAAACAGTTTGGTGAAAACTGTTAAGTTGATTTATGAAAACCATTAATTGTCTTAATGCTTTGTAGTAGGTAGGTGACTAAGTCAAATTAACATCTGGTCTTGGGCTAAGTGTATTCCAAGTTATTTTGACTTAATTTATAAGGAAAACTGAAGAGCTGTTTGACTTCAATTGTTGAGCATTGTATTACTGTCTCCCACCGCTTGTTAAAATCCACTCAAAATCTGAGAGAAAGTGGGACCTGGGCCTGCCTGGTAGTGGACAAACACAGCAGCTCAACTGATCATTCTGCCTATAGAGAAGGTGGACCAGTCACCAGCAACTGGTGGACTCCAACTCAACTCCTCTAGAACTTTCCCTCTCTTAATGATGAGATAATGTGGTAAAAAGTCAGCCTGAAAAAAAGGAACTGATGAAAACTTAAATTTATTCATGTGTATACTCTACCCTTGCATAAACAATTAAGTAAAGCCGATGTGTGAAAGCACACTTGACTTGTGTCAGGTCTTTGTTGTTCATACAGTAGTGAATGTTTGAACTTCTCTCTATTTCTGTCACTCCGAGCTACAAGCACCTTTTATGCGCATAAGCCCTAGGAGAATTATTCCTAAGCCACTCTAGAGTATTTTCAACAGTCCCGAGAAAAACACAAATTTCTTTCGATGACTAGTACCGGAAAGATGCTCCTTCCATAACCAGTAAGAGAGAGGGTGGGGGGGAAATTATAATACACAAATACTCTCTCTAACTCACCTTAAGATAGCCTCTATTAGGCTCAGAGAGAAAGCATATCTTGTTTTTGTGCGACCGCTCCTGGAATATGCTTGCTCAGTCTGGGACCCCTACCTTGAGGGTGACATAAACAAGGTAGAAGCCATACAAAGAGCAGCCAGATTTGTCACCAACCGCTACCACAGAACAACAAGTGTGACACATATGTTGGAAAGGCTGGGATGGCCATCTCTGCAGCGACGAAGACAGGCAGCACGACTCACCATGCTGTATAAAATACACGATGACCTGGCTCGAGTCGATAAAACCAAGCTGATACCTCTCCCAGAGCGAAACCGCAGACGAAATAACCAGCAGTTCCAACGTATCTTGTCCCAGGGTGCCAACAGATACAGGCATTTCTCGTTCCTGCCACGCACCATTCGGGAATGGGACCAGCTGCCACAGTGCATTGTCAACGCCGAGTCCATGGAAACATTCAGGATGAAAATAAATAACCACTTAAAAGACACTGTCCTGGATGGTCTCGCTAGGGGCCGCCAGCAAAAACTGTTTTGAGTCATATGTAGAGAGGGGTGGGGAAGAGGGGAGGGAGAGGGCGGGGGAGGTAAATACATAAGATTTAGTCCTAAAGGCTCTGCCTGGCTCACCTGTGTCATTCTGGGGATTAACTCTGGGGGGCCCAGGGGAGATGAAATAGCGGAGCAAATCTCTAGTAGAAAGTAAGGAAGGAAGAGAAGGGAGGGGGGAGGAAGGAGGAGAGGGAAAGAAAAAGGGAAATGAAAAAGGGAAAGTTTTACAAGGCAAAAATCTGGAGTGGATCCTGTGAGAGGGGATTCCCAAAAGCAAAAGACTGAATGGGTGTCTTGGTGGCAGCAAGACTGGCTATGTGTGTGGAGGGATCTTGTGAGAGGAGACCCCACTGAGGACTAGATGTGTCTTGGTGGCAGCAAGACTGGCTATGCTAATGAAAATTTTTTTTTCTTTCTTTTTTTCTTTTTTTTAACACTGAACGGTGACCCGTGGGCCCCCTTCCAAATATAGCGACAAAAGAATCAGAATGTTGATTGTGGTCGCTTTACGGAAGAAGAAGAAGAACTCAAATTGAGAAAATATTCTAAGTCCTTCCCCTAGAGAACACATAGGTCTACCCATCCTCAACTCTTACCACACTGTGTGCGTTTTCTTTCGTTGATTTTAGTAGTGTTCATCTGTCTGCCAGTTTGTGCGCGAACGTGCGTGCATGCATGCGTGAGTGTGTGTCAGTGCACATCCTTCTTTGCGCGCGTGCATGCGTGCGTCTGTGCGTGTGTGTGTGTGCGTGTGTGTGTGTGCGTGCGCACGCGCGCGCGTGCACGAGAGAAAGAGAGAGAGCGTGTATATGTTTCGATGGGGTTTTGTGTTCGACCTATTAATTTCATCTGTCCACTCGAAGTTTAGCCTCCATCAGTGCATGCTCTCACGCTTGGCAGTCATGATCAATATGTTCATTTTCCCCGTTAACTACGTGATACAAATTTCTGCGTGGTTTAAGGGTTGAAGGACGAGAGAATCTCATTCAACACAGGCTCTAAATGTCTTACCTTACAGTTTTAGGCCAAACAATGTATCTGCACAACGTGTCATAAGCTAGTTAGTTTTCACATTGTCAAGCTGCATGTTGACCGAGTCAACACATCGTTAGAGTTGCTTCCCTTTGTCACAGACCTAGCTTCGTGTGTAAACTTACTAAGCGTTTAATCAGTACGTAGTTTTAAATTTGATTACCATTACTATAAACTTGCTGATGGATGTCCTATCTGAATATGGTGTTGATATGATTGATTGTTGTAGGAAAAATGGGCGTTCTGATCCCAATCAGTGGATATGCATCATCTTCTTACACCATGTGCGCACTCTTGTACACCATGTGCGCAATTCTTACACTCCGTAAACATCGATCTTGTTTAACACAACTTTTACTTGTCATGGAGGATTTAACAAAACTTTTAGATAATGGCAACAATGTAGATATACTTTATTTAGACTTTAAAAAGGCTTTCGATTCTGTTCCCCATGAGAGGCGTTTAGTGAAATTATCAGCATATGGAATTATAGGTAGAGTGCATACATGGATAAGGGATTTTTTAAAACTAAAAGACAGCAAATAGTTAGAGTAGGAAATTCATATTCAGATTTTACGGAAGTTCTAAGTGGTATGCCACAAGGGAGTATTTTGGGCCCCATATTATTTACAATATTTATAAATGATTTGCCAAACTCGGTGGAAAGTATTTGCAAAATATTTGCAGACGATACAAAAATTTACAATACAACTTATAATCGTGATACTTTACAAAATGATACTGATAAATTATCTGAATGGTCTACAACATGGAATTTGCATTTTAATGCGGACAAGTGCAATGTGTTACATGTTGGACGTAAGAACCCAAGATACCAATATACAATGCTAAACAGTAATACTGGCGACCGTGCAGATATTTCAACATGTGATTATGAAAAAGATCTTGGTGTCACTTTCAATTCTGGCCTGGTATTCAATAAGCATATTCAAAACTCTGTAAATAAAGCTAACAAAATGATTGGTGTAATTAAACGTACTTTTATTCACATAGATAAAGATATTTTTACAAAACTATACAAGGCTTTCGTTAGACCACATTTGGAATATGGCAACACAATTTGGTATCCTCAATTAAAGAGGCAGTCTGATGCTTTGGAAAGAGTACAAAGAAGAGCAACAAAGCTTGTAAAGAATATACAAAATCTTCCCCATGAAGGTAGGTTAAAAGCTCTTGGACTGCCTACCCTAAAAACAAGACGTGTGAGGGACGATTTGATCCAAGTCTATAAAATGTTTAATTGTGTTGACAATATTCCTATTTCAAAATTTTTTACTGCATCAAGAGTTCATACTACCAGAAATAGTGTGGATAAAACTTATCATGAATATTGTCGCACTAACCTAAGGAAATTTTCTTTCAGTAACAGAGTAACAAATCTTTGGAATAAATTAACCCCTAACATTAAACGTGCACAAAATACTAACCTTTTCAAAAGCTCTATCGATGATAGTGTATTATTGAAGACTATTTATTTTGCCTATGATAAATAAAGACTTGAGCGAGTTAAAGACCTGACCGTACAAAGACGAGATAACACATAGAAGGGACATGTAAAGCCAGTTCTGGCTAAAATTGCAAAAGCAATTGTCCCTATAACCTGAACCTGAACCTGAACCATGGCATATATACGACACAAGCCAGCCCAACTTCGAGCTGCACGACAGATGCAACACCAGAGGCCACAGCTGGAAGCTTGTTAAGCATAGATCCCGCCTAGACGTTCGGAATTCATTCTTTTCCGAAAGAGTGTTGTCGGTTTGGAACAGCCTACCAGAGTCAGTTGTGTCCGCACCTAGCATGACCGCATTTAAAAACAGACGACGCCCACTGGGCCAACCACCCAGCACTGTATAACCCAAACTGCTGATCTTGCAAGTGCAAGCAGCTGTAGAGAGGGACAACACATCGACCGGTGAACTGACCTGCAACCACAAGTGTCAAGACAACATCAAGTATCAAGTATAAGTATCATGCAAAGCATGATGTCACAGGAGTAGGACACCAGTCTGTAGATTAGAGGTCGGTAACGTACATGAGAAACGGTGCATGGTCC
This sequence comes from Conus canariensis, assembly GCA_033310375.1. NCBI lineage: Eukaryota > Metazoa > Mollusca > Gastropoda > Neogastropoda > Conidae > Conus > Conus canariensis. Next base: position 50,817,750 of record CM065736.1, on the reverse strand, counting down.
TGTTCTGAGCCCAGGGAGACTCACAACTATACCAAGATGACCTCAGAGGAAGCACCATCCGTGACCAACATTGTTGCCTGTCTGCTAGGAAATTTCAGATCCCATGGGTGGGAGTAGTTCCGTATTATACGGATCAATTGGCGTGTTTTTTCCCCCCCAAGTCAGACATATCACACTCAGACATATCACAATGTCAAGTTTTCATCAGCGTCTGGGGGGCTTCGCCCGCCCCCCCCCCCCCCCCCCCCCCCACACTCCCCAGCAGGCATTGCTCCTGCACCCCCCAGGTTCCTTAAGTGGCCGCTGGACCCCGGCTCCAAACTTTTTAGTATTACAAGTATCACAAACAGTTCTCACTCCCACCCATGAGATTCAGGTGTTTACAGGGCTGATGATCTTCTGATGTCAGATCTTGTGGATCAGGAGGGTATGTTGATTGTGTTAAAGAAATCTCTCACCAAGATATCCATCCTTTTTCTTTTTTCCATGCTCTAAAATTTTCACAACATACCCCAGCAATAATCTTTCATATGACTGACTTCTTCTGCACCCATGCTGTCTTTACCCATGATATTCTCGGTGTCAGCAAATTCCATTATTGTGTTGATCATCATATGTTCCAGGAAATTACATGAAATGCTGGTGAGAATATGGGGCAAAAATTATCAGGTCTGTTGCACCTGAGTTACTTAGGGACAGGCGTGATGTTCATTTTCTTTCAGTCTTGTTGAAGGATACTTGTATTGATGGAAGATAAATAAAGAAGTGTCAGTGCTGAAAAGGTCTCACCTGCCAAGGATTCTGGATTTTATGCCATCAGAATCTTGAATGACCTGGTGATCTCCAAGTTTGCACTGACTGAGATAAGGGATTTCAATACTCCTGGTAGACTTGGTGACAAATTAATTATCTTGTATTCTGTATGAATTCTGTTGTTCTTTCTACAGTATGTTCTATCAAATTATTTGTTCATTGACTTTTTGTGTTTCCGTTTGCTATCTGCTAAAGCCAAAGCCATGGATGATGAAGTATGGCACACTGGGGGCTGTCACTGTGGTGCTGTCCGCTTCAAAGTACTGGCATCTGCTGTCATCAAAGCTGTTGATTGCAAGTCAGTAGCACCCTTCATTGTTCTGGAGACTGATCAGTATCTGTTAATTAGAAATAACCAATATTCAGCTAATCACAGCAGTTCAATTTCTAACTATCCCCTTTCCTCTTTTACCCTACCTTTTTTTTATTCAGCATTTCTTACGCTAAGTGAATTTTCGTTGTTTTATTCGTTTATGTCTCACCTGATGAAGACCTAAGAGGTCGAAACGCATTGAGTTTCGTCTTGTGACTCGTTTGTCCACGTTCTCTGGGCAGTTCGCTAACATTTATTTAAGATTTCTTACTCATTACATAATTTGCCATCTGTGCTGTATTTTGTTTTGTTATGTTTTAAAGTCTAGGGGAGAGGGTAATTTGTGTTGTTGAATATATTGTTTTACTTTTTAGTGAAGCGTAGGATTGAAAGATGTAATCCTATAGGGGAGGGACTCGGAGTGTTTTCTCTATTAAAATATATAGACATTTTCACATGAGAAGTCAGTTTCACCCTCTCTTTCTTGCTAGTGGTAGAAAGAACAACTTTCCAATACTAGTCCGCAAAAGAAAGTTTTATTTTTATCGTGACTATTAAAAGTACTCAAGAATGGCTCAGGAGTCTGAGCTTATACACTTAAATGTGCTTGCGCATCAAGTGACATAATTAGAAATAGGTTCAAACATGACGTGATGTATGAACAAAATAGACTGATAAAAGGTAAGTGCAATTCATTGTACAAAACTTTACTTTTGTGAACAAGATTGAAATATACAGAATAGTCATAAAGCCACTCTGGCCTTGCTTGGGAAGGCCTTTCCTCACTTCATATCTCCTCATAATCTGTTAATCTTAGTCGGAGTCCAGTGGGTATACAATGACTTGACTTCAAAGGTGGAGAGGTGTGCAGGTCTCTCTCCAGGTTTTGTAGACCTGCCGTACTGTAGCTTGGATATTTGATCCTGTGCTGGGCCAGTTTTTGTATACATAACATGATCCCAGGGTCTGTGGAGATTACAGAACCTGGATTGTCAATGAGTGGCAAGGAGTACGCCTTGACAAGTCCTCACACTTTCCTACTGATTTTCAGGAAAAGTGTGAGGTCGCAGCCTGCTAAAGTAACGTCAGCATAAATGTATCACTTTTGATTTTCAGTTTTCAGTCTCCACTTCAGTTCTTCACTGAGCTTTTGAACAGATTTTATTACTATATACCTTTAATAAGTGGTAGGAGAACTGCTAAACTAGTGAAGGGAAATAACTCTTCAAAATATTCAGATACTCAGGTGATGTAATTAGGTTCTGGATTACACTTAGGCATAGTACACATGTTAATTAGAGTCACCTACTACAAAGCGTTTAGATAATCAACAGTATTCATAAATCATCTTAATGAATTTTACCAAATATTGGCATAAAGTTATTCTTTCAAAATATAGTATTCATTAAGTGTTAAGCATCTTTTTACATACAAAGTCCTGGCAAAATTATATACAGTTAAAATATAGCATTCATTGATCACCCTAACAGATTTTACTAAGTATTGGCATGAAATAATATTGTTAAAATATAAGACTTAAATGCAAGCAAAGCAGTATTCATTAAGTGTTAAGCATCTTTTTACAAAGTACTGGCAAAATTATATACAGTTAAAATATAGCATTCATTGATCACCCTAACAGATTTTACTAAGTATTGGCATGAAATTATATTGTTAAAATATTTGACATAAATACAAGCAAAGCACAGTCACAAGATTTAGAAACTAGCTTCAACTTGCATTTCTTCTGGGATGATCAGTGAAAATTCAGACAGGATCTCAGAGTAAGAGTGAGGTATATGCCCTCTCTGGCATACTCCGGCATTGAATTTTAGACACATAGAATTTACTGTGTTCACTCTTATGGCCTATGGTAGATCAGTGAAGTAGGGAAGCTTGATCTCCCCCATTTGAGTGTTAAGCTAACCATCATGTCTAGTTTGACAGACTGTCACTAGTGTCAGAGGAACATGACAGCTGACCAAATGTATTATGAAATGAAAAGGGGGAGGGGGGGGGGGGGGGGGGGATCCGGATACCCGGGAGTTAGTAATCTGAAAGGAGACAGTTACTTCCCAACACCTGCAGTGTGACATAACACAGTGTGGATCCGAAATGATTTCAGATGTTGACAGTTATCAGCCTGTATGCTGTTGAATGAAGTTACAAGGTCTACTGTGTGTGCAACAGATGTGGACATGCACAGTGACAAAATGTTTGGCCAGTCCATGGGATTCACATAACTGTCAGATAACAATGGGATGGAAAAGAGAGGTGGAGACGACCAGTGCTATAGTCATGTCAAAAATTAGTGTAATGATGACATCAGCATTGCAGCTTAGTCAAGTCAAAAATTAGTGTAATGATGACATCAGCATTGCACCTTAGTTATGTCAAAAATTAGTGTAATGATGACATCAGCATTGCACCTTAGTCATGTCAAAAATTAGTGTAATGATGACATCAGCATTGCACCTTATCACTGTGTGGTCTTGCAACAAAACGGATCACTGTGTGGCCTTGCAACAAAACGGATCACTGTGTGGCCTTGCAACAAAACGGATCACTGTGTGGTCTTGCAACAAAACGGATCACTGTGTGGCCTTGCAACAAAACGGATCACTGTGTGGCCTTGCAACAAAACGGACAAGTGCCACGTACTGTATTTTGGCAAAAAACATAAGACCACCTACCACCTGCATGGCCAAAACCTCCAGACCACCACGGAGGAAAAGTATCTGGGTGTTACCGTGGCTACCAACTTGAAATGGGAACCCCACATCAGCAACATCACCAACAAAGCCTCCAAGACCCTTAGCTTTGTCAAGCAGAACCTCAAAATAGGCTCTATCAAGACAAAGGAGAAAGCCTACAAAGCCCTGGTTCGCCCGACCCTGGAGTATGCCTGCCAAGTTTGGGACCCCTACCAGGAAGGGGACAAAACAGTGCTTGAAAAGGTGCAATGAAGGGCGGCATGTGGGGTAGTCAACCACTACCATCAGACATCCAGTGTGAGTGCGATGTACGAACAACTTCACTGGGCACCGCTTGCAGACCGATGGCGTCAGATCCGGCCGTCAACTTTCTTCAAATTCCATCATGGAGGCATCATCATCAACTCTGTACATGTTCCTCCTCGCCACAACCATCACTATGACACTCGAACTCCTACATGCTGCAGTATGCCATTGAATGCTGCTACAGGAACTACAGGAAGAATGGCTTCTTCCCACGCACTGGGAGGGAATGGAACGACCTTCCAGCTGAGGCAGTAACATCAGCCTGGCTGAAGGGCTTCAAATTCTGGATATAACCCACCATCCCCCTCCCCCTTCCCCAAACTTCCCTAACCCCCACTCCCTCTCCTGTATCCCCTCACCCGCACCTGTTGTCCTTCCCATCCATTAAGAAGTAGGGTCTACCTTGGCCCCTCCTAGAGGCTTGAACATTTTAGTGGATGGTCCAAAGCCTCCACCACTTCAAGCTGTTGATCCAGGCAGCATCTTCATATTTGTTCTGTTATTACCGGAAACTCTTTTCTACTGTCAGAATGTTCAGCTGGATGAAGGTGGACAGCTAAGAAAGAAGAAGAACAAAGTCAGACCAAAAGACGTAGGGGAGGGACTAAGAGGAGAAGGGGGTTGATGAAGCTTGATGCTGTAAAATGATGTATAAGAGAGGTGTCTGTGTGTTTGTGGTGTACGTGGGTGAGAGAGAGTTGATGGTGATGGCTGTCAGTGTCATGTCACAGCTTTTACTAACTTTAGTGTTATGACTTTTTGTTGTTAGATCTTCATTTGTTTGCAATTTAACACAATGGCTTTCTTGGCATCTTATTAATGTTTGGTTTGGTTGGTTCATTTTTTTAAAAATCATTTTAATGTTGAACAATTTTATTGCAACTACAACTACAGGAATGTAGTCTTTAAATAGTGAATGAGTAAAGAGAAAGGAATTTGTTTTAAGTTCATGTATTGATTCATTATTTTGCAGTTGCAGTATTTGCAAAAAGAAGCAAAATATCCACTTCATCGTACCAGAAACCAAGTTTGTGCTTCTTCAGGTTGGTAAATAAAAAAGAAGAACAACAATTCACTCATTGTAGATGACAGTATGGTTATATGTGTCTGCACTATTTATGTTACTCATGTTTAAGTTTTGTCATGTCCTGCACTTCTTTGAGAATATTCGTGTGTAGAAAATATTTGTGCAGTAGCGAATAAAAAATCTTAATCATCAAGGAATCCCATGGCACATCAGATCAGTGTATTTGTTTTGTAATGTTTTTTTATCAGATGATTTACTCTGTTGTGTCTATTACTATTGCTTTTAACAGCATCTGGTCTTTCGTAGCATCTGGTTTTAAGATTTCTCTGTCATGTTTTCCTTTTTAGTCTTTACAGTTTTAATTCTTCTCCTGTCTGGTTGATGGTTGCAGTGACTGATTGGTTAGCTGAGGGCTGGAAGAAAGTGGAAGATTTTTCACATCTCCCAGATTAGTACATGTGCAGGAAGAGCCTTACCCCCTCATCCATATGCAAACACAGGCTGATCAGGTATACATACTTAACAATTCTACATTCTCAATAGAATTCCACCACTAAATCAGCAGCAAATCTATTTAACCCTTACGCTGGTAGTTGTGACATAAGTCGCACCATTACGTCATGGCCGTCACTGGTTGTCACGACATAAGTTGTGCTGTAGGGTGAGCCTAGTTTCACTGACACACACAGATACAAAACTATAGCTCAGTGAGAAACTTATTTGCATGAATGACTGAGAGAGCCCAGAAACATGGATTTTCAACGTTTTAGCTTGCTTTATGGTTAGTAGCAGCTTGTAATGCATAGGACGAATCAACTCATTGGGCAACGCCTACCTTGCGCTGAAGAAAGCTAAGTGACAAGTTCGTTCATTTTCTTTGTACTATTTGTTTGTGTCTTGCCTGAAGATGACCTAAGAGGTTGAAACGCATCGTGTTTTGTCTTGTGACTCGTTTGTCCATGTTTCTCTTGGCAGTTTGCTAACATTTATTTAAGATTTGTTTAGATTTCTGCCTGCAGTCGTCTCACTTTGCAGCTAAAACAAAAATGATCGTGCCCAAAGGAGAATGTGATAGAATTAAGAACTTGTTAGATGTTTTTGCTGAATTTCTTGTGGAAAAAGCAAGTGAAGAGGAAGTTATTTACATTTTGAATGAACTGTGTGTGGTGGGTAATAGTTTTGATGTAGATCAAGCACCATGTAATCAAGATTTTGAGATCAACACGGACAATGACTGGATGAGTGCCTAAGGATGACAGAAATATCAAGATGCCATTCAGTGGGGAAGAAAAACTCAGTGTAGTGCTTTCAGATGATCCTAAACCTTTCAAACGTAAATGAGGACAGTGTGGGCCAACTATTACATTTGTTGATAGTGACCATTTTTTTTGTGTGTGTGTGTGTGTTATCAGCAGGTGATTTCAATGGGAAAACTGAACTGTACCTTATTCATTCTTACCTGGATTACCTGCATGGAAGACTGGTATAATCCACACTGACTTTCCTTTGGAAAAGGCTGCTACTTATTTCTGGATACTGTGAAACATCATTGACTGGATTATTTGTGAAAAAGCTCTCGAGAATGACAAGCAGGATGTGCCACCTGTTTTCACTTGTTAGTTTCACATTCTTGACAGGTAAGCTCTTAATCAAACACTCACAAGCACACCAGTTCTGTTTTATATTATTCTTTATTCAATTACTAACAATTTTTATTCTGCATGTCAAGTTCAGATACAAACGTTGAGAAGTTATGCACATTATACAAACGTAACTATTTTTTTCAAACTTTCCTTCTGTTAATTCACCAGACAACTGACTTATTAGTATGTTGTTAAATAACCAGAGTTAGGGTTAATTACGTAAAAGACCTTTAATAATAGTTCTTTTAAGACCTCTTATTGGCTCAATTCCACATGAAAATATCACCGATTATTTCCTTTTTTTTCTGTCAGAAATGTCTTTACAACCACTTTGTGATCACGTATCTTTTAAGTGAGATTTTTTCCAGCAAACATGAAGCACTTTTTGATTTTGGAGAGATGCTTCTTGCGTGTTCTGCGGTTTCACTCTGCTGTTGACAAGGTTAGCAACCTACTTGAAGTTCTCCTGATGTATTGTGGCCATAACTGGCTTCAGTGCAATTTTACATTATACCTGCTTCCTTGCATGGGGCCAAAATTTAAACACACTCTTTGGATTTTGTTGTTGTTGAAATATCGGATCAAATTGCAGTCATTTTCATTTCTTGGCAGGAAAAGAAAAATTCAAGGACAAACATTTTAAGAATTATTGAAACAGATTCTGCAGAAGTATGTAGTTTCCTACATTCCAATGTGTGTGTTCATGGATAAACTGTCTTGATGCCATTTTTTTCCTACCCTGTATTTAGATGTGCATTCAGATTACATACCAACAATAATGCCAACAAAATAGCCAGGTATGATACAAATAAGACCCAGTATAAACAGCATAACAACTTATTTTGCTTGGTTGATGAGAGATAGTATGCTACATATCTACTGTGCTTTGAAAAGATCATTTCTTTTCTGCACTTCAGGGTGGAGATAACCTGACAACCTACACTTTCAACACGCATCAGGCAAAGCACATGTTCTGCAAAACCTGTGGAGTACAGAGTTTTTACAAGCCCAGATCAAATCCTAATGGCTACGGTACGGTTTGTCTGTGGACTGTCCTCATTCAGTTCTCCCTGCCTTTTTAGTGCTTTTGGAGTTTTTCAACTGCTTACATTTTTTACATTTTTTAATAAAATGCTTCAAGTCATGTTTATCTTCATCTTTAGAGATATACCACTAAAATCATATTTAAGTTTTGAAAATTAGCATGAGTTCATGTTTTCCAAAAGAAACATTCTGGGTTTTTTTCTTTTCAAAACATGTTTTACAGTGTACTTACTACATACTACTACTTGTATGGTATTCATATAAAGAAAGTAATATACAATTTTCAGCCTCCACTTGCACACCTAAATGGCTTACTGTACTGGCCTGATCAGCACAGTATGAATTTTTTATTTTCATTGTGTGTGCGTTTTTTGTTTTTTCTTTGGTCGACGTGTTAGGCTCCAGCATGTTGTTCCTGAAAAAGGCTTCTGCTACACTTATGAAGGTGTTGTTCCTGAAAAAGGCTTCTGCTACACTTATGAAGGAGTTGTTCCTGAAAAAGGCTTCTGCTACACTTATGAAGGAGTTGTTCCTGAAAAAGGCTTCTGCTACACTTATGAAGGAGTTGTTCCTGAAAAAGGCTTCTGCTACACTTATGAAGGTGTTGTTCCTGAAAAAGGCTTCTGCTACACTTATGAAGGAGAAAGTGGAGGCAGTGAACAAACAGAAGTTTACCATATCACTTGGAAGAAGCAAATGACCGCTTCAATCATTAGATTAGTCATCAGCATTGATTCTGATGATGAATACAGTTATTCCAGCAACGGGAACAGACAGTAAGATATGTAATATTGGTCACAGTGTATGAATAGTAGTGATTTCTCGTTTTCCATAGTAGTGATTCTGAGAGGGATATGTTATATTTATTTGTAAAAATAATCTCTACGAGTACTATCTTTAGAGGTAACTTTTGTTATGATGTTTTTCAGTTTAGCTTTCCCCAGATGTGTGCACGCTGTTTGAACCCTATAGTGCTAGGCTCAGTTGAAACCATTGTTCAGATTGGTGTACTCACATATCCTTTGGTGTGCTGTTAGAACACATCCAAAGAATGTAAATGCCAGGGGGGGTGCAAGCAATTTTTGTCCTCTGGTAAAATTTGGTTGCTAGGCAACGGAGTGCCTAGTCGCGAACGATGTCAAACACACAGTGCAAGCGTTTTAACTCATATAAACTATAAAATAAGACTGAATAACAAAATAAATCCATATTATAGGGTTGGTGTTGTCTTTTAACATCCTTCCGTGAAGAAAAAATAACCAAATGGTTGAAAAATGAGCCAAAAGTCATATTCCGAAACCTTTGGGTCAGGCTATATTGTAGGCGCTCTCAATTAGAGACATAATAAGGTAACTAGTAAGCTAGAATTTTTCAGTAACGACACCAAAGCTTTGGTGATATACAGGTGAAACCAAGGACCTAAATAATGTGTATATCTAACACATTGATTAACAGTGTGTTTTCAGACTGAAGCAAAGAAGACATGGCAAGCAGCGTGAGTAAAGACATGGACTGGATCCTGTGCATCTTTTGCCAGAAGGACACAACAGAAAAGCTGACAAGTCCCACCGAAGAAAGCTACAGCACAGCAGAGAGACATTTAGAAGGTTTCGAAGCAGCTGGAGCATTCCCATCATCACTGAAAATAGACAAATTCAATGACGGGTCAGGGAGTGCGTCTGTGTTAGCCAAACATGGAGCTAGGTGGCACAAGAACTGCCGTGCTAAGTACAACCAACGAATGTTGGACAGAGCTGAAAAGAGAGAGCATGATGAAGCTGAAGAAGATGAAAAAGATGAAGGCGAGACAGGACCAAGAAAGAGATTATGCAGAGAGAGTGGGCAAGTTTCCCCACAAGAGACCTGTATTTTTGACTGTGGTAAAACAGGAAACCTTTCTAGAGGTTCTACATACCAGCTTGACTCACATGTTCGGGAAGTTGTTTGGTGACACAAAGCTTCTTGCAAAGTTATCAGCAGGTGACGTCATTGCAATTGACATGATGTATCATAAGGGGTGCCTGGTAGACTTATACAACAAGGCAAAGCTTGGTGAAACACCACAGACGTCCAGTGACTCTGACTTGGATGCACATCGAGGCATAGCATTCGCAGAGCTTGTCATGTACCTGGAAGAGAAGCTGTCTGAAGAGCCACACGTTGTAAAGCTTGCTGAAGCCGTGTCACTGTATCAGAGACGATTAGAGGAACTGGGACAGAATAAAGAGGTTCGCGAAAACTCAACAAGACTGAAAGAGAAACATCTAGCACACATCCCTGGCCTCACTGCTCATAAGAAAGGACGAGATGTTCTGCTTATCATGGACACACAAGTTGGAACCGCCTTGGCAAAAGCAATGGACAAAACCCATACCACAGAGGCTCTGATTTTGGCTCAAGCTGCCAAAATCATTCACTCAGAAATGTTTAATGACTGTTATATTTTTGACGGTATTTTCAAAGAAGATTGCCAGGAGAAGTCAGTTCCCTTCACCTTACTGTCGTTCATCAGCATGCTTCTGGAAGGTCCGGGCATTACAGAGAGATCTAACAGGAAGGCAATGCCTGCATGCTTGTCAATAGCACAGCTAATCAAACACAATGCTGTGAAACGCACAAGAGCTGCAGAACCAACAAGAGTCCGTCATCATCGTGAGAAAGAAACTCCCTTTCCACTGTATGTAGGGCTTCTGATTCACACACCCACCCGCAGAAAGGCCTCGTTGATAAGTTCTTTGATGCTGGTGTTTCAGTCTCCTCTAAAAGAATCAGTCAGCTGTTCCAAGATCTGTCCAATGCAGTGTGTGCACATTTCAAGAAAGAAGGTGTGGTTGTTCCTAGAGGCTTTCACAAATCCGTCTTCACAACAGGAGCTGTTGACAACATCGACTACAATCCCTCATCATCTACTACAAAGGGATCATTCCACGGAACTGGAATCTCCTTGTTCCAGCATCCAGACTTTGATGGCCAGGGCCAGGCAATGGAACCCGTGGACTTTTCTTCTGGGAGTGCTTCTGATCACCTTCCAGACTTCTGTCTCAAAGTGCCTCCAGTCACAAAGCCTCCTAAGGACGTTGAAGTTCCACCTGCAGCGCAGTCTCTGTTACCAGATGCAACTGTGGAAGGATCTGTCATCCAGCAAGAAACTGAGTGGCTCCAGTATGTGCAAATCATTGCAATGATGATCCTACGAAGGATCTGTGCCTGAGCTGGGCTGCATTCCACGCAAATGAACACCAGCTTGTGAGACCAAAGTGTGGGGGTGGACTTCTACCATTATTTGAAGACTCTGCACATTCTCCAGCCATGATTCGCCATGCTATGGACGTTATCAAGAACGCTGTCACTTACCAGAACCCAGGCCAGATCCCAATCATGACTCGTGATCAGCCCCTCTTTGCCATGGAAAGAGTATCCAGTGGACATGGCCTGAGCAATATGGAGAAGACAAGCTTGTAATTGTCCTGGGAGGTCTTCATATCGAGCAAGCAGCATGGAGTGCAGTTGGCACGTGGCTGGAAGATAGTGGGTGGACACAAGCTATTTCAGAGGCAGATGTTGTGGGACCAGCTACAGCCAACAGCTTGCTGAACTATGGACACCTGAAGAAGACCAGGTATGCACATGAAGTCACTGTGGGGGCCTTGTTTCTGCTTCAGGCTGAAGCGTACCAACAATACACTATGCAGCTGACAGACTCAGAGAACAGGCTGTTGTTTCAGGAGTGGAAGAATGAGAAGAAACAGCGACATCCCCAGTTCCTCTACTGGTCGCTTGTGATGGACCTTGAGCTTTCAGTTCTCACGTTCATGAGATCTCTCAGGACGTCCAATTTCCCTTTGTACATACAGTCACTTGAAGAACTATGACCCTGGTTCTTTCTTCTTGACCACTACCATTACGCCCGATGGCTCTCAGTCCATCTGTGAGATATGAAGGAACTGCCAACCAAAGCACCAGAGGTTGCTCAGGCTTTTGGTGACGGAAAGTTTACAGTCCAGAAGACAGACAACATGTTCTCGTCTATCGCTCTCGACCAAGCCCATGAGCAGATGAACAAGATGGTCAAGGGTGAGGGTGGAGCGGTCAGGCTGACAGAGAGCGCTGCAGCATTCGAGAAATGGATGACTGCTGGGCCAGAAATGGCAAGGCTAGTGGATGAGTTCGAACAAACACTACAGATGACAAATAACAATGACAAAAGGCATCATGAGCAGACAGCGGCACACCAGAAACGATACAAAGAAGACCTTAGCTCATTGAAAAGAAAACTGTCGTATCTGGGCAACCCCTTTGCCGAAGAAAGCGAAGAACTCCTGTGTCTGTCTACAAAAGATGTTGCAAGTACTGAAGTTGTCAACACAGTGGTGCATGCCAAAGAAATGGGTAAGGCACAGTACTTGGAATTTGTTAATGAAAGGCTGCTGCTAAGATCAAAGTCACTGTCAGACCCAATTCAACTTAACAGAGTAACCCTTTTCAGAAATCAGAACAAGTCTACCCAGAGGACCAAGGATCTGAAGCTGAAGACAGCCAAGACCAACTGTGGCTTGTTTGCAAGACTGAATGTTGGATGTCAGGCTAGAGGAGGAGACCTTGATGAGTTCTTTCAGCACGAAAACCAGGCATTCCCTCCAACAATTTCAGATTCTGGAGATTTGCGCCATGGCAACAAAAGCGACCTCCTGCAATATTTTGAGAAAACTCATGACCCAGTCCTCGCTGAACCACAGGTATCAGCTGTTTCATTGATGGTGCTGCGCTAGTACACATTTTGAAGCCACACCAAGCACAAACATTCTAAGAGTACAGTGATTCTGTCTTTGTACCATGTGTCCTGATGTGCCTGTCTACCGCTGACCGCGTTGACATTGTTTGGGACTGTTACCATGACAACAGTCTTAAGTCGTCGGTGAGGAAGAAACGAGGCTCTGGCATCAGGAGACGAGTGAAAGGAGATATTGCTCTGCCACGCAACTGGCCAGAGTTTCTACGAAACAGTCAAAACAAAGAAGAACTGTTTCATTTCCCGTCTGAAAATTTGAAGCTCATCAAGGAAGATGGGAAAGTGGTCATTGCAACACAAGGAGCGGGCTTTGTTAGTTCTAGTGACATTTGTGAGGACCAAAAGGGCAGGCTGTCCCCTTGTTCACAGGAAGAGGCTGACACCAGACTGATTGTACACTGTTCTGACCTGGCCAGAATGAATCACACTGACGTCATGATCAGGTCTTCAGACACTGACGTAGTGGTGCTTGCAACAGCTCACTACCGTTCCCTCCAGCAGGAAAAACTGTGGGTTGCATTTGGTGCTGGATCCCACTTTCGTCTTCTGCCTATTCACAACTACGCCAGCACACTGGGCCCAGGGAAAGCAGCAGCATCTCTGATGTTTCATTCTCTTACCGGCTGCGACACTGTATCATTTTTCCTTGGTGTCGGTAAGAAGACATGCTGGGAAGTGTGGATGTCTGATCCAGAATTCACACAGCTGTTCCTCAGAGTGCTTGCATCACCAAAGAAGTTCCAGGATGATTTCAGCCAGATTGAGCGCTTTGTCTCGTTGATGTACGACAAGACCAGTGTTTACGACAAGGTGAACGATGCGAGAAAACACCTGTTCACGAAGAAAGGGCGCATGCTGGAAACCATCCCACCCACTCAGGCTGCTCTTCTTGAACACACAAAAAGAGCGATCCTGCAGGCACTCATCTGGAAGGAAGCTCTCATTCCACAGCCAGAGATTCCAGATCCTGCAAGCTGGGGCTGGGAAAAAGTTGATGGAACTTATTCACCTGTTTGGACATCACTTCCAGATGCGTCCAAGATCTGCTCTGAATGAATAAAATGCAGCTGCAAGAAAGGTTGTAGAGGTCGGTGTAGCTGTGCCACAGCGGGTGTCCCCTGCACTGCCCTTTGCTTCTGCGATGGCAAATGCCAGCGTGACTGAAAGACTGAATTCATGAACTGGTTATGTGTGTAAATTGCTATGGACATAGAAGAAACTATGTTGACATGTTTCTTTTTTTTAATCTGAGATTCAATAATTGTGCATGTAATGCATTTGTTTGTTAACAAATAGAAGAAACCACAGCTCCACGAACAGTACTTGTAAATAGGAGTGCACCTACAACCTGGTTGAGAATTTAGCTGTAGACAATTAACAGAAAAGTCTGTTTTACATCAGTCTGTAGTGTTGAAGTGTCATCTGCCTTTGCTTTAAAATAAAGCAGAATCCTGTACCCGTTCCAAAAAGATAGTAACTAGCAAGAATTTATTTGTCATTCACATAATTTCAAAACTCAATATGCAAGCTTGCGATTGTTACTAAACGGTACCGTTCTTGAAAAGAAAAAAGATTAATTTGCATATAAGCAATCAATAGCCAGTGTTTTTATTGTCATGATGTCAGAAATATGGTACAGGCATACACAGATATTAATTCAAAGGTAAAATGAACTCATGATAACAAAGAACTGGTATTTTGAATGTTCGCCGTCTGCAAAAGTGCGTTTGGGGGTATGCTTACTAAACAGGTCATACTTTTGTTCATAGACCATAAAGAATTTGCCCCTCCCTGGCATTTGGACACTGAGACAGGTCTTTTTTTTACAAAGTAGTATGTTGGGATACCAATGTGAACAATTCAGCCCCTTTTCTGCAATTAAGCCTAGCACTACTAGGAATAAAGAGGAAAGGGCATGGGGGGGGGGGGGGGGGGGAGAAAGGAAGGTGGTAACTTCTTTTCATAATATAGTATCTAATTATATTTATAGTGAAACATTGTAATTGTCCTCCCGTTTTCCCCTAAGCTTGAAATACTGTATACAATATTAAACAGGAATAGAGAAAGGAAAGGGGAGGGAGATTCATCTCCTTTGTTGTTGTTGTTGTTGTTTGTTTGTTTTTCCATTCTTTCTTCCTTTATTGCAACATTTTTTCCCCGCATAACAATGTGTAAAACCCTTGTAGTGCCATGTCATGTTACGCAACAGTAGTTGATGATTGATGCATGTTGAGTTTAAATTGATTTGTTAAAATGAATGTTTATTTGAATTGTGAAAATATTGATGCAATATTTTTTTTTTTTAAATAGAACCTTCAATGCAAGGTTAAAAAAAAAAAAGGAATGACCTTAGTGCTGTTATGGCGTCAAGGAGAATAGATGTTAAGAAGTTTATGATCTGCCTTATCTTAGATAGGCACTGTTTGCTCTTTCGTTAAGACAAGATTTCTGTCGAGAATTCTTCACGTACATTTCACCTCAACTATTACTGTTAACTTAAGAGAATATGATCTGTGACAGTCTCTGTCTTAGCTATTAGTATAGAAAGTGATAATTAAAACTGCAAATATTCTGATTTTCAACAAAGCATTTTCAGTCAACAGCTTAATGTACAGTGGTAAAACTCCCAAGTCTTAATGAAGTCAATGTCCATATCAACACGATATGGGATGATGTGACTGAATAGGAAAATGGAGGTTTGTGAGGGATATAGCAAAAACAGGAACAAAAACAAAAACAAAACAAAACAAAAACTAATCATATCCACCAAAATTATGTGTCACTTTTATGAGCAATAAGAATAATGAGAATAGTGCAGTGCCTCCAGATATATTAACTCACTCCACTGACGTTCACTATAGCAAATGTCCCATGCACAAAGCTTTCTCTCTGACATCCAGTATAGCGGATCGCGCATTAGTAAATTTTTAGAGCCAACATCATGTCGAGTGTTGAAAACTGAAGCGTCACATGTGATAGTCTCATTACCATAGAGTAACCTTTCACTGCTGCATGTGTGACGTCGTAATGTGTTCGCTGACCACTGACCTATTTTAACACCAACCCAGTCCTTTGTTTTGAGTCAGATCACAGTGGTGTCTCAGCCTTCGACTAGTGGTGTGAGAAGCAGACAGGGAACGCGTGTTTACTGCCTACTTGAAGCTGCTGAACTTGTTCAAACTGAAGGATCAGACCTTGAAGATATTTAGCACAATGATGGCAGCAAATTTAGCCCATCTGCAGAGAGTGAAAGTGTGTTGGTAAGTAAACATGGCGACGTTCAGAGAAAGAGTGAGGAGTGGATGGGGTGATTGACAGCATAGTATGGGTGGTGAAGCTCAAGGCGATGCATATGCAAATGAATCACCGACAAATCAGAGTGGGGAAGATTTTCTCTGGTTCATGACGAGAAACTGGCATGGAGATTTTGCTTTTTTCCGCCAATTCCTTCATACACAAGCCAGCAAACACATGGACTGAAGTTGCAAGGCATGACTGACCATGCCCCCTTGGATTTTTTCAACCAGATCAGGTCCACGCTTTACACCAAGGAATTCTAGTCATTATTCTTTACTCTGTCAGTGTGTGTGTATGTGTGTGGTGTGAGTGTGTGCGTGTGTGTGTGTGTGTACAACATATGTGTACATATATATCATATGTGTGTGTATGAGTGTACTTGTGTATGTGTGTGTGTGTGTGTGTGTGTGTCTTTTTCAACTCTGTGCATGTACATATGAACAAATATGTTGAACATGACAAATTTACTTTTTTTATTGACAAGAAGACTGAGTGAAGTTGAGATTTTGATTATTATGCTGTTGTTTATTGAGATGAGATTATGATCATGTTGTTTGTTTTAGGTGTCATGGGTGTCCTGAAGTGGATGGACAAGAAAGCTGTCTGTTTTAGGTGTCATGGGTGTCCTGAAGTGGATGGACAGGAAAGCTGTCTGTTTTAGGTGTCATGGGTGTCCTGAAGTGGATGGACAGGAAAGCTGTCTGTTTTAGGTGTCATGGGTGTCCTGAAGTGGATGGACAGGAAAGCTGTCTGTTTTAGGTGTCATGGGTGTCCTGAAGTGGATGGACAGGAAAGCTGTCTGTTTTAGGTGTCATGGGTGTCCTGAAGTGGATGGACAAGAAAGCTGTCTGTTTTAGGTGTCATGGGTGTCCTGAAGTGGATGGACAAGAAAGCTGTCTGTTTTAGGTGTCATGGGTGTCCTGAAGTGGATGGACAAGAAAGCTGTCTGTTTTAGGTGTCATGGGTGTCCTGAAGTGGATGGACAAGAAAGCTGTCTGTTTTAGGTGTCATGGGTGTCCTGAAGTGGATGGACAGGAAAGCTGTCTGTTTTAGGTGTCATGGGTGTCCTGAAGTGGATGGACAGGAAAGCTGTCTGTTTTAGGTGTCATGGGTGTCCTGAAGTGGATGGACAGGAAAGCTGTCTGTTTTAGGTGTCATGGGTGTCCTGAAGTGGATGGACAGGAAAGCTGTCTGTTTTAGGTGTCATGGGTGTCCTGAAGTGGATGGACAGGATAGCTGTCTGTTTTAGGTGTCATGGGTGTCCTGAAGTGGATGGACAGGATAGCTGTCTGTTTTAGGTGTCATGGGTGTCCTGAAGTGGATGGACAGGAAAGCTGTCTGTTTTAGGTGTCATGGGTGTCCTGAAGTGGATGGACAGGAAAGCTGTCTGTTTTAGGTGTCATGGGTGTCCTGAAGTGGATGGACAGGAAAGCTGTCTGTTTTAGGTGTCATGGGTGTCCTGAAGTGGATGGACAGGAAAGCTGTCTGTTTTAGGTGTCATGGGTGTCCTGAAGTGGATGGACAGGATAGCTGTCTGTTTTAGGTGTCATGGGTGTCCTGAAGTGGATGGACAGGATAGCTGTCTGTTTTAGGTGTCATGGGTGTCCTGAAGTGGATGGACAGGAAAGCTGTCTGTTTTAGGTGTCATGGGTGTCCTGAAGTGGATGGACAGGAAAGCTGTCTGTTTTAGGTGTCATGGGTGTCCTGAAGTGGATGGACAGGATAGCTGTCTGTTTTAGGTGTCATGGTGTCATGAAGTGGATGGACAAGAAAGCTGTCTGTTTTAGGTGTCATGGTGTCCTGAAGTGGATGGACAGGATAGCTGTCTGTTTTAGGTGTCATGGGTGTCCTGAAGTGGATGGACAGGAAAGCTGTCTGTTTGATCACCGCCAAAATGGATCCAGCTGATACAGGGGAGGTCACCACATGGACTGGCAGGAAGATGAAGCCCAAAGCTTGCCAGGACTACATAGTCAACATGGAAGAAGTGGACCACAGTGACCAGCTCATGGCCAACAGTGTATGATTGGTGTTTGTTTATTTTTGATACTGTAGAAACTTTCAAGTAGTCATTGTGTACATGTATACTGCCTGCATTCTAAATGAGATTTGTATAGAAAAAGCCCTTTTTGTTTCAAAAGAAGCATAGGTTCACACCTGTTTATATTTCTAACTAACCTCATGAAAGATACCTCATCTTCTTCCTGTGACTGACAGAGTACTGAATAGACAAGAGCTTTGAAATTATGTACTTTGTTTATACAGGTACACAGTTATTTCAAGAGTGTGTGTGTGTAGCCATTATTTTTTCATGATTTTTTTTCTGATACTAAACAATTATCCAGTCTCATGAAAAATGCTGAATAACAAACTACAAAGTACTCTGTCATGTTTTATTGACTTTATTTCTTTTGCTTAGTACAGAAACTGCCAAGTAGCTATTTTTACACTCTTCTGGGTTTCTCAAAGTGATTTATGATGAAAATGGGCCTTTTTTCAACAGAGAAAATTTCACTTATATACCTGTGTAACTACCTTGAGTTTCCCAAAATGTAAAAAATAACCTCTTCTCCATCCGGCTACAAAATGAACATGGTATATACTACAGCCTTGAAACTTTGCACTGACCCTGTTCAATCACACTACAATCACAATCATGTGTCTAAATTTAAAGTATTTTTTTGGTGTGTTATGATTTTGTAATGATTTTTAGAAAAATGTGTACAAACACCCAGTATACAGAGGAATGCTGAATTTCATATTGGCCAGTAGAGAGTGAGTTAAAGGTGGATATGAAAATGTACCAGACAAATACAGAGTTTTTTCTTTGAGTACTTCGAGTACCCATTCCTAAGTGTGTTCAGTTCTAAGATATATTTCATATGCATCCCATATTTCTCCCTTGATTTGGTTCTTGAATATATATGTGAATTTTATCAGATTACTCCCATAATATTGCGTGCTGTAGTGATACACCTTAGGTGTCCAAAGTCTGTACAGTAGTAAATCAGTCAAGTTTTTATTTGAATAATATTTTACTGATCACTTTTCTGTTTTAGTTGTCTCAGCTGTTGTATCCTTAATAATTTATCTTTCAACGAGTTAAAGTTATTCTTCTTACTGCGTAATTTCTGCTACTTTTTATCTCTGTTACTGTGTTCATTTAGTGGCAATTTTGAATAAGCTTTCCTGCCTATGGACCTTCGTGAGTTTAAGACAGCAACTGCTTTATGCATCTGTATGCTTATGTAATGCTGGTCTGTAAGTGTATTTTTGAATGAGAGTGCATCTATCAGTGGTCAGACCAACAAGTATCACTACAATGGAGTTGCATATTGTTTGCTTTCAGTTTGTTTATGTGTGGGAATGCATACAATCATTGATGCTGGAATGATGTTGTGATGGGGCATTGTTTGACATTTGTTGATGTATATATTGTCAGGGATCATGCCGCACTGTGTGGACTCCGGAACTCTGCAGCATGTGGATGTGGAGACTTTTGATGGTCAGCAGTGGGAAAAGAACATCATCAACTCAAATATTCCATCTCGATCCAACACAGATTGATTCATCCCAGGTGCTCTGTCACTGTGTTACTGCAAAGTTAATGTTTGATAGGCTGCTGAGACCAAACTGATATTACAGTTTAATATATTTAAAATGGTGTAGCTTAAACTGTACTTAAATCATGTTCTTCACAATGATAATATCCACAGTGCTGTTAGTATGTAAGAGACAAAATGCCAAAAATGTTTGCAAGTATTTAAAAAGTCTTAACTAAGGAGCTGGTGACTCTTTGCTGATTCACCCATCCATAGAGTGACAACTTCTAGCAAACCATGCAGTAATCCCATCTTATTGCCAGACTGACGGCCCAGTAATTCTGTTTTTGCCCCCATAAATGATAAGTACAAAAACAAACAAACAAGCAAAAAACATTTCATCATCTTTTACCATTGCAAGCATTCAGTCTCATTGCAAAAAATTTATCAGCTGAATCAAGTTTTTTTTTTTCAATATCCAGATACAGATTGTACATTGTATCACTTACTTGTTGAATGCTGGGCTGTTCATTTACCCACCTTGTTTGCTTCAGGCTGGATTTCCTGGCATTGTCTGAGGATCTTCTTCTCTGCCTTTTGCCTGGAGTGACGGTTTCTGTGACAAAGATCTTCATGTTCTGCATATAATCTTGGAACCATGTTTTTTTCTGCCTCTGCTATTTGGAATGATCTGCTGGTGGTGTTATTATTGAATGAGACTCATGTAACGCATAGCTCTTGAGGTCTTTGCACTAGACGTTGACATGTATACTGATGGCAAATGGTCTTGATGTTTCACCATTGAAGTCATTATCAGGTTCACCAGCTGACAGAGCATTTTAAATCACATCATCATCTGTCCAGGTAATCAATTTAGGATTTCAGGAAAGAAAGAAAGAAAGATCACACCATTGCCCTTGGCACCTATAAAACTTCTAGATATCAAATAAAGGAAAATATTCAGAAATTTCAAAGTGCAGAATATTAGATATCAAATAAATGAAAAGTTTCAGAAATTTCAAAGTGCTGAATCTTAACTTACACAGTTACAGAGTGCTAGTAGATAAACTTTCAAAGTTAAAGTCAGCCATACACTTTCAGTCTTGGTAGTCATTTGTTAACAGTTGGTAACTGGCAGTAAGCATCATTGTAGTTAAAAGAGCTAAACGGCATGTGGGAGAATGAAGAACTCCAAGGTCAAGCAGTCCTTTGTTAACTGGATCCAGGCTGTCATCCAGAGCACAGTCATACAAATTTGTAGATATGGATACATCTAATCATCCTGGTTTTTATCATTGAGATCTATGCATCATTTCTCTTGAGATGTATAGAAATGTTGAAAAATCCGCTGGTTTATGTCAATAGCAACTTTTAAAGATTCCTAGATTCTTTGATCAGGATCATGACCAAACTATAATGGTTTGGTTCTTGGGTCACATTCCATCTCTCCACCAAGTTTGGCTAAACTCAATGCTGTAAGTATTTCACAGTCTTTGTGCCTGAGAGACAAGCAAAGAAAAAGATGTGGCTGCAAATAAAATCTTTGCGGAGACAAATATCATTAGTTCCCAATTCGGTCATGACTCATCAGAATGTAATTGTGCATTTAAAATAAAGAATTTTACTGAGAAAATAAAGAATATTACAGAGACTGTATCCCTCGCACTGTTCTGAAACCTAAAGTTCAGAAATCTCTGGCAAGAGGACTGGAACACAGATGAATAACAAATTCATCCAAATATTAAAAACAGTTCTCGCAATCTACCTCTGGTGGCCATAAAGAAGAAAACAGCTTTGTGCCAGTTGCACACAGGCCACTCTTTCTACACCCGTTAATAATTTTTAAAAGGCAAAGAAGCTCCAGGGCATTCCATGTGATCTATGACTCACTACAGTGCATGTTTTAATGGAATGTTGGGACATACATGGTGTTAAACATATACACTTTCCACCATATGTGATTTTTAAGTTCTTGAAGGAGATAACTTTTTTTTTACTCTGATCTAAGATTTTATAGAAGAGAGTTTCATAAGTAGTTTTTGCTTGTTTTCAGAAATCTGATTTATTGTTTGTTAGATGATTTGTATTTTAACAACATTATAGAGAACTGACTTTCATAAGGTGATAACCTTAATATGGCCCCTCATGGTTGTCTGGGCCATAAATAACTTCAGTTGGATTGAAGTGATTTTGTGTATGTTATGTCAAATATGTTAAGAATTCATGGGTAATCATCTGTTTGTTTGCAACTTATGATTTTGATTTGTTGCTTGATGACTAGTATGCACAAAAATGTACATAATTTTTTGACATGGCTGATGGTGTGAAATTTTTTCAAAGGAAAATAAAATCATATTGACATTTCTTTATAGTTTCAACGGAGGCTGAGTTCTTAAATGAATAATTGAACAAGTATGTAAGTTTTTATTATTCTGTCATGCTGGGTTTTACGTCTTTGGTGTTGTATTTGAAAGTGACACAACCATAGATCACCAGATATTCCTAATGAGCCAGATAGTTATTCACACACACACACACACACACACACACACACACACACACACACACACACACACACACACTCACTCACTCACTCACTCACACACACTCACACACTTAGGACATGGTGAATGGAAGGACATGTTTACATGCTGTGTCAGTAGTTGAACAATTATAATGGGACTTGATGAACAGAAGGACATTTGTACATGTTAGTTTATTTCCTTTGTTTGTGACAGGACTTTGAACCTGCAGTTATAGCCAAGGAATGAATAAGGAAGTGGTAAGTCTGTTTCCCCTCATATTGGTTCATTTCTTGAACACTGAAAAGCTAGCCCTACAGGGAGAAGTCAGTTACGAGCAGAATGCTGAAAGTCAACTGCACATTTAGTATTCTACCAAACTCTACGTTAAGATGGGCAAACATATAAACTTTTTTCTTGCGTAGGGTACCACGTTGTGACGTAGAGCTAAGGAGGTGTTTAACATGCGCATATCTCTGTGTATGTGTGAGTGTGTGTTTGTATGTGTGTGTGTGATGTACTGCAAGCCCTTGTTAGATGCTTGAGAATTGATAGTAGGATGCAGAATTTCATGCCTGTCATGAAACTTTCTGTTGGTCTGGTTTGGAGAGTTGGCACGGATTTGTTAATTGTGTGGAAGGGAGGGGAGATTGAAAAATGTTCAAAATGTATGAGACTTTCTCATTAAGTATCAATTCATCAGACTGCAGCCAGGTCAGCATTGAGATGACAGAGATCACAAAGGTGAAGCATTTGGAAAAAAAATGAAGCATGGGGAAACGGTGAAGCATGTCGAAAACGTGAAGTATTTGGGAAAGATGAAGCATGTAGAAACAGTCATTCATTCATTATGCCCATTGCTCCCGGTGGATCATAGGCCATCAACGACCCTTTGCCATCGCACTCTGTTCTAGTCATTCCAGTCGGGATGGAGACCCTTCCTTGCCCAGGTGAATGTTTTGGTTCGTTGTCGTTGATGCTTCTGTAACTGGTCTTTTTTACAGGTAGGGTTGTTAGCCCTACGCAAACCCCTTTATCCTCGGGGCAAGGTAGTCCTGCCTTAGTCGCCTCTTACGACATGCATGGCAGGGCAGTGGGTCTATTCTATGCCCAACCCACAGGGCGGATGTAGAAACAGTAAGGCGTGAGAAAAAGGTGAAGCTTTTGTTAACGATAAAGCATGTCGAAAAGGTGAAGCATGTGGAAAAGATAAAGCATGTGGAAAAGGTGAAGCATGTGGAAAAGGTGAAGCATGTGGAAAAGATAAAGCGTGGGGAAAAGGTGAAGCATGTCGAAAAGATGAAGCATGTGGAAAAGGTGAAGCATGTGGAAAAGATAAAGTGTGGGGAAAAGGTGAAACATGTCGAAAAGGTGAAGCATGTCGAAAAGGTGAAGCATGTGGAAAAGATAAAGCGTGGGAAAAAGGTGAAGCATTTGGAAAAGATGAAGCATGGGGAAAGGGTGAAGCATTTGGAAAAGATGAAGCATGGGGAAAGGGTGAAGCATTTGGAAAAGATGAAGCATGGGGAAAAGATGAAGCATGGGGGAAAGGTGAAGCATTTGGAAAAGATGAAGCATGGGGAAAGGGTGAAGCATTTGGAAAAGATGATGCATGGGGAAAGGGTGAAGCATTTGGAAAAGATGAAGCATGGGGAAAAGGTGAAGCATGGGGGAAAGGTGAAGTATGGATAAAAGGTGAAGCATGGATAAAAGGTGAAGCATGGATAAAAGGTGAAGCATGGGGGAAAGGTGAAGCATGGGGGAAAGGTGAAGCATGGATAAAAGGTGAAGCATGGATAAAAGGTGAAGCATGGGGAAAGGTGAAGCATGGGAAAAGGTGAAGCATGGGGAAAGGTGAAGCATGGATAAAAGATGAAGCATGGGGAAAGGTGAAGCATGGATAAAAGGTGAAGCATGGGGAAAGGTGAAGCATGGATAAAAGATGAAGCATGGGGAAAGGTGAAGCATGGATAAAAGATGAAGCATGGGGAAAGGTGAAGCATGGATAAAAGGTGAAGCATGGGGAAAGGTGAAGCATGGATAAAAGGTGAAGCATGGGGGAAAGATGAAGCATGGGAAAGGTGAAGCATTTGGAAAAGATGAAGCATGGGGAAAGGTGAAGCATGGATAAAAGGTGAAGCATGGGGAAAGGTGAAGCATGGATAAAAGGTGAAGCATGGGGAAAGGTGAGAAGCATGGGGAAAGGTGAAGCATGGTAAAGGTGAAGCATGGATAAAAGATGAAGCATGGGAAAGGTGAAGCATGGATAAAAGGTGAAGCATGGGGAAAGGTGAAGCATGGATAAAAGGTGAAGCATGGGGAAAGGTGAAGCATGGATAAAAGGTGAAGCATGGGGAAAGGTGAAGCATGGATAAAAGGTGAAGCATGGGGAAAGGTGAAGCATGGATAAAAGGTGAAGCATGGGGAAAGGTGAAGCATGGGAAAAGGTGAAGCATGGATAAAAGGTGAAGCAGGGATAAAAGGTGAAGCATGGGGAAAGGTGAAGCATGGATAAAAGGTGAAGCATGGGGAAAGGTGAAGCATGGATAAAAGGTGAAGCATGGGGAAAGGTGAAGCATGGGGAAAGGTGAAGCATGGGAAAGGTGAAGCATGGGGAAAGGTGAAGCATGGATAAAAGGTGAAGCATGGATAAAAGGTGAAGCATGGGAAAGGTGAAGCATGGATAAAGGTGAAGCATGGGGAAAGGTGAAGCATGGGAAAGGTGAAGCATGGATAAAAGGTGAAGCATGGGGAAAGGTGAAGCATGGGGAAAGGTGAAGCATTTGGAAAAGATGAAGCATGGGGAAAGGGTGAAGCATTTGGAAAAGATGATGCATGGGGAAAGGGTGAAGCATTTGGAAAAGATGAAGCATGGGGAAAAGGTGAAGCATGGGGAAGGTGAAGCATGGGGAAAGGTGAAGCATGGGACATGCCGGCAAAGGTTAAGTGTTTGGAAAAGGTGAAGCATGGAGGAAAGGTTAAGCATTTGGAGAAGAAGCATGGGGAAAGGGTGAAGCATGTGGGGAAGGTTAAGCATGGGGAAAAGGTGAAGCATGGAGGAAAGGTGAAGCATGGGGAATGGGTGAAGCATTGGGAAAAGGTGAAGCATGGGCGGAAGGTGAAGCATGGGTAAAAGGTGAAACATCTGGAAAAGTTGAAGCATGGGAAAAGGTGAAGCATGGGTAAAAGGTTTAAGCATGAGGGAAAGGTTAAGCATGGGTAAAAGGTGAAGCATTATGAAAAGATGACGCATGGGAAAAAGGTGAAGCATTTGGAAAAGGTGAAGCATGGGGGAAAGGTTAAGCCTGAGTAAAAGATTAAGCATTTGGAAATGGTGAAGCATGGGGGGAAAGATTAAGCATTTGGAAAAGGTGAAGCATGGGGGAAAGGTTAAGCATGGGGGAAAAGTGAGGCATGGGGAAAATGTGAAGCATGGGAGGAAAGTGAGGCATGGGGAAAATGTGAAGCATGGGAGGAAAGTGAGGCATGGGGAAAATGTGAAGCATGGGAGGAAAGTGAGGCATGGGGAAAATGTGAAGCATGGGAGGAAAGTGAGGCATGGGGAAAATGTGAAGCATGGGAGGAAAGTGAGGCATGGGGAAAATGTGAAGCATGGGAGGAAAGTGAGGCATGGGGAAAATGTGAAGCATGAAAAAAAAGGTAAAGCGTGGAAAAACGGAGCATGGGGGAAAGTGATGCATGGGAAAAAGATGATGCAAAGGGCAAAGATGAAGCGTTGGAAAAAGGTGAGGCACGGGAAAAATCAGGTACAAGTCAAGAGATTGCAGACGATAGTCAGTGTTCTTGGTCTTGGTGGCCCATTTTGAGGTACATTCAGTTTTAACCCCTATTCATAGAATCATCCGACACATTCGTACGTAACAGACAGTGTTGAATGAGAGTCTGACCATCTTCCTTTGGAACTGTACATTGGCTTTTCACAAACTGTTGGTCCTGTTGTAAAGAAGTGCAAGGTGGCTCAATCTATTGAGAAATTGGAGTGATAATAATGCAAACATTTTTCTTAGTCTGTGGAATGATGACAACACTCTGCTAGTGCTGAAAATAGCAATTCGTTTCATGGATGAAGATATTAATGTGGTTTTATGTATGTTTAATTATTGTATTATAATGAAAGCAGAATGTATGAAGAATGAAATAAGAATAAACTCAGGTGAGAGGGATGAATCATGGTCTCCTCAAGAGTGTTAAGTGACCAAATCAAATAGGAGGAAACTTCCAAGAGTGTTTTGTAGAACCCATGATATCGAAGACTGCATAGAATACTGAAGGCTCGACGAGAATACTAAAACATGTTGCAGAGAAAGCAAACAGAGCACATCAAATCTTTACTTTAATTTGATAAACTCAGTCCATGACCAAAAGGAACTTTGGCAAGATGTTTGTAACATTCCCGTAAAGACATCTCACATACACAGTAATGTACAATAACGTTAAAGCAAGAGTCAGGTCTGGTGGGAAACTCACTGACTATATTTGATGTATTTTTATTTATTCATTCCCCTGACAGCTGGGGTCATTTGGGGGGCATGATGACGCAGCCGCTGTTTCTCTCCAGGCTCCTCTGTTGGCAGCTGTCATGAGGAGACCTGGCATGGTCATTTTGGTCCAATCCTGTATGTTTTTGGACCAGCTCTTTCTCTGCCGTCCTCGTCTGCGCCCTCCTTCAGTGGTACCTTGAAGGATGGTCTTGGAGAGGGTGTTGTGACATATGATGTGGCAAAACCATGCCATCTTCCGTTGTTTGACGGTTGCCAGCAGTGTTTCGTGCGGCCCAACTAGGTTGGTGACCAGGTTCCGCACAGTCGTTGGTCTTGTGCTCCTTGTAGGAAATTCGAAGTAATTTCCTCCGGCACTTTGTTTCAAACGCCTGGATTCTTCTTTCTGTTTTGGCCATCAGTGTCCATGTCTCGCAACCATATAACAGGATGGAACCACTAGTGACTTGTAGAGCTGGAATTTTGTGTGGAATTTGATGTTGTTCTTCCACAGTCTGTTCAGTCTGGCCATCGCTGCTCATGCAGAGTTGATCCTGATTCGGATTTCTGCTGTACAGGTGCCATCTTTGGACAGGGTTGCTCTAAAGTACTTAAAGCTGGTCACTTCTTCCAGGGGCTCACCATTCATGGTTATGTTGGCACTGCTGTTAGTCATGCTGCTGACCATGACCTTTGACTTCTCTGTGCTGACCTCCATGCTGTAGGCACTTGCTCTTGCGACAAGTCTGTTGGTAAGATCCTGGAGCTCGGTGTTTGCAACACCAATTTTACAGAGTGTAAAACCAGGTAATGCCTGTAGCCCTGTTTTTTTCACATTGTTTATAGATGAGCTTTAGAAACTATAGCAAATGGAACACATGGTGCAACACTTTCTCCCGATTTTTTTTTTAACTTGCTACCAGCTGATGATACTGTTTTATTATCTGAGACTCCAGCTGGCCTCTTGACCCACTTAAACAATTTGTACCAAGCAGCCTCAAAACTTCAGCAAAAGGTAAATATGAAATAGAGTAATATTGTGGTTTTTAGAAAAGGAGGTTACTTGGCAGCAAGCAAAAGATGGTCTTTAATGGATAGGCGATGACTGTTGTAAATTGTTATAAGTACCATGGTATCTATACGTCTAAGCTTTACAGCTACTTGTCAGGACATAGCAAGCAGAGTGAAAAATGCGATATTGTGTATCTTGCAAAAAATAAAGTAGTTGAATAATAATTCCTTGACAGTGTTTCTAAAAAACTCTTCAATGCCCAGATCCTGTTGCTCAATATGGTGCTGAGATCTGGGGCTTGGATAAATCTGTGGAAAACCTTCATTCATTTGCTCTTAAGAAATTTCTTGGGGTTCACATGAAAACACTGAATGAATGTGTGTCTGGGAAACAAATCGCAATCTATGTATATCAATTCATCTGTATAATGCATTAGATACTGGCTGAGGATTGTACAAATGGATGACAATAGATTAACACGTAAAGCATATAATATAGTGCTGGGTTTGGAATCGCGTGGTAAAAAGTCATGGTTTTCAGGTATTTTGGATTTTCTGTTTTGTAATGGATTTATATGTGTCTAGATGTATCAAGGGGTTGGAAATGTAAAAGCATTTTTGAAACAACTGCGGCAAAGACTGATTCTTTCCGGAGGTTTGCAACCTTGCCATGGTCGGAGGGCTTGCATGGTCCAGAGATCCCTTAGGCTCTGCTGACGGGGGCATCAATACTTGGATGGAAGGCTAGTTTTTGAACATGCTTCTAGGCCTGTAAAGTTAAGTTGCTCTCTGGCCTAAGCACAACATGTAGGAGGTGATGCCCCTGGTAGGGTCTCCCATGTCAGACAGGTTAAGGGTGAGGACCCTGACCAATAGTAACCCGGCTTTCTCCTATTCTATCTTCTTCTTCAATGGATCTTTCCTATCTTCGTCTCCCCTTCAAGCCTTCTTTTCCACATTCTGCTTTTCTCTAAGGTCTTCTTAAGATTTGCTGTGCGGTGCGACCTGTGATGGAGGGGAATGAGATCCTGGTGTTTGAGAGGGCAGGTGCTCTCAACACATCTCTTTGGCTCAGACCTCTTCTAGACAGGAGGTATACTTGGCCTGGGTGTATCAATTGGCTACCCCTGCATGGGGCTGGGTCAAGACAGGCGGTTTCCTGGCTGGCCAAGGTAACCCCCGTAGTGCTGGGCTGTCTGTCCCCGGGAGTTGAGCATGATCAGGGGGGATAGGGTTGGTGGGCTCCTGTTTGTCGTATATCTCTCCCGAAGCCTGGAAGGCGTCAAGACAGTAACTTCTTGACCCTGGTCCCGTAGTTGGACACCATGGTTGGTGGGTAAGGGAGAGACGAAATTTAAACATAAATATGGCTTCTTCAAAAAACATTTCCCCCCTAAAGAAAAGAAAGGCAATAACCTGTATAACAAGGGAATTGGATGCAGACAACGACTCAGACATGGAGACAAGAAAGGACAAGATTCTGGGCTTCCTGGCTTGTGATTGAAGGAACAGAGCAGGAAAAACCTATTTCAGCTATGAATCCTTTTGCAATCCAGAAAGGCTTCCAAGGAATAGCAGGCGACCCTCAGTCGGTGAAAAGACTAAGAAATGGTTAATTCCTTGTCCAGTGCAAACATATTCTTTTAAATTGTTGGGACTTGCATGATGTGAGACATAAACACGTTACAGCAGAGTCCATGAAAACCCTGTTCAGAGATGTCCCACCGGACGTGATCTTTGAGTTTCTGAAAGAGATTAACATTTTTCATCAGATTTGAGATTTTACGGAAGAAAGATTTTTAACGAAGTTTCTGGTGCGTTTTTAGATGTATTTTAAAGAGATGTGCGAACGTGTTTTTATTTATTTTTTTTATTTTATTTTTATTTTTTCTGAGATGACTTGTGAGTTGATTTTAACGTGGGGACAGCCCTGATATGGCCCTTTGCGGTCGGCTGGGCTATAAGCAACATTCCTTACCCTTACCTTACCTCCAGAGCAAGTCGAAGAAACAATGTGAACAGCTGCTGAGGGCCACAAGGCTAGTGGACAGAGAGAGCCGGGTGACTCCCCATGAACACCTGAATTCATACAAAGGAGTCATTCGATGCCCAGATCTCAGAGGTGTCTCAGAGACAGAAATCAGAATGGAACTAGCATCCCAAGGTGTGATAGACGTACATAGGGTGATAGTTCCCAAAGGTACAGAAAGAGTGCCCACCAACACCCTCTTTCTGACATTCTGTACCCCTTCCTTGCCTAAAGTTGTCAAGAGTGGGCTATTATGAATGTGCGTGTCCAGCTTTACATTATATCTGTTGTGGTGCTTCAAGTGCCAGAAGTTTGGGCACATCAAAGATCACTGTTCTGGGGAAGAGGTGTGTGGTGTTTGCTGCAAAGCAACCCGTCATGGGCCATGTAAAGATTCAGTTCATTGTGCAAACTGCGATGGCGACCACCCCTCCTCTTCACGCAACTGCCCAGTTTGGATCCAGGAATCAAATATCCAAAAGGTAAAAACGGAAAATAAAATTTCGTTTTTCGAGGCACGGAAGCAGGTCCTTGCTAGTCAGTCTTCTTCAGTTTCTTCTTATGCTTTGGCTGTGAAGAAAGTTTCTACACGTTCTGTTTGCTGTCAAACCGATGTCTTTATTTTTTTCCAAAACATTGCAAGGAAAAGTGTCGAGCCCTGGTGGAGGCAAGTCCACCACCTCCCAATCCAAAGTGGATGCCCCTGGTGGGGGCAATAAATCCGCCACTGCTCAGACTGCCCAGCAGTCTACTCCATCTGCTACTGGGCAGAATAAAAAACCAGCCCTCCCAACTCGAACTTTCGAGATCAGTGCCCGTGCGGGCAAGGGAGTCCAACCAAGTGTGGAGATGGTGGAGATTAAAAGGAGACCTCCACTGTCTCCAAAACGTAAGCCGTCTCCTCCTGTGGGCAAGTGTACAAGCGGGTCTGGAGAACAAAACAAACAGTCCAACTTAAAAACAAATATGCTCCACTGGCTGCAGACGACGACTCGGAGATGAATTGATTTCTCTCCTGTTTGTCCTCTGCACTATGGATAGTAGTGTTGTGGATCGTGTGTGGCGCTTTTTCAGTCTTATGATATGTGCTCGTGCATGTGTATGAATATATTTGTGCGCATGCGCAATAGTTTATTTAGAGCTCTCCCATGTGAAAAGATTAAAAAGATTTAGCAACGGTAAACAGTTTTCCATGGTGGTTTGTTTTCGTTTTTGTCGAAGACAAAGTATTGTGTCTTCTGTTATGTTCAGTGTGTTTTCGAACATAACTTTGGTGCCGGAAACTCGGGATAAGATGCCTCTGCTGTGTGTGCAGCTGGTATTGGTTTAATTTTGTGGAGAAAACTTTTTTAATAGATTTATGTGACGTTGCTCATTTTGGTTTTGGTGACTGAGTACGTGAATCATCTAACGGTTTCTTTCACTCAGTAACTTTGGATTTGTGATTTATATGTGGATCGTTGGTTTTGGTGACTGAGTACGTCAGTCATCTATCGGCTTCTTTCACTCAGTAACTTTGGATTTGTGGTTACAAGTGGATCGTAAATATGTGTGATAAATTGAAGACTGTTCTAAAGTTGCGTGCAGCTGCAAGAAGTTGGGTGACTCGTAGTCATAAATTGGATGAAATTTGTTCCAGTTCAGCTTCTATTATTAATCTTGTTGAGTTAACAGATGCAGTCGAAGAGTTTGACAGACGTGTGAATAACTTGGATGAAGCACAGGCTAATGTTGAATTTGAGCTTGATATATCTGAGATCGACAGTGACATCATCAAGGCAGCAGAGTTTAGAGAAAATGCCAGAATAACACTTTTGAAAGCAGCTGAACTTCTGTCTTCGTCAGCTGAAATTAAAGAAAAATCTAGTTCCAGTGTAGCAGCATCAAATCATGTAGAGGCAAAGTTACCATGATTAGAGCTGCCAACCTTTTCAGGTGATGTCACCTCCTGGATATCGTTCTGGGAGCAGTTTCAGGTTGTTGTAGATGAGTCTGATTTGCCGGATGCATCAAAATTTTCATACCTTCGGTCACTGTTGAAAGGTGAAGCCAAAGCTGCCATTGAAGGACTTTCGCTTTCTGGTGGAAATTACAAGGCTGCCTGTGACATTCTTAAACAGCGTTTTGGAAGAAAAGAAAGAATTATTTTTTCACATATTCAAGAACTGTTGTCCATTAAAGTCCCTTGTCAACCCAAAGTGCCTGTTTTGTGGAAAATGTTTAACAGTCTGTTAACACATGTTCGAAGTCTGGAAACCCTGGGTATTTCGGGTCAGCAGTATGGTGTTGTTTTAACGCCTCTCATTGTCATGGTCGCTAAGCCGGACGGCCCTACCACCCTTACCCACGCCTATCATACGCTAGGTCAGACAACACAGCACACTAACACAGCTTTACAATCACGCACGCTTCTTTATTTCACACACACTCCATGGCGCTACCACTCACGCACATCCACAACTGCACACAAGTATCCCAATTCCCGCTGACTCACCCTACTCTACGACAATGACCTAGAAAACCCTAACCTAACCTAACACACCAGTTGCGGTATATCACTGTGACCTGGGACACAGCGATAGCCCGCACACGTGGTGACTAACTACTAGGGACGAGGATTTACCCAAGGGACTCTAAACTCTTAACTACTGCTACCACCCACACCTCTCCCCAGGACTCACCCTTCTCTTTTCACCCGGGACCACTACTGCACTGATCGCTGCGTCCCTAAGGGAGGCATCGACCAGTACCCTACACTGTGTTGGCCACTACGTCCTGAAAGGAGGCAGTAGCTAACACCCCTAACCCTACTGCCTAATGCTACACCCCTTCTACCACAAACATGGGACCACCCATCCCGGCCCAGAAAGCTCCAGTCCTCGGCGCTGTACGTGGCCCCTCACAGGCTGACACCTCCCCGGAAGACCCTGCACCCCGGCGCTGACCGTGGCTCCTCCGCGGGCCGACACCCTCCCCGAAGACTCTGCACCCCGGCGCTGACCGTGGCTTCCCGCAGTCTGACTCCTCCCCGCGATGGGCACGACACCCAACGCACACACACCCGACGCCCTCTCGACGGGTCCGGGGCTCGTAGGACGCTTCCTCCTCTGAAGGCCCCGCCCGACACCAAGGGTGGGAAAAGGCCTGGTGCAGCGCCCTCTCACAGGACGCCTAAACAGGGACGAGGAACCAGTGCCGGAGAACTCCCGGAAGAGTACCGGTAGCCGGAGGAGAGCTGCCCCACAGAAGGCAGACGGCCTGGGTGGTCTCCCTCTCCCGGGAAAACAACAGGTACTGGAAAGCGCCGCTCACCTGCCGGCACGCGGCAGTAGACTGCGGTGATCTGGCCCCAGCCTCAGGACGGAACAGGATACCTGCTGACACAACTGTAGGCCACTACTGTAATGTTGCTACTACCCGAGTCATCAAGGCACATAGGCTACTTGGTAAAGCTTTAACTCTCCATCTCCCTTGCCTACTTCCCACTCGGGCATGAGAGTGACCCCTTGAATTTCGAATACATCCCCCAACCCATTACTCACTTTGGGGTTATCAGACCCATTTCCTGCCAACCCTTACAACAGCGGTAAAACGATATTCTCCCTGAGCCCATCCACGCTATTACATATGAAATTATGAATCACACCCAATTCTCGGAGAAATAAACCAATCTAAGCGATCCAACACGGACTCCATGGGCCCCCTTAGGACATACTAAATAATCTAGGAAATGGCCAATTTCACAAGGAAATGTCTCCACACAATAACCAGTAGTAATACACATCTCTCAGAAAAAAAACTTATCAATTTCATCGGTTTACAGTTCCAGCATGTTCACACAAGAGAATCGGCTCGCAGCCACAATCCTTCACATTCTTACCCCTCTTTGCACTGTCAATTATAATCATATATCAAAAACAACATGATTTGTTCGCCAAAATTTCCATCCAGCACCTCACTCTCGTGTCATCTCTTGTCAGATAACCCAGTGGTTAATCCTTGTCATGCCAACACAACCACACTTCATACAATATTACATGCTGCACATCATCCGTTTTTATCCTATCGACTGCTAAGCTTCTCGCCTTAAACTTTACCTTCCCCTTCTTTCCGACTACTACAATTCATAATGGGACTGTCTCCCCACAACCTAAGATATCTTTCTCCAACCCCGTTCTGTCACAAACACATACATCCCTGCATGTGTGACGACTGTCACTTGTATTATAAAAACTTCTACCCTATGGACTCACTGTCCTGTACCAAATGCGTACGTCACAGATACAGTCCGCACGCGCACGACACCCGCGTCGAGAACCCTGACTCGTAACGAAAGTGAAAAGACACCAATATAAGTTGAATGGTTACGACCGTACCCCAATATAAACCACTCGACCACAAATTGGCCTTGGCCTTACTACACAGTTAACCGATTCTAATGCTGTGCAGGTCAACTCCGAAATCGTTAATCAATTTCAACGAACTCCTACTATTTACAATTGAGATTGAGCACAATCATCAAACCCCTCTATGATTCACGCAGACACATCCGCACCTGACTCATATTACGATCCTCAACCAAATGCAACCTCGTATTACCCTCTTATTGAACCCACTGACATTAACATGAACTAACCACAAACAATATCTACATCACCGTCCATCAACGGTCATTATATTGAACCCACATTGTCTAGCCAAACTGTCCTGAGAAAATCGAACTCAGGAACCACTATGTACATTACTTACAAAAATATACAGGAAAGAGGTGACAACTCAAACCGGCTGACAACAAATTTCAATCGCGGAACCAAGACGACATCATACCAGACAACCAGTATACGCAACGAACATAATACAACTAATCGCAACATGAGACAACTACAGTACAACTCGCCATAATACAAAACAACACGACGCACTACAACACAACGAACCTAACAGATCACCAACCTGGACATACAGACGTTCAACCACACCAGTTCTGCAACTGGCTGAAGTGGCTGCCAACAAGGACGACACCGACTCAGCACAGGCCAAGGGCACCCAAACCCGACGAGGACCTGGCCCTAACTATGACTTGAAGTCACTCTTCAAAAACTAACGGCGCTGCCGCCGCACCTACAAGGCGTACGTCCACTCCGACGAACACCAGGGACCGAAGTGAAGCTACCCCAACGCATTCCGCCCTGGTCGGAATCAAGCAAACTCTACTCACCACACAAAACAACGATTGGTCAGAGCAGTGTATCCCTCCGCAGAGCTGACACGCCTGACCAACGGACTAGTTATTGCTCGTGCAACAACACGACAATTTACCACAACAACTCACAGACTTGACAACACAACAACAACCGATATCCTGCCCCGCCTTCTCTGGTATAGAACCAAAGTAACAAAATGGTAACAATCGGGAACGAAACCAACCTCCCGCTTCCATTCCACTCCTTCAATAAGTGAAGGCTGGAATGAAAGAATACTGTATGTCCTATTTCCCCAGCCTCCTACCCAACCTAATCTTTCTACCTAACCTTGAGGAACTTAACCTAACTCTAGCTAACTAAACCCCAACCTCACATACGCGCGAGCGCACACACACACACACACACACACACACACACACACACACACACACACACACGCATACGCGCACACGCTCTCTATCTTGAACCACCCCTACTCTTAAACACATGGACATACTGATTTAGTACCGCCGATCGGTGACACTCATCTTGTCTCGTCTTCCTTTGGAGCTGCGTTTGGAGTGGGCCAGAGACGGTGATCAACGAGAAGGTGACCTGCAGTTTCTACTACAATTTCTTCAGCAGGAGATCGAACGGCGAGAACGATCGCAGACCTTCGAGACCCGTCCTGGAACCTACGAAAAGCCTGTCAGCGTCAGTGAAGCTCAACCTGTGGCTACCTGTTCGGCGTTACACTCTGTTGCGGGGACCAGACCTAGCAGACCTGCATGTATTCTTTGCAAACGTCCTGGACATCAGTTTGAACAATGTTTTAATCTTACCAAGGCTCCAGTTGAAAACAGAAAAGACATTTTAAAGAGTGTGGGGGCATGTTTTCGTTGTTTAACAACAACAAAAGGTCATTCATTTAGTAGATGTCATGGTAGGTGCCCCAAATGCAGGGGAAAACATCATGCTTTGTTGTGTGTACCAAAACAAGTTTGTTCCTCCCATGATACCACAGCAAGCAATGCAAAACCCAACACTGCATGCACCTCAAACAATACACCAGATGCCTCTCTTGGTGGAGTGAATGTGTCTAGTGTTAACACTGTTTCTGAAAAATGTAAACATGTTTTGCTGCAAACTGCTAAAGTTTCTGTACATGGCCAAGCAGGTGTAGCTGAAGCCATTGTTTTGTTTGATACTGGATCTGACAAATCTTATGTTTCCAGTCAACTTGTTGATAAGATTGGGCCTGAATGGGTTGGGTCTCATGATCTTGCATATGCAGCTTTTGGCAGCAATGAAACAAGCAGTGCTGAATGTAGAAATGTGTATAATATGCGTTTGCAAGGGCTTGTTGGGAATGTTGTTGCTTTGAGGGCAACAGAAATCCCTACTATCTGTGTCCCTCTGTGCCGTCCATCAGTGCCCCAGAGCATGTTGTCTCCTTTGGGAAAGGACATAGAATTTTGTGATGTTCCTGAGGGTAAAGAAGTGAAAGTAGACATTTTGATTGGGCTTGATGCCTACTGGAAGTTAATGACCAGTGAGATGATGTTTTTGTCAGAGGGTTTGGTTGCTCAACGTTCAGTGTTTGGTTGGGTACTGTCTGGTCCAGTACCTGGAGATAAGTCTCTTTCCAGCCCTGTAAATGTAAACATCTCTCATCAACTGTTTTGTTCAGAAATATCTGAATCTTCTTTGAAGAGCATGTGGGACTTGGAAACAATAGGGATACAGGGAAAGCAGCCCCTTTCAGTTGAGCCTGTGTTGGATGATTTTAACAGGTCTGTCCAGTCATCAGAAGGAAGGTATGTTGTGTCCCTTCCGTGGAAGAGTGAAGAAATGAAATCTTCACTTCTGAACAATGAAAAGCTAGCCAGGTCTCGTTTAAACTATGCAACTCATCGTCTCAGCAAAAATCCAGAGTTAGAGTCCAGGTATCATGAAGTCATCTCTGATATGTTGATGGATGGTATTATTGAAGAAGTTCCTGAGGATGAGGTTGTATGTTCAAACCCTGTGTTTTATTTGCCACATCGTCCAGTAGTTGAAGAGTCTAGTCTAACTACAAAGGTGCGCCCTGTTTTTGATGCTTCCATGAAAGGTTTGAATGGAGTATCTTTGAATGACTGTATGAACACTGGTCCTAACTTGTTTCCAGATTTGCCAGGAATTTTGTTGCGGTTCAGGCGTTGGAAGGTTGCTCTGACTGCAGATATAGTAAAAGCATTCCTGCAGATCCAAGTGTGTCCTGAGGATCAAAATGTTCACAGATTCCTTTGGAATGACAAAGGTTCCATCAGAATGATGAGATTTGTTCGTGTGCCATTTGGAAACAAAAGTAGTCCTTTTCTTCTGAATGCTACTGTGAAACATCATTTATCACAGTATCCATCATCTCGTGTGAAAAATGAGCTGTTAGAAAATTTGTACATGGATGATTGGCTGTCTGGTTGTGACAATGATTCTGAAGCCTGTGAGATGGTTCAGCAAGCTGATCAGATAATGGGTCAGGCCAAAATGCCACTGGCAAAGTGGGTTTCAAACAGTGAAAAAGTTGGTGATTTGTTGTGTAGGGAGTTTCAAGATAAGACTGTTGAAACAGAATCTTTCAAGGTCCTGGGAATGCGTTGGTTACCTTCTGAGGATTGCTTTTCCTTTGATGGCCTAGAAGTTTCAAAGGACTTATGTGTCACTAAAAGAGCTGTACTGAGTCTCATTTCAAAGCTGTTTGATCCTTTGGGTTTTCTCATTCCTTTCACCATGAAAGCCAAATGCTTGTTCCAAGAACTTTGGAGGTTTGGATTGCCTTGGGATCAAGTTTTGCCAGAAGAGTTGAAAGACAGGTTCTTACATTGGGTCAAGGGCCTGGAACTTTTGAAACAGTGGAGAATTCCTCGCAGTTACACTAGTGAGATCCTTTGGAAAGATGTATCTAAATTTCAGTTGCAGACCTTTGGTGATGCTTCACAGTGTGCTTATGGAGCTTGTGTTTACCTACAGGTGAAAACCCATGAAGGCACTTGGAGTTCTTCCCTAGTCATGGCTCGGGCAAAGGTAGCCAGCCCCCTTGAAGAGGATCAGTTTGCCATGACTGGAATTATTGGGAGCCCTACTGTGTGCAAGACTGGTGGTGTATGTGAGACAGGCATTAAAGTTGCCAGAGGATGTGCCCTGTAACTGTTGGACAGATTCAGCTGTTGTTTTGGCCTGGATTCAGAGTGATCCTTACAGGTGGAAGCCCTTTGTTGGCAATAGGGTTGCTGAGATTCAGGATCTCATCAGTCCAACACAGTGGCATCATTGTCCTGGCAAAAACAACCCTGCAGACTTAGTCACTCGTGGCATTTCAGCAGAGGAACTGTTGAATTCTCAGTTTTGGCTGAAAGGTCCTGCCTTTCTGACAACCAGTGCTGATTGTGATTTCATCCATAATGCTGCAAATTTGGGTGATGGAGAAAAGGAGGGAGATAAGCTAACAGTCTCTGATATGGTTTGTTCTGAACAATGTAAAAGGTCATGTGAAATTCAGCGTACACTGATAAATGTGGCCATGGATGAAATGCAATCGTCAGTGGTTGAACAACTTGAACCTGACTTGAATTTGCATGACATTGATATTGAACGTTGGAGCAGTTTGACTCGAGCTATGAGAGTGATAGGCTGGGTTCTTCGGTTTCTGTTCAACATCCGATCTTCCAAAGAGAAGAGAAGAGAGGGTGATCTGCAATACACCGAGCTTTGTGATGCAAAGTTAAAACTTTTGAGGCATGTTCAAGAAAGGGAATTTTCTGAGGAACTGAAAGCACTGAGAAGTGGACAAAGAGTCCCTTGTAGTTCTTCCATCTCTAAGTTGTCTCTTTTGTTGGGAAGGATGGTTTACTTCGGGTTCAAGGCAGGCTTCAGTTTTCAGGCTTACCATATGAAGCTCAGCATCCAGTTATTGTACCAAAGGGTCATTTTGCTCTTCTTTTGGCGCGTCATGTACACTGTGCTTTGAAACACGTAGGTGTGAACAGCATGCTGACAGAGCTTAGAAATCAGTATTGGATTGTGAGTGCAAGGCGTATCTGTAAAAGAGTGAAACATGAGTGCATTTCATGTCAGCGTTTAGATGCTCCTCCTGGTTATCAAACCATGGCACCACTACCTGAGCTTAGAGTGAAAGAAGCTCCCCCCTTTTCTGTGACAGCAATTGATCATGGAGGACCACTGTTTTGTTGTGATGTCCCTGGAAAGAAATTTTATGTTCTTCTCTTCACATGTGCTGTGATCAGAGCAGTTCACTTAGAGCTGGTTGATTCTCTGTCTAGTGAAACAACTGTCATGGCTTTGCGTCGTTTCTTTGCACGTCGAGGCATGCCTTCGATACTCATGTCAGACAATGCAAAGGGTTTTTGGCTGCCAGAGATCATTTGAGGAGAATTTGGGGTCCAGATGCTCCTGATTGGAAGTGTATTCCACCATGTGCTCCATGGTGGGGAGGATGGTGGGAAAGGCTTATAGCCTCCATGAAGTCAGCCTTGAAAAGGTCAGTAGGCAAAAGGTTTCTTACCAGGCTGGAATTAGAAACCATTCTACATGAAGTTGAAGCTTGCCTTAATTCTAGACCTTTGACGTTTGTTGGAGATGAGTTAGATTCAGGGGCCCCCTTGACTCCTCATTTTCTTTTGGGTAAATCTCCTCATCACAAACTAGTTGTGGATACAAGAGATGTTGTTGTTCAACCCCAAGATCTAGTCGAACGACAAGATATTTGTCAGCAACTCCTGGACAAGTTTTGGTTTTGTTGGACCAATGACTATATTCGCAATCTTCCTCCATGTAAAGGTGGTCCAGTCAGTAGAAAAGGAGTGAAAGTTGGTTCTGTTGTTTTGGTTTGGTTAGGGGTGAGGGATGTAGCAGACTGGATTGGCCTGTGGGTGTTGTACAGAAAGTGCATCCAGGGCGTGATGGGTTAGTGAGAGCAGTGGATGTCAAAACTGCAAAAGGAGTTTTGACAAGACCCATCCAAAAAATTCATGATTTTGAATTTAGTGAGACTGTAAAGGAGCCCTCACCAGCCTTTGAACAGACCAACACTGAAATCAGTGCAAGTCATTCTGAGTCAGAACCACCAACCTGTGAACAGACAATTTGTGAAAGCAGTGCCAGTCACTCTGGGTCTGTCTCCAGCATAAAACAGACAGATGTGTTGGAGTGCATGAACACTGAGCCTGAAAGAAATGTGTCATCTCGCACTGGACGTGTGATCAAAAGGCCTATGAAACTGAACCTTTGATTAGTTTGAAATATGGTTCAATGTTTGACTTTCATTTGGTTAAACAGTAAACAAGTGGGGTATTTTTTGCTCCCATAAGAAAACCTAACACAGAGTAACTTTTATTCAAGACTGGCACAGCCTTTTAAACTTGAATAAAGTCAGACAAATACATAGACGAACAATCTAATAGTGGGGGAAAAAACAAGCGCAGGCCAACAACTCAACTGTCTTCATAGTAATGACTTGGCAAAGATTTGGACTTAAGGAGGGAGGGGAGTTTGAAGATGGAGAAACTGGGAACATGAAATTAAAAAAAATATGTTACAGATATGAAAACTCTTCACTAGCTGCATAAGGGAACCATTGCAATCCCTTTTGAAGGCAGATATATTTGTATTGCCTGCTCATTACTATGAAGACAGTTGAGTTGTTGGCCTGCGCTTGTTTTTTCCCCCACTATTAGATTGTTCGTCTATGTATTTGTCTGACTTTATTCAAGTTTAAAAGGCTGTGCCAGTCTTGAATAAAAGTTACTCTGTGTTAGGTTTTCTTATGGGAGCAAAAAATGCCCCACTTGTTTACTGTTTATCGTTTACTGTTCCCTGCCTCATTTCATTTCCGATTTCATTTGGTTGTTTAGATAATTGAATGCAGATAACTGTTATTATTATAGTCACTGATGAGATGTTTGCACCAAAGACTTAATAGTGTTGAAAACAATTCATTAGATATGTCATGATGCTTTAACAAGAGATTTGGTTAGAAATGGTGCTTTAACCAAAGACTTGATGTGGTGTGGAAACAAGACTTGCCAAGAGACTTGATATGGTGTGGAACCAAAGACGATGTGCCAGACACTGCCTTGATATTCATTGAGTTCATTAACAAATAATATGAACTTGTAAGTTGTAGGTGTATGCGTACTGATAAAAAAAAAAAAAAAAAAAAGGCTATTAGAAATATTCTTGTTGGAGTCTTAGAAGACTCCAAGGTGGGGAGAATGTTGTGGATCGTGTGTGGCGCTTTTTCAGTCTTATGATATGTGCTCGTGCATGCGTATGAATATATTTGTGCGCATGCGCAATAGTTTATTTAGAGCTCTCCCATGTGAAGATTAAAAAGATTTAGCAACGGTAAACAGTTTTCCATGGTGGTTTGTTTTCGTTTTTGTCGAAGACAAAGTATTGTGTCTTCTGTTATGTTCAGTGTGTTTTCGAACAAGTAGATTACTCCACTGGAACATCCGTGATTTAAACTCTGAGGAGCTGCAGCTTTTGTGTCGTACACTTAAACCTCAGGTAGTAGCTCTTCAGGAAACAAAAATTCAATGCCAGACTTTAGCTCTTTCTGGCTTCAATATTCGTTTCAAACCAGAACAACCTTCCACGTTGGGACTAACAGGCGGCATTGCCCTTCTTATCCACAAAGTTTTGCTGTTTAGCCCTGTTGCTCTTGCTACCCCTCATCAGGCAGTAGCTGCAAGAGTCACTCTCCATAAAACCATGACAGTTTGCTCGTTATATCCACCACTTTGTCTCGGTTTGTCATCAGGACCTTGTCAGTCTGACTGAAGAACTCCCTCGCCCCTGTATGCTGTTGGGTGACTTAAATGGTCACAATCCCCTTTGGGTAGTGTGAATTCTTCATCTAGAGGTCTGCTTCTCGAAGATGTCTTTTCAGAGTTGGACTTGTGTTTGCTGTTGTTGGTTTGTTTGGTTTTTTTTGTGGCATCAGTTATTGGATCACTGGAGCACCTAAGGCGGTGATTTTTTTTTTTTTCCTAATGCCAAAATCCATCTCTTCATTTTTTGGTGCTTCACACTGTCCTCTTCATCTGCCAAAAAAAAAAAAATCGGAAAAAAAAAAAATGTGCACTACTAGCTTTTTTTTTCTCTTTCTTTCTTTCTCTTTTTTTTTTTTTTCTCCAACCAGTCTCTTTCACTCCATGCATAGTCTGTATTTTAAAAATGTACATATTTTTGCTGGTTTTAGTGTTTTTGCGTTTGATACAAAGTGTCTGGGTTTGTTTATGTTCTAATGTGTGGTGTACTGGCACTCTCACTCTGATAATGTGCTGCTTATACAATGAAAACAACATAAGATAAACAAAAGACTTCATAATATCTTTTCTTTCACTTTTTC
The DNA here is from genome assembly GCA_033310375.1 of Conus canariensis. Classification (NCBI taxonomy): domain Eukaryota; kingdom Metazoa; phylum Mollusca; class Gastropoda; order Neogastropoda; family Conidae; genus Conus; species Conus canariensis. Next base: position 50,775,604 of record CM065736.1, on the reverse strand, counting down.
CAAGAGAGAGAAAGAGAGTGGGAGAGAGAGGGGGAGGGAGGGAGAGAGAGACAGACGGACAGACAGCGGCGGCATCGTAGAAACGAATGCAAAATTTGTTACAAATCGTCTTACCAATTGGCTATTCCCCGATACGGCCTGCCTAAAAGCGAAGAAAGGTCCACAAGAAAGGGGATACGCACAAAAGACAAGGAACCCAAAAAAAAGACTTAGGAGTTTTGCTGTTGTTGTTGTTTTCCCTTTTCTTTCCCTCTCCCTCTTGCCCCCCCCTTCCCCCCCCCCCCCCCCCCCCCCCCCAAATCCTGTACGTGAGCACACCTGAAAGGATATTGTAGGTCCAAATTTTCCGTCCTTCCTCTCAATCTCTCTACCGAAGCGCGTGAGCGCTACTCACGCCACACACCACCATTACCATCCCCGGCAAAAAAAAAAAAAAAATTAAAAAAAGAGAGAGAGGAGAGAGAGAGAGAGAGAAAGGGAAAGAGAGTGAGCAATAGACAGACAAACAAAGGACAGACAGACAGACAGATAGGTATGCAGAAACGGCGTCGTAGAGATGAAATTCAGAAGTCTGTTATATGTCGTCTCACCAATTGTAACCTTACAGCGAGGATGAAAGGTCCGCAAGGAAGACAAGAGGAAATCCAAGAAGTGAGACAATAGGCATATTAGTATTCCTTCACTCCCCCTCCCCCCTTCCTCATCGAGTCCCCCTCCCTTGATAACCGGACCCTCCCTCTCCCCCACTCCGCAACTCTCCTGCAGAGATCCTCTCCCTCTCCCCCCTCCCCCCCCCCCCCCCCATCCCCCCTTCTTTTCATATTAAACGCATGAAGAATGTAATTTTTTTCTTTCCTCCCTCCCCCCTCTCTCTCCCCCCACCCCCCTCCCCCTAAGCATATTGAGACTTACACTCTCTCGGCTGCCTAGGGAAGTTTTCCTTTTAAACCCCTTCGGACATTATACTCTTTCTCAAAAAGTTGGACTTGTGTTGTCTGAATGATGGGTCTCCAACTTACCTTCTAACTTCCACAGGTACACTTTCATATTTAGATTTGTCAATATGTGACCCCTTGCTGGTCCTGGACTATGACAATCTGCATGGGAGTGACCATTTTCCTATTCTGTTAAAATCCATAACAACTGAGAACACCTCTGTTCCACAACACCTTAATTAGAAAAAGGCTAATTGGAATCTTTTTGCTGCAAATATTTCAAAGGAACCCCAGGAAAATTACATTCTTCAAAGTCAAGTCCCAGCAGAAACTCTAACTAATACTTTGATCAAGTCTGCAAAAACCTGTATTCCGATGTTTTGCGATAAGCTCCAACTGCCTAAAACACCTTGGTTCAATTCTGACTGCCAGCAAATCTCAAAAGTACGCAAACAGGCTCAGCATCGGGTATATCAAAGACCTTCAGCTCCCAAGGCTCGAGCCCATCAAAAACTCTGCGCCAAAACAAGACACTTTTTAAATCAGTAAACGTGTCTTGGAGAAACTTCTGCTCCAGGCTGACATCTAAAACATCCAAGAAAAAAGTCTAGAACATCATCAAGAAAATCAAAGTGAAGAACACCAACCCATGAATTCATCACCTGAAACTTGCCAATGCTCTGATAACTGACAAGCAAGCTGTTGCCAATCTGCTGGCCTCCACCATTCAACAGAACTCATCATCCTCAACTAAATCTGCAGCCTTTTTAAAAAGCAAACAACTCAGAGAAAAATCTTCGTACAATTGCACTTCAGACAACTCTGAAGTTTACAATCTACCTTTTTCAATCGATGAACTCATATCAGCTCTGCAAACCTGCAACGATTCTGCTCCTGGCCTGGATAATATTCATTATCAGCTTTTGAAACATCTCCCAGAGAGCTGTCTCCAGACCCTTATTAAAGTCTACAACTATATTATCTGGACCACATGGTGCTTTCTGCCCTCCTGGCGGAAAGCCCTGATCATTTCCCCTCCTAAACCTGGAAAAGACCTTTCCAATCCTTCAGACTATCGTCCAATAGCTCTGACCAACTGCCTCTGCAAGCTAATGGAAAAGATGGTCAACTCCTGCCTGATGTGGAAGCTGGAAACCGATGACCCTTTGGCCAATGAATAGTGCGGGTTCCGGAAGTACCGCTCGACTGTTGACCATTTAGTCCGTCTGGAAACCACCATACACAACGCCTTCATTAATAAACAACATGTAGTTGCTGTCTTTTTTATATAGAAAAAGCGTATGATACCACTTGGAAATCTGGAATTCTTATGGATCTTCATAAACTTGGTTTTCGTCGTCATCTGCCTTTATTTATTCAAAACGTTCTGGCTGATCGGCAGCTTTAAGTCCATATTGGCACTACGCTGTCTGACATCCATGGGCAGGAGTTGGGTGTACCTCAAGGGAACATCCTTTCTCCTGCTCTCTTCAGTATCAAAATTAATTACATTGTCAATTCGGTAAACCAGGGTTCTGAGTCCTCTCTGTTTGTTGATGACTTCGCACTGTATGCAGTTGGAGCCTATTATGCCAGCGTACAGCGTCAACTCCAACTTTGCGTGGATAAGATTCGACAGAGGGCTGAGGAAAACGGGATTACCTTTTCAAGCACCAAAACACAGTCAATCCATTTTCACAATTTTCGTCAGTTCTTTGCCGATCCTCAAATTCATCTGGACAAATCCACCATTCCAGCTGTGTATGAAGCCAACTTTCTACGTGTTATTATTTTTTTTTTATCAAAAAATACAGTTTAAAAGTCACATCCAGCACTTAAAAACTGCTTGTCAAATAGCTCTTGATATTGTAAGACTTGTGGCACACACAGATTGGGGCGCTGATAGGAAAACTCTTCTCCATCTTTACACGGCTCTGATCCGCTCCAAACTGGACTACGGGTGTGTAGTTTATGGCTTGGCCATACCTTCTTACCTGAAAAGTCTCGATCCCATCCACCATCAAGGGCTTCGACTCTGTTTGGGTGCATTCCACACCACCCCTGTTTATATCCTGTATGCTGAGGCAGGAGAACCATCTCTTTCGAGTCGTCGGTTGAAACTCCGCTCGAACTACTGTTTGAATCTATCCTCTGAACCCCAAAACCCTGCATATGACTGTGTTTTTGAGCCCAAGTTTCAAAAGAAATTCGATGACCACCCTAGTTCCATCCCACCCCTGGAATTCGTATTCTTCCCCATTTGAACAATTGAGATATAGACCTTGGAGTGGTGTGTGATTTTTCCAAGACTCCTGATGACCCACCATGGACTTTTTTTTACTACAGAGATCCGGTTTGATTTAGCTTCGTACCGTAAAGATTCCACAAGCTCCTTGGTGTACAAATCCTTTTTTGCCGAACTAAATTCCAAGTTTCCATCCTTCACGAGGATTTTCACTGACGGTTCCAAATCTGAGGAGGGGGTTGCTCCAGCTGTGTATTGTGCAACAGGTCCTCCTCAGACATGTTCTAAGCACATTCCCACCGACAGCTTCATCTACACTGCTGAGTTGACAACTTTGGTCCTGGCTCTTGAAATGGTTTCTAAATCCAAACATAAATATTTCCTCATTTCTTCGGACTCCCTTTCTGCATTGGAGGCCATTGCCGGCCGTAACCTCAAGCACCCTCAACGGCTGAAGTTATTCGAACTCTATCCTCTCTGAAATCGGATGGATATAACATACTTTTTGCTTGGGCCATGTGGGCATTCGAGGCAACAAAATGGTTGATGAACATGCCGAGAGTGCCACAAAGAAAAAGTTGAGCAGATTGTCTACCCCACACCTTGATCTGAAACCCCAAACCCAGGCTTATGTCAAAGACCTCTGGCAAGAGGAATGGGACTCGCAGACGGATAACAAACTATTTAAAATCTGTCCAAACCTGAGAGAGTTAACCATATTCTCGAGGCGGCCGTAAAGAAGAAACAGTTCTGTGCCGTTTACATACAGGCCACTCGTTTTACATCCATTCTTATCTTTTGAAAGGTGAAGAAGTTCCATGGTGCATTCCATGTCATATACCACTTACAGTGAAACATATCTTTTTAGAGTGTTGGGACTTGCATGATGTGAGACATAAACACTTTACAACAGACTCCATGAAAAGCTTGTTCAGAGATGTCCCACCTGGTGTGATCTTTGAGTTTCTGAGGGAGATTAACATTTTTCATCTGATCTAAGATTTTACGGAGGAAAGATTTTCAACGAAATTCCCGGTGTATTTTTAGAAGGTATGTTTTAAAGAGTTGTGTGAATTAATTTTTTTTTAAATAACTTGCTAACTTCAACGCGGTGACAGCCTTGATGTGGCCCTTTGCGGTTGGCTGGGCTATAAGCAACATTACCAATTACCAAAGACTGATTGATAATCGATGGCAAAACTGACATGAAAACATCCAGAGCAGTGAGCGATATTCGTTTTATAGAACTTTTAAGACATCTGCTAAGTGTGAAAAAATCTCTCACTTAATATTGACAGGATATTAGAAGTTACCTGACCAGATTTAGATGAGGAATTACAGATTTCAAAGCGCATCAGTACCGATATGCAAAGACTAAAAACATTAATATGCTATGTCCTTAATGGAAAAACGCACTTGAAGACGAATTGCATTTTCCTTCTTTGTTCTGTACTGCAAGATTTAAGGTGTGAATCAGTTCCTCGGAAATTCTTTGAAAACCCTTGTTTATTCCGAGCTGCTTTGCTCATGGCAAATCAGAATGAAGAAATACTGAAGAGCACATGCATTTATTCATACAAGGCCTTCAAAAGTTAAACGAATCCAGCTGTAGTATTCATTAGTATGCTTATCTGTCGTTTTCTTCTTATTGTCAAACTATATTATGTTACCTTGCTGTATGATATCTTACAATTGTTATTGTTATAATTGTACCCCCATTACAATTGTACCCCTATACTGATTGAAATTATTCATTCGTTTGTTCATTTGTTTTCTCTCTCTCTCTCTCTCTCTCTCTCTCTCTCTCTCTCTCTCTCCACACACACACACACACACACACACACACACACACACACAAACACACACACACATGGTGGCCCATCTAGAGCTACATCTATTCACAGTAAGTCAGACGGTAGACTGGAGGCATGTGACCCAATTAACACGACACTGACACCATCGTGAAAATGGACGTGACAGCCAACACTTTGTTTGTATAAGGTAGGTGACACTACACTGACAGCAGCAGAATGACCGCACTTTAAGATGGACATGATAGCCAAAACAGTAATTCATGGAGTAGGTGACACCATACCAACCCCAACTCTCAATGAACGATTGTGTTGCAGTACCACTGACTCGGCCTTACCTCCGAGAAGGCCCATTGTCTGCAAACAATGACTTGTTCCCCACGTAGATGGGACAGGCAAAAGACAATATACAGCTTGTGTCCCGTAATCAGAAGTCGAAAGAAACGAAGGAATAAGAAAAGTATCCAGACCACTGCAAACATCTCTACAAAACTACCATCGCTCCAGGGCTTGGAAGACGCTGTCGAGAATGGCCAGAATGCAAAACCAACGCAGGAATTCAGATTCAGGTGGAAAACCGCAGCATAAAAGAAGATATTGTTACATATACTGACGGTTCCATGACCAAAGGCATGTCAGGCTAGGGATACACAATGAAGCAAAATGGCCAAACTATCAAAGAAGACAAGTTATGCATACAGTTAAACAACTTCAAGTCTAACACAAGCATTCCACTGGCTCTCATCCACAGACCAGCGTAGAACTCAGTAAGCCATTATTGTCTTCATGAATCTGCTTCAAAAAGTGTAGAATAGAATGGGAAGTTCTGCTTGGCATGAAGTAATGTGCAGCCTCCCATTGGAGAGACATATGGATGTATTGCCCTGGACATGCAGGTGTTAAAGGAAACGAGAGAGCCAACACACTGGCAGGCAAGGCAACAATAACAAACAAACAAACAAACAAGAGCAAAGCCACTATACCTTAGACCATCTTTCAGATCTGAACATCAAGAGAGGAAGTGGCCGCACATCCGTACTTAACGGAAGAGCGAGAAACGTCACCAACCAAACAAACATTGGAATAATCTCAAGGCCAACAACGACTCCAAGAGAATCATGCAGACTCACACTGGGCTTTTCCAATAATAAACACAAATGATCAAATACATGCCAACTGACATACGACTTAAAATATCTCTGGACCCTCAGTTTTTAGTGTAAACGTGTGTGCACTGGTAAGTGTGCATCAAGGAAGTGATGCAAGTGTGTAAGGTGGGGAGCCTATAGATACGAGTGTTTGCGTTGGTGTGTGTGTGTGTGGGGGGGGGAGGGGGGGGGGGCAAAGAGGCCATTGACAAAGTTGTATTTGAACCATCCGTTGTGTCTGCCATTCAGCTATACAGTTAAATATAATACAGCCTTTCAATCAAATAATATTATCTGGAACACAGCTCGTGTGTTGGGCCGTCTTTACTCGGTAGCAGACGATGTATATTTTCTTTTTCTTTCACTTCCGGTTCAGGTCATATTCAAATGTGGTTAGAGGATGAGCACCCATTATAAATCGAGAACAACGGCCTACATTCCTCCCCACCTTTTAGATAAAATCTTAACTTGAGAAAACTTTTTTTTTAATTACAAATTTTCACATTATCATCTAAAGAAGTCAATTCAAATGTCCTTTTAACCCGTTCCCTGCCTGGAACGAGTAACACTCGTCCAGAAAAGTCCAGAAAACCAAAAATCGCTACGCCCGGGACGAGAGTGTCTCGCCGTAACTTCGTAACAGAAAGCAGAAAAATCTACTTAGGAGACGACCCTCTAAAATGTTCTCACCTCTTCTACTGGTGTCAAGGAACGGCCCCTTTCCCTTCACGCGACCGCCCAACTGACCACATGATATGCAAATTGCGAGTTGAGAGGTATCAGCTGATAAGCATATTCAAGATGGCAGCTCAGCCTAGCATTTCGTCGACGCGTCCCGTTTTCAAGCGTTACACTGGCCTTGATGTTTTAGATGAAGTTCTAAAGTATCAAGATAGTGACGAAGAAGACCTTTGAGGATCGGATCCTGATACTAGCGATGAGGAGAAGACGGATGGGAATCAGCACCATCCACTTTTATCGGAGATACATGCTGGTGATGACGTGGCTTCATTGTTCTGTACACAAGGCAGCAGTAAAGAAAGCGCCGTTAGCGTGGGTGACGAAGCGGAAATTGCCGAACGCGTGCCGTCAACGAGCACTGCGCCCCTTCCTTTCTTGACGAACGGGGTGGTGGACGTGGTACGGGCTCAGAACGACGGAGAAGGTCCCGTGGAAGCGGCCGGGGGCGTGGCATGGGGCGTGGTCAGCAACAGCTGATCAAAGAATGGCAACCTTGCTGTTGTTTTGACTGGGAATTCTGGTCTGAAAGTCAGCTGAGCCAATTTTCAGCTGTACAAAGTTCCAGTCTTCAGTTCCTTCATGACCAGAAACCGTTTTCAGGCAAGTAGCTCTATTTTTCTTTTGTTGTTGTTTTTTTGTTTTTGTTTTTACTACATGATTCTTCATTCCTCGACTATTCATTTTCTGTATTTCTCTTCTTTGCCCTATATTCTACTGAAACCACATAATTATGGCAAATAATGACTGTATAGATGGGTGGGACTCTGTGTGTGTGTGTGTGTGTGTGTGTGTGTGTGTGTGTGGAAGCTGTTTGTGTGTATGCATGTGTTGTGCGTGTGTGTGTGTATGTGTGTGTGTGTGCTCAACTGTGGGTCTGCTTACTGTGTGTGGTGCCGTGTGTGTGTGTGGAAGCTGTTTGTGTGTATGCGTGTGTTTGTGTGTGTGTGTGTGTGTGTGTGTGTGTGTGTGCTCAACTGTGGGTCTGCTTACTGTGTGTGGTGTTGTGTGCGTGTGTGTGTGTATGTGTGTGTGTGTGTGTGTGTGTGTGTGTGCGTGCCCAATTGTGGGTCTCTTTGGTGTGTGTGTGTGTGCGTGTGTGCCCAATTGTGGGTCTGCTTACTTATCTTGAAACTTTTATTCTGTATTTCAGATTCTTCTTCAGTTTCTGCATTTCAACGACAATGCAGCCATGCCAGTTGAAGGTGATCCAGGGTACGACCGGCTCTACAGGATTCAACCCATTCTGGATCATCTGCATGAACAGTTCCGGGAAGTGAATTTTTTTCTCACCTGTGCGTGTGTTCATGATTTTGTCAATGCTGTGACCAGACCGAGTGCCATCAGTGAAAGAAGACCACGTGGAGTAAAACTGTGAAGGAGGGAATGCAGACAACCTGAGGATTATGTCCAAGACCTTGTACGGCAAGTGATGGATTCCTATACAAGACAGCCTGGCAGTAATGTAAGTATTTGTGTAAAAACTAACACAGTTCCTACAGTGTTTTGTGTGATAACAAATGCATGCAATGTGTGTGTGTTTTTCTTTTTTCTTTTCAACAGACAATTGTTCATTTTTTTTCTTCAGACTTTTTTTCCATGGTTGTCATTTTGAACATTTACCAATAAGTATTATACTATAACAATTTGGACCACACTGTATACTTACAGTGATGCTGAATAAACACTAACAGAAGGTTTTGTCAGCGTTGTAACATGTGTGTGTGTTCAGAAACTGTTCTTTTCTTGTAAAACCACCATTTTGTTACATCCCTGTCCATCCCCTAATGGCCAACAAAACTAGATTATATTATGTAGCATCATAGCTTAGGGTAAAAGGAAAGAGAAGCTATAAAGTCCAAGTCATCTGTCAACAAATAAATAAACAGTGATTGAGGTATTGAACCTACCCCAAATAGTAAAATTATGCACCTTTCTAGTAGAATTGGGGTATCCCCAGTAACATACAGATTGTTACACAGAGGGACATTTATTGACAACAATATGAATCCCAGATGTTTGTAATGTTGTTGAGCTACCACCAAAAGATATTTTTGCTGTGTTTAGTGGGCTTTTATTTGCTCAGTTGTTCTAAAACTCTCACATTGAAAACAAAACAAAAACTGTTTTATCACATGTTATTTGTGTGAACCATCATCATAACCAACAAAACCAATATAGAATGATGTGAAATTGTAGACAAGGGTATAAGTAAGTAATCCACAAAAAATCTAACAAATAACTCAAGAAATGGATGAATAATGTACATGTTAGTGAACATACCGTGAAAAGCATGATTATGCCCCTTTTTACCCAACAAATAGTACCCCCAATTATGAGCAGATTGTCATCAAGAACAACATTCCTTAGGATTTATATGACTGTCATGTGTTAGTGCTGATGTTGAACAATTAGTCACATCACTTTTTCATTGTTTACACTGATTTTATATGGTGCAATTTGTTTATGTATACTTGAAAACTGTTCTTTTTGTAAAACCACCAACATATGTATCCCTGTCCATCCCCTAATGGCCCACAAAACTACATTATTGTAATATAGCATCAAAGTTTGTGGTATAAGGAAAGAGAAGCCATAAAATCTAAGTCATATGTAAAGAAATACACAAGCAGTGATTGGGGTACTGAGCCTACCCCAAATAGTAAAATTATGCCCCTTTCTAGTAGAATTGGGGTACCCCCAGTAACATATAGATTGTTACACAGAGGGACATTTATTGACAACAATATGAATCCCAGGTGTTTGTAATGTTGTTGAGCTAACACCAAAAGGTATTTTTGTTGTGTTTAGTGGGCTTTTATATGCTCAGTTGTTCTAAAACTCTCACATTGAAAACAAAACAAAAACTGTTTTATCGCATGTTATTAGTGTGAACCATCATCATAACCAACAAAACCAATATAGAATGATGTGAAATTGTAGACAAGGATATAAGTAACTAATCCACAAAAAATCTAACAAATAACTCAACAAATAGATGAGTAATGTACATGTTAGTGAACATACCGTGAAAAGCATGATTATGCCCCTTTTTACCTAAAAAATAGTACCCCCAATTATGAGCAGATTATCATCAAGAACAACATTCCTTGGGATTTAGATGACTGTCATGTGTTAGTGCTGATATTCAATAAATAGTAAGACCACTTTTTCAGTGTTTTGACTCATTCTGTTTGGCGCAGTGTGTTTGTGTATACTCGAAAACTGTTATTTTTGATAAAATGTTTATAATTGTCAATTTCTGCTATACTGATTATCAACATAATCAAGCCATTTTGACAGGACATTGTAGACAAATGCATAACAACAAAACATGCAAAAAATCAAAGAGATCTGTCAAGAAATAAGTGAGCAGTAACCATTTCATTGAACCTACCCAAAAAAGCTAAATTTTACCATGGCATACAGATTTTCAAATGTGCTATTATACTGTGGCAGTGAAGGGGTTAAGAAAATACTGGATACTGTTTTCACTTGTCTATATATCTGAATAATTTGACTTACTTAGTTTTCATATATGTCTTTTTGAATAATTGATTTCTTTACACATCAAGTCTCAAGTCTCTGTGGGGTATTCACACGTCGTCCTGATTTGGTCACATATGGTTGGGAATCAAAGTCCATGGAGTGGTCTCCAATCTGCTCAGGCAGGGAAGTATGAGTTCCGTCCTTGATTGGAGATTTTCTTGTTGTAGGCCTTCTGCTAGTCGATGGTGGAAGTTTTGATGTTCCATCGTGAGTTGCCTGTTGACGCATCTCAGTGGGTAGTTCATTGTCATCATCTTCATCACTTTCCTTTTTCTCCTCCACAGAAGAAAAAGGCAGGGATGCGCTTCAAGAACGATGAATTTCTGACAGTTCTCGTGGAACCCCACTGTGCTGTGACAATGGTTCCTTTTCTCTGGATGATGGTCAAAGGTTTAGGATCAAATGGGGGAGTGAGTTTGTTTACGCCTTTGACTGCATGACAAGAACATAATCACCTACTGTGAGATTTGTAGCTTTGGTATGTCTTTTGGTGTTGGCATAGTCAGTCATTTTGTTCTTGCTGCGAAAGTCATTGTGAGACATGCAGTCTTGCAGGAAACATTGAGATTTGAAGGACCAGGCAGTCCAGTGTTCATTTTCCTTCCATACATGCTTTCAAACGGACTGATATCAGTTGCACCGTGTGGCGTGCCCCTGTAAAGCATGAGGAAAGTGTTCAGCTGAGACTTCCAGTTCTGGTTATCAGCACATGATGCATGAATGTTCTTGTTCAGAATGCGCATAAAGCGTTCGACTTCTCCATTTGCATCAGGCCATTTGGGGGTAATCTTCCTGTCTTTGATTCCATGTTCTTCAAGGAACAGGGAGAATTCCTTTTCACTGAAAGGAGGGAGTTTTGATAAAGGCTATGTTCCAGAAGACTGGACACACAGTACCTGAAAGCTTTACCAAAGCCAGGAAAAGATTATCAGCTAAATGGCTACCGCATACTCACTATGCAAAATATAGCAGGAAAGCTCATGGAACGAATCATAGCAAGAAAACTCACAAGAAATCTTGAAAGTCGACAAATCCTCCCATCAAATCAAGGAGGCTACAGAACAGGTAAAAGTACATGGGAAAATGCGGCCGCTTTTGCCTATGAAGTGTACAAAGGATTCCAAAGAAAGGAAGAAAACACTAGCTGTTGCAATAGATCTGGAAGATGCATACAACAAAGTCCAGTTCTCGCTTCTCATGGAACTACTCCTTGACTATGGAGTACTTGGAACTGCCGCAGTGCCAAAAAGAGGATCTCAACAATTGAAAAACTAGCATATGACTTTGATGTTCTGTGTCTACAAGAAACTAGAAGTGCCGCCCACAGACCGTTACAATTGGATGAATTAATAATATTTCAAAAGCATGATGGACGAGGACTAAATATGATAATAAAAAAAAACAACTTGAAAAACAAACTGTCCAGGATAGACTTGGAAAAATGGTGTACCAGCACACATGAGCTAATGGGTGTGAGGCTAGAAAGACCGGATGGTAATCAGAAAAGCCTTGTAGTCATCAGTGCATATATACATCCAAGTGCCCACACATCAAAAACAGATTGGACCTTTCTGGAGGAAATAGAACATGAACTTGGAGACTCTGTCATACAATGTGGAGATCTTAATGCATGCTCAAAATTGTGGGATCAACATGGTACCAATCTTCAAGGAATTGCACTGGAAGCGATGTTGGATGAAGTACTTCCTAGTGCACTCACATCATCATCCCCAACACATACAGGGAGGCAGGGTGACACTGACAGTGTCATTGATGTTGCACTCATTGGACCAAAATTCACAGCAGGTATGAGTGCGGAAACACTTCTTCATCATGGAAGTGACCATTTCCCTGTTGTGTTCAGTTTACAGAAACCATCAAAAGTTACACAGACGAAACAAAAGGACCCTTTTCAATACAACAACAATGAAGGGGATATCATAGGAAAGTTAAGGAGTAGAAGATGCAAAAGAAACAATGCTACAACCAAACAAACCATCCAACCCCTTTGGTGGAATATAGACACAGAAACAGCCTGGAAAGAGAAACACAAGTCTATAAGAATTTGGCAGAGAGAAAGAAGAAGACATTTCCCTGATCTAGCTATTAAAACAGACATGAATCAGAAGACTGAACAATTCAAAAGAGTAGCTGAAGAAGCAAAAGAAACCAAGTGGCAACAGTTTTGTCTGTCACTTAATTATGACACAACACTGACTCAGTTCTGGCACTTTTATAGTCGCATGGAAGAAAAAAAACAACAAAACAAACGCAACCCCAGATATCTTAGATGCTGATCGGATCACAAAACTGAAGACAAATTTAGAGAAAGGGTCAGCTCTACTTAAACGTTTCATAGAACAGAGTGATCAAAGAAATCTGGAGGAAAGGAAGAAATATTTGACCATTTTAAACCAACACCTAGCTCAGACTGGCAATGATGATGGAATCGCAGAATCTGAACTGGATGACGCAATAGCTAGATGCACTAAGGATAGTGCTCCAGGACCAGACAAAGTACGGTATGCAGATATCAAACAGCTCTCAGAAGAGGAGAGGGCCAAACTCTTCAGTCTCTACCAGGAAAGTTTTGATAAAGGCTATGTCCCAGAAGACTGGACACACAGCTACCAGAAAGCTTTACCAAAGCTAGGAAAAGATTATCATCAGCTGAATGGCTACCACATACTCACTATGCAAAATATAGCACGAAAGCTCATAGAACGAATCATAGCAAGAAAACTCACAAGAAATCTTGAAAGTCGACAAATCCTCCCATCAAATCAAGGAGGCTACAGAACAGATAAAAGTACATGGGAAAATGCGGCTGCTTTTGCTATGAAGTGTACAAAGGATTCCAAAGAAAGGAAGAAACACTAGCTGTTGCAATAGATCTGGAAGATGCATACAACAAAGTCCAGTTCTCGCTTCTCATGGAACTACTCCTTGACTATGGAGTCAGTAAGACACTTACACGATGGATAGCAGTGGCACTTTGGGAGCGAACCGTCATCCTACGATTTGGAGATTGGACTTCTGAGCCTCATAAACTTTCTATGGGATTACCTCAAGGTTCTCCTCTTTCCCCTGTTTTATACAATGTCTACACTAAAGGCCTAGCAGACCTCAACAGAAACAGAATTGCTCGAGTTGTGACATTTGCAGATGATGGCCTGATCTACAAAACATCAAAGAATGCTGAAGAAAGAACCAAAGCAGTTCAGCGACAGTTGAACAACATTGCTCAGTGGTGTCAAGAAACTGGATGGTCCATCAACCCTACAAAAGCCCAGACATTAGTCTGCACTCTCAACAACAAGACAGGACAAATACCCTCACCAGTTTCCTTCAATGGAATACCAGTTGAATCAACTAACAACCTATGCTATTTGGGTGTAGGCTTTGACAGGATGCTAACCTTTAGGAAGCATGTTGAGAATATTGTTCTTAAATGCAAAAAAGGCTTATCTGCCATGAAAGTAATGGCTGCTAAAGGCATTGAACAGCGCCATCTCTACCGACTATATCACGCACTCGTACTCTGTGTGATAGATTATGGATTAGGGCTTACAACACTGTCCGACAGCAACCTTCTCAAATTAGAAAGAATTCAAAATGAAGCAATGAGATTGATCCTGGGAACCACAAAAGACACACCAGTTGAAACTATGCGATACCTGCTCGACCTTCCTTCAACACAAGCTGGAACAGGTGAAGGCATATTTCAGAGCACTTGAAAATCCCCAAAACCCACTTCATGCGGCAGTCAAGGAAACAAAAGGCACACGGCTAGGATGTGGAAAATCATGGATGGGACAGGCAGACGACAGTACACAGCTTGTGTTGCAGTTAGTAGAAGTCAAAGAAACCAAGGAATGGCAGAAATATCCAGACCACTTGAAGCACCTCTACCAAATTGCCATCACTCCAGAACTTGGAAGACATTGTTGAGAATGGCCAGAAGGCAAAACCAACACAGGAATTCAGATGCTGGTAGAAGACCTTTGCACAAAAGATGATATTTTGATATACACTGATGGTTCTGTCACCAAAGGTATGTCAGGCTGGGGATACACAGTGAAACAAAATGGCCGAACTATTCAGGAAGACAATGGTGCGCACAGTTTAACAACTGCAAGTCTAACAATGAAGGTAGAAGCAGTGACACAAGCACTCCACTGGCTTACATCCATAAGCCAGTTTCAAACTCAACAAGCCATGATACTGACTGACTCCATGAACCTACTTCAGAAAGTGAAAAGTAGAATAGGAAGCCCTGCTTGGAATGAACTAATGCGCAGCCTTCCATTGGAGAGACTCATATGGATGTTCTGCCCTGGACATGCTGGAGTTAAAGGAAACGAGAGAGCAGACACACTGGCTGGCAAGGCAACAATAAGAACTGGATTACAGCTCAGCCAATTTGATGTGATAAGAAATCTGAAGAATCACGTAAGCAAACAAGAGCAAAGCCACTATACCATAGACCATCTTTCAGATCTGAACATCAAGAGAGGAAGTGGCTGCACATCCAGACTTAAGGGAAGAGCAAGAAACATCACCTCCAAACAAACATTGGAATAATTTCAAGGCCAACATTGCGCGCGAAGACTCCTAGAGATTGGGGCAAACTCATACTGGGCCTTTCCAATAACAGACACAAAAGATGAAACACGTGTCAACTGAGATAAGACTTTGAATCTCTCAGGGTCCCCAGCGTATACTGTAGACGTGTGTGCGCTAGTGTGTGTTCATCAGTGGGGTGATGCCAGCATGTTGATTAGTGTCCATGGACATCATGAGTGTGCAAGCGTTGGTGTGTGAGTGTGTGTGGGAGAGACTGAGTGTGAGTGTGTGTATGTGTGTGTGTGGGAAGGAGGGGGGGGGGGGGGGGGGGGACGGACAATTGTTACAATGCAATGTAAATTTTCCTGCGGCATCAAGCGCCCCGTGTGGGAGTGAAGGAGGGTTGAAAGGGGAGGGAGGTGGACCGAGAATAACGAAATGCGTCACGCGTTTCCCATGACGTAAACTTTCTCATGTAAGAGATCGTGTAAGTCAGGCCGCTCATGCCGTTCTAAGAGAGAGAAAGGGGAGGGGGGGGGGGGGGTTAAGAGGGGAGAGTGGGCATAGATTTGAAATCTATTCTTTGGTTTGGGGTTTGAGTGGGACCGATCGGATGGGTTTGTCAAGCGTTTCGTTACAGCAGTCACAACACACACACACACATACACGCACGCGCACGCACTCACACACACACATACACGTGCGCGCATGCACTCACACACATACACACACACACACACACACATACGAACGTGTGCGCGTACGTTCGCTCGCTCTTACCCACACACATATACACATGTGTGCATGTGCACATCCACACCGACACACGTGCACACACACGCATACACATAAGTGCACAAATGCACACACACATGCGCACACGCCCACATACAAAGACACACACATACACACATATGTACACATATTTAGCCTATATGCTGATACGTGTGCTTACACAAACCCACAAATTACACACACACACACACACACACACACACACACACACACACACACACACACACATATGCACACGCACTTCTGCACATCCCACACACACACACACACACACACACACACACACACACACAAGCACCAAGCACACACACACACACACAAACAAACGCGCACACATGCCTGCGCGCACACACACACACGCGCGCGCACACACACACACACACACACACACACACACACACATGTGCCCACACACACACATGGGCCCATGCCCACACATCATACACACACATGTACATCCACTACACACACACACACACACACGCACACACACACACACACACACACACACATACATACATACACAAAAAATGGTAGGTAGGCACTCAAGGTCTGCCCCGACCGGCTCCTACCCAGAGTTGAGTTTGCTGCGGACTCAGTTGGGAAGACTGGGACCACACAGTCGAGTTTCATCCACTTAATGGATGCGTTTCTGAGAGTGTTGCTCAAATTTCCTGACCAGCACTGCAGGTGCCTGTATCTCTCGGGCCTGGTTGACGCCGGGATATATTATGAAAGGAAGCGTAGAGTACAGCCCTGTCATGTAGTCTCAGACCGAAATGGAAATCCGTAGCATCATCTTAATCTCCTCATTCTCATCGATCAGCATTGAAACAAAAATGTCTCAAATTCTGTGGCCCTTCATGCCCTGCTCTCATGGTGACCTCAATTTCGATGTCCTCTCCATGTCTGTGGCCTTGGTTTGGTTCCGTTGGGGTCACCGGTATCAGCAAGTCCATGGGGGCTGTCGTTGGACGGATGTGGTGATGTCCTCCGGAGGGAGAGCTCACTCACGCCGGCTCCGCGACTAAGCAATTATTGTCATCAGTAGGGGGTTTAGTAGGTGGTGTCCTGCATATGTTAGATCAGAACAGGCGCCACTGAACACAACCAAAGTGACTCAGCAGCAGTGCAGTGTCTCCTCCGGTGGGTTGCCTCTTGACGACTTGACATTGACTGCTTCCTGTGGATTGCCGGTGCCGGGGCTGCGGCGGGGCCGACCGGGCTGTGGCTGTGGACACGGTGTCGGAATGAGCGGCGTGGGTGCAATGCCTCTGAGGTGGCGCAGAGGTTGGGACAGCAAAAAAAAAAAAAAAAAAAAAAAAAAAAGACTTTGAATCTCTCAGGGTCCCCAGCGTATACTGTAGACGTGTGTGCGCTGGTTTGTGTTCATCAGTGGGGTGATGCCAGCATGTTGATTAGAGCGTCCATGGACATCATGAGTGTGCAATTGTTGGTGTGTGAGTGTGTGTGGGAGAGAGTGAGTGTGAGTGTGTGTATGTGTGTGTGTGTGTGTGTGTGTTCATCAGTGGGGTAATGCCAGCGTGTTAGAGTCCACAGACGTGTGTGGAAGCGTTGGTGTGTGAGTGTGTGTGTGTGAGAGAGTGTGTCAGTGTGTGTGTGTGTGTTTGTGTGTGTGTGTACATGGGATGTGTTTGAGAGGGAGGAGTTGTTGTTCTTATTGTTATGTGTGTGTGCGCATGAGTGTGTGCGTGCACTTATATTCTGTATTTAATGGTCTTGTTCTTGTTCCTAAGTCATCTTCTGAACATTCACGCACACAGTTGTGACGAGATGTGGATGAGTGTGGATCCTCTAGGGGAAGCACTTGGAATAATTTCTCGATGAAAATTATCTTAACATTTCACCTCCACCCTCTCTCTTACTAGTGGTGGAAGGAGCAACTTTCCGGTACTAGTCATCAAAAGAAATTTATATTTGTTCCGGGTACTGTTAAAATACTTGATAGTGGCTCTGAGATAAGTTTCCTTAGGCCTGTATTCTTAAAAGTACTTGTAGCTCCAGAGACAGAATTGGAGAGAGAAGTTCAAACACTCAACATTTGATTGAACAACAGAGAATTGACACAAGTTAAGTGCAATTTCACACATCAACTTTACTTGCTTACACATAGGTAAGTATATAATGTCTTTTCTATAGGCTACGTTTTAATTCTCAGTGAACTACAACAGTGAAGGGCCCTTCCTCACTCCTACTTTACTTGCTTGCACTCCGTGCAGCTGCTTAAGTTGGAATACAGTGGGCCTGTCTACGTTACTCTGAATGCATACTTTTATTACACATCCACTTCGCTTGTGTACACCCAGTGCAGTAGCCAAAGTGGTACTCATAGACAGGTTCTCACTGTTTCATCATAAAGTGAGGGTAAGGGTCTGATGGATTTGAGTCCAGGGGAATTATTCGCTTATCTTGTATCAGAGAGGGTAGTTGATCTCTCCTGTGGCTGATGAATGCTCCTCCTGTGTAGACCTGTGGTATGGCTGGGCTGTGGTGTGTCTTCTCAACCAGTCTTGCCCAGTGGTTGTAGCGTGACCACGATCCCAGTTTTTTCCTGGGATGAATCAGTGGTTTTAGACTTGGGATCAAGAAGTCGGTTATCAGGCCTTCTCTCTGGTCGTCCCTTCGTCTTCCACTGTTCTGATCTACAGGCAGTCTTGAGGGGTCAGTGAAGTTGCGACCCTATGTGTCTGGTATATGTAGTCTAAACTGCCAAATCAGGTTTCTTATCTGGCTGACAAGGTGTCGGTCAAACACCAGGAGTGAGAGGGGGAGGGATCTATTCTTACCATCGGAAACCGTTTGAAGTTAGCACTGAGTTCACTGGCTGGTAAATTTATGCGTACATAGAGAGTGAATAATAATTCAGACATCACGGGGTAAATGTGGTGACATCATTTACCAGGGGTCCGCAGTACGCGGACGGTGGATATGAAAGAGGGGTGTGTGTGTGTGGTGGAGAGAGCAGCAACGCACGCGGACGGTGGATATGAAAGAGGGGTGTGTGTGTGTGGTGGAGAGAGCAGCAACGTGCCTTTGTGTCATGGGATAGGAGGGGGGGGGGGGGGTGAAGATAGTGACGGGGGAAGGGGGGGGGGGGAACGGGCAATTGTTACAATGCAATGTAAATTTTCCTGCGGCATCAAGCACCCCGTGTGGGAGTGAAGGAGGGTTGAAAGGGGAGGGAGGTGGACCGAGAATAACGAAATGCGTCATGCGTTTCCCATGACGTAAACTTTCTCATGTAAGAGATCGTGTAAGTCAGGCCGCTCATGCCGTTCTAAGAGAGAGAAAGGGGGGGGGGGGGGGGGGGGGGGTTAAGGGGAGAGTGGGCATAGATTTGAAATCTATTCTTTGGTTTGGGGTTTGAGTGGGACCGATCGGATGGGTTTGTCAAGCGTTTCGTTACAGCAGTCACAACACACACATACACGCACGCGCACGCACTCACACACACACATACATGCGCGCGCATGCACTCACACACACACACACACACATACGAACGTGTGCGCGTACGTTCGCTCGCTCTTACCCACACACATATACACATGTGTGCATGTGCACGTCCACACCGACACACATGCATACACATAAGTGCACAAATGCACACACACATGCGCACACGCCCACATACAAAGACACACATACACACATATGTACACATATAGCCTATATGCTGATACGTGTGCTTGCACAAACCCACAAATTACACACACACACACACACATATGCACACGCACTTCTGCACATGCACACACACGCGCACATACATGCAGGCAGGCGCACACACACACACACACACACACACACACACACACACACACACACAAGCACTAAGTGCACACACACACACACACACAAACAAACGCGCACACATGCCTGCATGCACACACACATGCACGCGCACACACACACACACACACACACACACACACACACACACACACACACATGTGCCCACGCACACACATGGGCCCATGCCCACACATCATACACACACGTGTACACACACACACACACACACACACACACACACACATACATACATACACAAAAAATGGTAGGTAGGCACTCAAGGTCTGACTAGTGCGTTGGGCTAATGCTTAGGTCAGACATCTGCTGAGTTGTAGCCACGAGACCCTCTTCTTCAATTGTTGTTAATTCATTTATCCATCAGCTTCAAATCATGCGTAGTGTAGTCTCAAAACTTAGCGGATGTGGTGTAGTGTATATGGACTAGTCCGCACGCAGTGACACGTTGGTGAAACTGAAACTGCAACAGGAGGGTCATCGTCAGTTTGAACAGTCTTTGGGATGCCCTGAAGTGCAAAAATTACCTGTAGTTTGGAGATGACTGTTTTGCTGGATTTTGAAGGGACAGTTTCAACTTCTGGATACCTGCTGTAGTGATCAATGACAGCCAAACAGCAGTCACTACTGGGGAAGGGGCCAGCAAAGTCAATGACTAAAGATGGCCATGGTTCTGCAGGTAAAGACATATGAATCACTAGTTCTCGCTGTACGTGACCAGAGTAGGACGCCTGACATGGTATGCAAGATTTGACAGTCGATTCAACAAGCTTGTCGATGCCAGGGAACCAGATTTTCTCTCGCACAAGCTGTTTTATTTTCACAATTCCCTGATGTGACTGATGAGCTATGGCGATAACTTTGTTTTGTAGTGCCACTGGTATGATGAGTCTCTGTCCATGAAGTATCAGTCCATCATGCACAGATATTTCACCTTTGAATCTGGCATATTCCTGTACCGCTGACATTACTTTCTGTAGAGTTGAGTCACATCTGGAAGCATTTTTTACTTCATCTTCTGTCATTGCTTTGGGAACACAGTTTTTTGCTACATAGTTGATGTAGTGTTCTAATATGTTTTCCTGTTTTGGAAAGTTTGTGGGATGTCTACTGATGAAATAGCTGGATTCTGTTAATTTTTCCTAGGCTGATATACAATGTTCATCTCATATGGCGTAAGACGAAAACGTAGTCTTTCAGTGTGTGTGGCTGTGGGCTTCTGACCTTTGACAATGCCAAGCAGGGGTTTGTGATCAGTACGTACTTTAAATGGTGCTCTGTAGATGTAGATGTGAAAATGTTCAACGCCGAAGACAACTGCTAACATTTCTTTTGCAGTCTGAGAATATCGTTTCTCCACATCTGTGAGTGCACAGCTAGCATAGCTCACAGGCTTGCCTTCTTGCGTCAAAATGGCACCAAGTCCAACAGGGCTTGCGTCCACAATGATTTCTGTCTTCTTGTTTGGATCAAAGTAGGCCATCACATGTTTCCCTGTGAGTACTTGTTTCAGTCTTAAAATGCTTCATGCCGTGTAGAATCCTATTTCCAGGCAACATCTTTTCTGGTCAGCTGTCTCAGTGACTCAGTCATGGATGCATAACCAGGGATAAATCTGGCTACATTCTGTGTCATGCCCAAGAATGAACGGACTTCAGCAACAGTCTTGGGTGCTTTAGTGTCAATGATGGTCTTGATCTTCTCAGGATTTGGGGATACACCATTCTTGCTGAAGACATGACCAAAGAAGATGCAGAGAATATGCATTTTTCATTATTTAGCTTTGCTCCACAGTCTCTAAGTTTGGTAAGCACAACTTGTAGATTTGCATCATGATCTTCTTGTTTTTTTGCCATGAACTATGGTATCATCACTCAAGTTCATCGCACCAGGAATGTCACCCAGTAGCTCTGAAATAGCATTCTGAAATATTTCAGCAGCAGCGTTTATTCCAAACACAAGTCTTTTGTGGTGCTTGAGACCACGATGATTAGAGAATGTGATGTATCTACTGGTAGGATGTACAGGTAGCTGATGGTAGGCACTGGACAAATCAAGTTTGCTGAAGTACCGTGGATCCATTCAATTCATGAATCAGATCATTGATGGTGGTTATGAGGTGATTTTCTCTCTTTAATTGCCTAATTCACTTCACACATGTCAATGCACAAACAAACACCACCATTTCTTTGGGGAACAACAACTGCAGGACTAACCCAGGGTGTTGGGCCATCCACCTTTCCTATGATGTCATCTTGTTCAAAACGTTCCAGCTGTTTGTCCACGTCTTTACGAACAAGGAAAGGGATACGACGATGGGGCTGTGAGACTGCTTGTATGGACTCATCAATATGTAGTTTGATGACGACACCATTAATATTTCCAATTTTGCCATCAAACAGGCAAGGAAATTGGTCAGGGATAGTTG
Organism: Conus canariensis; assembly: GCA_033310375.1. Taxonomy (NCBI): domain Eukaryota; kingdom Metazoa; phylum Mollusca; class Gastropoda; order Neogastropoda; family Conidae; genus Conus; species Conus canariensis. The sequence goes on along the minus strand of CM065736.1, from coordinate 50,753,558 downwards.
TGGGTTGAGAGACATGGTCTGCTGACAAAGCAAACTGAATGATATGAAGAGATTCAGTCTTACCAGTAAGGAGATTGCTTGAGTGTTTTTCATCAGTGTCAACCACGTAAAATATTTTGCGTGTCACAAGTTCTTTATAAGAAACCTCTGCAGTGATAAATCCTTTCGCAGGAAGAGGTGAATCTGATCCATAATGGTAAATGAAAGGACAAGGACCAGATAGTTTCCGCCGTGGACATGTCTTAAAAGTGTCCAATGTCAGAACGTTCACTGTTGCACCGGTATCAACAATGAAAAATGCTGCCTTGCCATCCACATCCAGCTGTACAGTACGTGCAGGATGAGCGATATGCTTGGTCAGAGTGAATACACTACCTTCACTATCACAACTGTCAATGTCATTGTGTTCTGGGTCTTCATCATCATCAGTAAAGTAGCTGGGTACTTGCTGAAATGAAGAGATCTGATCTGTGTTCTCCTTGTCGTTTCACACACTCTGGCAATGTGACCAACCTTCTTGCAACTATGACATTCTTTGCCACGAGCCGGACAGTTGCTATTATGTGGAAACAGACCACCACGATAACAACATTTTGAATTCTTTGAAGAATTGTGAGTTGAAGAATGTCCACGCCTTGCTGAGTTGCCGCGTTGTGAATCATCATTATGATTCTGAACAGAATAGTTATCATGAGCAAATGATGTGTTCTTTGTGCATCACTGTCAGAGTGATTTCCATGTTGTGGCAAATCTTGCCTTGCCTCTACCTCTTACTGCATTCACAGATGCATTGTCACCCCTGTTGCTGACACTACAAGCATTTTCAATTTCTGTAGCTCTGGTATTTGACAGTTCCAAAGCTCTTACTTCACTCTACACTTGTTTCAAACTAAGATTCTCTTTAGAACTTTTCTGCGAAGACGTGTGCTTGTACAACCTTGAATGATTTGTGTAAGAATTTCTCTGTCCGTGTCTTGAAAGTCACATTGAGCAGCAAGACTTCTGAGTCTAGTGTGGAAAGAATCCATGCTTTCACCAGCATTTTGTTTCAGCTTACGAAATCTGAAAGTATCAGACGATGTATTCTGTTTGGAAGTGGAATGATCAGTCAGACTTTTCTTCAAAATTTTATATTCATCAGCTGCACCAACTCCTTTTCCTTCGTCTGTGAATGATTCAACGATGTCAAAAACATCATCACCAGCATAATGAACGAGAAGAGTTTTCTTGCGTGTATGAGATGTAATGGTCAATGCATATAACAAATTTTCGAATTTTGCCACCCATTTTTGCCAACAAGTGCCCACTGAACTTTCTTCTTGGTGAACAAGAAATTTTTCAAATGGAGGTAAGCCACTGGCCATTTTTCCAAAGGACGTTTACATTCGAGAACGGTCTTCGCTTCGGTTCATGTCAATTAATGCCGACAAAATTCTCTATAAAAGTGCAAAACAGTCAACTGACAGTAGGCCTAATCCTCGTCGCCAAATGTTGTGTCTGTCATTCAACTATACAATTAAAATATGATACAGACTTTCAATAAAATAATATTATCTGGAACACAGCTCGTGTGTTACGCCGTCTTTACTCAGTAGCTTTCAATTTCAGTTTCATCAATGAGGCGTCACTGCGTGCGGACTGGTCCATTTACGCTACCACACATCCGCTACGTTTTGAGACCACACTACGCGTAATTTTAAGCTGATGGATAAATGAATTAACAACTAAGATGAGAGAATTGAAGAAGAGGGTCTCGTGGCTACGACTCAGCAGATGTCTGACCTAAGCGCTGGTCAGACCTTGGGTGCCTACCTAACATTGGTTGTCTTTTTGTACTCCCAGTTCTTATAGAACAGGAAGTACTTTAGAATTGGAACGAAGAAATGCTCTGTGTGTGTGTGTGTGTGTGTGTGTGTGTGTGTGTGTGGTCAAAATGTGTTCCACTCGCTCCAGACAAAACTACTGGGCCGATCTTTCTGAAAATTTGTAGGTATGCTCATTATGGGTCACGGATGATGCCCGATGTGTTAGTTTATCGTTATAGCCGTTACTAACGGCTGTAACGGCCTGTAACGGTTTTTATTCTTTATGGAATATCTCAGAAAGTACTTGGCCGATCTTTGTGAAAATTAAGCAGGTATGTTCATTATGTGTCACGGATAATGCCCGATGTTTTAGTTAAGTTACTAACGGCTGTAACGGCCTGTAACGGTTTTCCTTCTTTATGGAATATATCTCAGAAAGTACTTGGCCGATCTTTCTGAAAATTTGTAGGTATGTTCATTATTGGTCACGAATAATGCCCAATGTTTTAGTTTAGCGTTACAGCCGTTACTAACGGCTGTAACGGCCTGTAACGGTTTGTCTTCTTCATGGAATATCTCAGAAAGTACTTGGCCGATCTTTGTGAAAATTAGCAGGTATGTTCATTATGGGTCACAGATGATACCCGATGTGTTATTTTGCCGTTATATCCGTTAGTAACGGCTGTAATGGCCTGTAACGGTTTTCCTTCTTTATGGAATATCTCAGAAAGTACTTGGCTGATCTTTGTGAAAATTAGCAGGTATGTTCACTATGGGTTACGGATGGTGCCTGATGTTTTAGTTTACCGTTATAGCAGTTACTAACGGCTATAACGGCCCATAACGGGTTTTCTTCTTTATGGAATATCTCAGAAAGCACTTTGTTGATCTTTCTGAAAATTTCTAAGAATGTTCATTATGGGGCACTGATGATACCTGATGTTTTAGTTCACCGTTATATCCGTTACTAACGGCTATAACGGCCCATAACGGTTTTTCTTCTTTATGGAATATCTCAGAAAGTACCCGGCCGATCTTTCTGAAAATTTGTAGGTATGTTCATTATATGTCACGGATGATGCCCGATGGGTTATTTTATCGTTATAGCCGTTGCTAACGGCTATAACGGCCCATAACGGTTTTTCCTCTTTATGGAAAATCTTGGAAAGTACGTGGCCGATCTTTCTGAAAATTTGTAGGTATGTTCATTATGGGTCACGGATCATGTCCGATGGTTTCATTCTACCGTTGTAGCCGTTACTAACGGCTATAACAGCCCATAACGGTTTTCTTTTTTTATGGAATATCTTAGAAAGTACCTGGCCGATCTTTCTGAAAATTTGTAGGTATGTTCATTATGGCTCACGGATGATGCCCGATGTGTTGTTTTACCGTTATAGTCGTTACTAACGGCTATAACGGCCATAACGATTTTTCTTCTTTATGGAATATCTTAGAAAGTACTTGGCCGATCTTTCTGAAAATTTGTAGGTGTGTTCATTATGGGTCACGGATCGTGCCCGATGTGTTATTTTACCGTTATAGCCGCTACTAACGGCTATAACGGCCCATAACAGTTTTCTTCTTTATGGAAAATCTCAGAAAGTATATGGCCGATCTTTCTGAAAATTTGTAGGTATGTTCATTATGGGTCACAGATGATGGCTGATGTTTACCAGAATAGCCGTTACTAACGGCTGTAACGGGCCAAAACGGTTTTTCCTCTTTATGGAATATCTCACGCGTATTCAAGATAAACTGGGAGTACGTTTATATGCTTTGGATCTTTTTTTTTTTTTAAAAATATGTGTGTAGTGAATGTACACGTGTGTGTATGATGTGTGGGCACGAGCCCATGTGTGTGCGTGGGCGCATGTGTGTGTGAGTGTGTGTATGTGTATGTGTGTGTGTGTGTGTGTGTGCGCGCATGCGGGTTTGTGTGTGTATGTGTGTGCGCATGTTGTTGTTGTTGTTCTTCTTCTCCAGTTTAACGTCTTTTCACTAAGAGTGATATTAGACGTGGGAGAGAGAAAGTGACTGTAGGACTGCATGGGTGAAGAGGTGTGTGTGTATGTGTGCGTGTGTGTGTGCGTGTGTGTGTGTGTGTGTGTGTGTGTGTGTGTGTGTGTGTGTGTGTGTGTGTGTGTTGTTCTGTTTAACGTCTGTTCACTAAAAGTGATATTAGACGATGGGAAAGGATGGGGGAAAGGGAAGGGGTGGGTAGAGTGGGAAGGAGTGGACTGCATGTTAAGTTTGATATGAACGTACGTGTGTATGTCGGTACTTGCATGGGTGTGTACAACAGCTTAGGATGTAATTATTGCATAAGGAAAATGAGTTAAAATGTTACATAATTACCAATCAATGAAGATCAAAGCTATGGACATATGAAAATCGGTGAGGATCTACCAAATATGAAAAAAAAACCAAAAAAAAAACAAAAAAAAACCCCACCCAATAATGCATTAATCCTTCAACATCGAATTAGCAAATAACACACTAAGAAAGCAACAGCCAACACATGCATTTGCATGTAATAAAAAAAAAATATATATATATATATATATGAAATATATTGTGTTTGTGTGTGAGTGTGTGTGTGTGTACGCGCGCGCGTGCGCGCGTATGAGTGCGTGCATGCACGGGCATGCATGCCTGTGTGTGCGTGCGTTCTTGTATCCGTATTTGTGTACGTGCGTGTATGTGTATAAGTGTGTGTGTGTGAGAGAGAGGGAGAGAGATACGCTGTGTGTGTGTGTGTGTGTGTGTGTGTGTGTGTGTGTGTGTGTGTGTGTGTGCGCGCGCTTGCGTGCGTGCCTGTATGTGCATGTGTGTGTGTGTGTGTTGTGTGTGTGGTTAGAAACGACATTACTATCACAAAAATGGGGGTTTGGGATGATGAATACTGAGTCAATCACAGGAATATACCAACTGGGCAGTTAAGCAAACACTCCGAAAAAATGCGGAGAAGTGAATAACTGTTCAAAACATTTTCAAGAGAAATGGAGGACTCGGTTAAAAACTGTCGTCCCACTCTCAGAGATACTAGTTCTTTGACTCTGGGGCAATGAACAAGTAGATGACTGATCGTTATTTCTCTTCCGCACATGCACTGGACATTTTTGCTGTATTTTGTGCGGAGTGCATTTAAACGAAACCTATACATCAGGCTGGAAACAGACCTCGAATAAGTTCCGGACAAGAACACTAAAACGGGTTTAATATTTCCTCTGTTCTTAGCATTTATGCAGTGCTGACTGTAGCGACACTTTAGATTTTTAAGTTTCTCGTCAAACATTTTGTATGACGCGTTAACTAAACATGTGTAACCTTCTTGTAAATCTGGAACTGAACCATCATGATTGTTTGCTCCTTTTCTTGCAGCTCGATCAGCCCATTCATTTGAAACGATTCCACAGTGGGAAGGCACCCAACAGAATGTGACGCTGGTTCCTTTCAATGATAAAAGATGAACAGTGTGTTTAATTTCAATTATCAATTCCGATCGCATTTTCTGGTTTAAAGATTTAAGTGCCTGTAAGACCGATTTAGAATCAACACACAATAAAATCTGAAATATGTTTTTCGGAAAATCAGAAATGTAATTCAGGGCCTTCAATATTGCAATTAATTCAGCAGTAAAAATAGAAACATTTTCACATATGTGAAACCGTTTCTCTATTTCTAAAGCTGGTATAACGAAGGCAGCTCCTACTTTTCTGTTCCCAAGTACAGACCCATCTGTATAAATCTTAAAATGTTCAGAATATTTGTTATCAATATGGGAGCTGACGGAACTTTTCAGAATATTAGGTGAATCATTTTTGGATAAGTTTGTGTGATCAATGTCAAGCTCCAGATTGTTCATCTCCCATGTAGGTATAGGTGAGTAGGAAGGTTTTGTTGCTATGTCCTTTCTGTTTAATTTTGATTTTTTAAAGAGATCTGAAGTAAATGTGTTTATGGATTTTAATGATTGGATGGATTTAGCCCTTTTTGCAAAATGAAGATCGGACCTCATGCAAACTTCGGCCTCTGTGAAATTTTCGAACGAGGAGCTTCGTAAAACATATTTGGCAGCAGAAAGACATCTTAGCTCATCAAGAGGTAAAACACCTGCTTCTTTATAGGTTCCTAAATTTGATGCATGAAATGGAACTCCTAGGGAAAGTTTATAGGCTTTGCAGTCAACACTTTGCATTTTAGTCAGTAAATGTTGTGGAGCACTAAAGAATACCTCCTGTGCATACGTCAGTTTGGAACGCACAAGTGACGTTGACAGTAATATTAATATTTTAGTATCCTGACCCCACTTTTGTTTGCTAATGATTTTTAATAAGTTTAAGCTCCTTCTTGCTTTAGTTAGTATGTGCTCAATATGGCTGGTCCAGGAAAGTTTTGACGTGAGATAGACACCCAAAAACTTAGTCGTTTGAGTATATCGTATGACTGAACCATGGATAGAAAATACAGGAAGTTTTTCAGGGTTGTATCCTGAATTGAAAAGCATCATATTGGTTTTTTCAAGAGATAATGAAAGACCGTTTTCAGTCATATATTTACTTATTTTATCGAGTTCGTGTTGGTATAACTTCTTGGTGTAATTCAGAGCTCTGGTTGGAGTTTTTCTTTTCATTGATACTTTCACCCATAAACAGATGTCGTCGGCATACTGAACTACAACTGCATCTTTCGATAACCCCCTAGGAAAATCTGACATTAGAATATTGAACAAGATGGGGGCAATGACTGATCCCTGAGGAAGGCCCATATGAAGAGATCTAATATTGGAGTACGTATTCCCAATCCTTATCTGTATTGATCGATTAAAAAGAAAGCTTTTGATAAAATCAAACATATTACCCACAATACCAACTTTTCGTAACTTTGTCAGTAGTCGATTGTGCCACACTTGGTCGTAAGCCTTTTTGACGTCAAAAAACGTAGCAAGAACATTCTTTCGTCTGGCAAACTGTTGCTTAATTTGAGTAGTTAGTTTAATCAGGTGATCAATGGTTGATCTACCTCTTCTAAAGCCTGCCTGATTAATTGGAATAACCTTGTACTTTTCACAATAGTGATCAAGTCTCCTTAATATAATTCTCTCCATAAGTTTACATGTGTGTGACGTTAACGCAATTGGTCTATAGCTGTTTTTATCATTCCGGGGCTTTCCTTGTTTGAGAATGGGTACAACAATTGACTGCTTCCATACGTTTGGTAGTTGTCCACTTTCCCAGCATTTTTGAAAGATAATATGTAAAAAAATTAACATATTTAGTGATAAATGACCTAACATTTCGTTAGAAATTCCATCCAGCCCAACTGATGTTTTCTTGCTGCCGAGATTAGAGATACATTCTTTTAATTCTCCTATCGTAATTGCAGCATTAATAGATAGATTTTTGGTCTGTTCCGAGTCTTCATCACTAAGCTGTAACTCATGTTCTGCTCTGTACTTTCTATCTTTGTCCGATAGTCCATCGCTGCGACTGTTATTTGCAAACATATCAGCAAAGGCTTCGGCTTTTTCGTAATTAGTTGGCAAATCACAATGAGACAATTGTGCTGGATATTGTGGCAATTTTACGCCATTCTTCATTGTTTTCAATTTTTCCCATACTTTCTGAAGATCTTTATGATTTGAAACTTCATTTGTACAAAAAGATGACCAATATTCTTTTTTGACTTCATCTATTACTCTGTTACATTTATTTTTGGCTTTTTTCATTTCCACATGATTTTCAATAGATTGGTGCTTTAGATAAGCATTAAATTTTAACTTTTTCTCGTCTTTTGCTCTCTGGCAAGCTTCATTCCACCAAATGTTACCGACATGCTTTTTTGATGTTATTGACTTATACTTCGGAATGGATTCGTCAGCGGCATGCAGAACAGCTTTAGTAAACATCATGTATAAGGTGTCAACATCCTGATCAGAAGTTTCGAACTCATCATAAGATAGTAATATGTTTGTAAATTTGTTCCAGTCAGCACGTTTGTAATTGTATTTTGGAATCTTGTCTTCTGTTGAGTCTGTAGCGGAAGGTTGATCTAGTTCAAACCTGGTCACAAGTGGTATATGATCACTGTTCAAAGGGTCATCTATTGGGTTCCAGGTACAAAAGGGTGTTAACTCAGGTGACGCCAGTGTTAAATCGATGGCGGTGGCTCTATGATTGGGGTTATCGGGTATGCGTGTGATTCGCCCATCGTTTAGAAGACAGAGGGAGGAATCCACAAGATTTTCAACAAAACGGTTGCTTGTAACTGTTTGACATTCCTTCTCCCAGAAAGGTGAGTGAGCATTAAAGTCACCCGTGATCAAGAATTTTTTATTTTGTTCTGCTTGTAGCATACGAATCCATTCAGTGTTCTGCTCATTTGGACCAAGGGGTAGATAGACAGAAACTATGGTTAACAGTGAAGAATTGAATCCGACAGTAACAGCACAAGAATTTAAGTTAGGTATATCAGATGGTGCAGGACTGGGGCAAAGAGTGTAAGGAACCCCCTCACGTACATAAATAGCCGTAGAGACTTTTCCACTGGTATCATCCTTTTGATGGATTGGTGGATAATAGTAATTATCTATCTTTGGCAGCTTTTCTTTTTTAACATTCAAGGACTGAAAAGACAGAATCTTGTGATCGTGTTGTGCAAGATGTTGAACTAAACAGTCTAAATTTTTGACAATGGAACGACAGTTCCACTGGAATATATCAAAAACGTTCTCATTAGTTCTACTCATTATTGATAACCAGTCGTATCAAGTTAAATGTTAAATCAAGGTAGTCTCAGAGATTTACATACACTGAGAGGAGAACAATTAAAAAGAACAAGTGAAGCAAGGAAGGTGCGTGAGAAGAGAAGTGGAAAAGTAAGTAAATTTAAAAAAGTAATAATGATAATAATAATAATAATAAAAATAATAATGAAGTGAAAATAAAAATTTCTATATGCGTTAAGCGATAGCTTAAATCAACTAATTCTGTTTATACTAAATGTACTTAGATGTGTAGTAGGCATAAAGTCATTAATGGCGAAGAACAATGGGAAATGCTCAGCTTCGTAAATGTCAGTGAATCTTGATCTCTGTGACAAAAGTTATCACAAGTGTTGATGAAACATGTCCCAGTCATTCAATGCGTAGAAGCGGTTATGCCAGGCGTGGTGTTGAGGGCCAGGGTAGAACTGGGGACGGTGGAATCTGGGCTGACGTGCAGGCCGTTTCGGGGTTTCCCACACCAGGTTTCGGACGCGACGTCCAGTGTTGCCAGCCAGTATGCTGGTGCCTCTTGTAGTGGGGTGGATGCCGTCCCTGAGGTGATGTTTCTTCAAGTTGTCGTGTTTAATTATAAAGATGTTACGTATCTCCAATAGTTCTGACGTGATGGCAGCATTGAATAATTCTCTCTTTGCCTCCAGCGTCTGGTCTTTGACAGTGGTGACATTGCTTAGTACGAACTGCGTTTTAGGTTTTTTCTTGGCAGCTTCCTTCAAAGTAGTAGCAAATGCTTTCTTGAACTCCGCCGAATTGCTTCTATTCGCCATCTTCTCTCAGAAAACACAACAAAAGCTCTTGTCTGCGCATTTGTTCTATCCCGCCTGGATTACTGTAACGCTCTTTTGTCTGGCTCTCCCTCTCATCTCATCAACAAACTTCAAAGAGTTCAGAATCATGCTGCCCGTCTCATCTTCCGCACTTCTAAATATAACCATGTTACCCCATTGCTCCGCTCTCTCCACTGGCTCCCTGTTCAGCTAAGAATATCCTACAAGATTGCCTCTCTCTGCTTCAAATCTATCGAGTCTTCCTGTCCTGAGTATCTCACCCACCTGTTACATCTTTACACCCCATCTCGAGCTTTACGTTCCTCATGTGACACTCGTATCTACAGTATCCCCACTGTTCGCACTAAAACCTTTGGTCAACGTTCCTTTGCCTATCAAGCTCCAACTACCTGGAATCAATTGCCTCGCTCTCTCAGATACTCACCCTCACTGCCCACATTCAAGCGCCTTCTCAAAACTCATCTGTTTCCTAGGTAACTTCGTCTTCCCTGTGACCCGACGTTTGCAATGTGTGATGCGAGTGTCTGCTTTGTGTGCGTTCGTGTCTGTGTGAGTGTGTGTTTGCGTGTATGCATGCTTGTGAGTTTGTGTCCTTGCTTTGGATTTTGATGCCTTTTTCTCATGTATGATTGTTATATATTGTGTGATTTGATGTCTGTTGTGATATTGTAAACGCCTAGGGCATTCAATTGATTAGGAGTCATAAATGTTCATAATAATAATAATAATAAATGACTTGCTTAATTCGATACTGTTCTTAGATTTCAAGTCGTTGATTCCAGAGTGTATTAAGACAACATCTATATTTCTTGAGTCGGAGCTGACAGCTTTCAGGGAATTCTGCACGTCGGTTACTGTAGATATCTTTTTCATGGAGGTTTTGAAATTGTATGACCTCCCCAATCTGTCCCCATGTACGCGATTCAGCACCGAGTCATACAGAATCAAAACTTCAGGCATATTCTCACGTTCTTTTTTTTTTTCGAGTCGTGTTGAGCCAGAGTGTTTCTGTTTGACGTCAGACTTACTTACGTCATGGGAAGATCTGTGGAGTTGTTTACCAGATCTATTCTGAGTTGGTGTAGAGGCCTTGCTCCCCTTGTGTGTGTGTGTGTGTGTGTGTGTGTGTGTGTGTGTGTGTGTGTGTGTGATCGTTAATGGTGTTAGGGAATATTTTCTTAATTTAATTTTAAAACAATAGTAAAACTTAACAGTAAGCTGTAAAACGGCATTTGAAAACAAATGATACGTCAAAATAATGAGAAACGTAACTTATGTTGCTAGTAAAGGACTGACATAAAGGATAACCAACAATGAAGTATGGGAACGCGTAACAAGGTGTGTGTGTGTGTGTGTGTGTGTGTGTGTGTGTGTGTGTGTGTGTGTGTGTGTGGTGTGTGTGTGTGTGTGTGTGTGAGCGGTGTGTGTGTGTGTGTGTGTGTGTGTGTGTGTACCAGCAAGAAGAGGAGGTAGGACAAACAAACCTTGGAGGCATTAGGGGATGGGAGTGAGAGAGACATTAACTGACAAAGTATTTAACATAACAATAAACAGAAGTTTCCGTAGTGAAGTACCGAAAATGAAATTAGGTGATGAATACTGATCAAAGGAGCATGCCAGCAGGGCTGTCAATCAAACATTCTGCAAACGTATCAATAAGTGAACTATTATTCATTTGTGGCTGGACAGAAGTTTACTTCTGCAAACGTTTAATACTCATGCTCTTGAAGAGCATGTTTCGTTTTATTGTTGCTATTTTTATTCTTTTGTATGTAGTTGAGCTGATAAGGGTAGTGCAAGTGCATAGGGATTTCAGTGAATTCCGATCTTTTGTCAGAAGAGTTATCCGCTTTGGTGCCAAATTAGCTTGGTTCCAGAATTATCTTTAGAATGCCAATGGACGAGTAGGAATACAATAGTTGGGTTGTGGATATAATCAGTCTACTTGGCATAATCTCTGTTTAGGAATGTGCACAAATTACCAGAATTAATGGGTATTTATTCATGGTAATGACAAAGCATTAATTAATACTGTTATTTACTGAAGCTCAGGGCCTATATTCTGCTGCGTATTAGCTGTTGGTGTAAACAGGAGGCAATACACCAGCCTCCCGCCAAAATGCGATCTCTTCCCCACTGCTTGGCACAGCTAGCAGAGCTCTTGCCTGTTCGTTTGGGAAAGGAAGACCGGTTTCATGCTGGTTAGCCACAGCACCAAGGCAAAGGTGATTATCTTTTGAGGTATGTCAAAAACAAGTTTACGGGGAACAAGTTCATTGGGAATCTGGTTGTTATAGATAAATATTTTTGTTGTTGTTGACTTGGCTAAGTGTTTTAAAGAAAATGTTAAGAGCCACTTAATGGAGATGTTTACAAGACTAAGAGTTTTCACTTGGGATGAGAACTGGTTGTATTTTTCTTTCAAGAGGTCTTGGACAGCTCTCTCTCTCTCTCTCTCTCTCTCTCTCTCTCTCTCTCTCTCTCTTCTCTCTCTCTGTGGGTTTGTGTGCATGTTATTTTTTTCATGGAATCAGTACCTGATGTGATGGAAGTTGGAATGGATTATCCAAATTATGCTCATTCCTTGTAGTTACACTGCTGTTAAAAGCAATTCATGAAAATCAATGCTGATCTATTTAATGTTTATTTAAGATGTGTCAGAAACTTCGTTTTTTTATTGTGTTCCATTTCTCGGCAACACTCGGGCCTAGTATTACGAAGATGGGCGAACGAAGATGGGGAAAGGGAAGTAACCCCTTTTGAAGAGTAAACCATTGAAACATATGAGTTGCTTCCCTTTGCTGTATTCTTGCTGGCTATGTTGATGCCAGGCACTATTATTGTTTTGAAGATCATGTGAGTCTTGGTGTTATGATTTAGGGACACACATGTTGCCCTTTTCAGAGGACGCCTGTTCCACACCAGAGAGGTGGCTGGGACAGATGAATGGGTGTGTGTCTCAACACCCTGTCCTGAGGTAGATAATGTTTTTCCAATGTTGATATTCTGTTGTAACTTTTTGTTTTGTTTTGACATTTTTCAATGCACCTCTGTGCAATTCATTGTACCTTTGGTACCATGGATTTTTTTGGTAAAGCTGGTGGTCACAACAGTTATTGTTACCACAAGCCAATGTGTATGCAATCCATGGTGTCGAATGAAGATATTCTTTTTTTGTCAGAGCCATTAATTGAATGATGTTGTGTATGTATTATTATGAATAAATGTAATTTTTTGATATTATGATAGACAAACTGAATCTGAGGAGTAATAATCTAGTCCATGTCCTGTTGATATAATTGCTGTTTTCCTGTTCTGTTGTCTTAATAGACACAAGGATCCATGCTGCTAGCATGCAGTACAACCCTTACTGTAACAGAACAGATGCCAGATTGTTCACAGTATTTTAATGTATTTTATTTTGCTTTTCTTCCATTGTTATGTTGAATTGATTGTTTTGCAGATTCAAACATGGTTGTGTGCTCTGAAGATTTTTATGTCAATTTCTTCTCATCAAATTACCAATGTAGTCTTGTGGATGTTGCAGCATAACATGGCCTTAGACTTTTTGGGTGGTCTGTGTCACAATTTTCTTCTTGATGTGCTTATTTGCAGAGGAATTTTTGTGCATTGAACATAAATCAATCCATTACTTCTTTTCAGGTGCTATACTGTTATCATGCAAATTGTGCACTCATAGTTACAAATGTATGTCTCCTTTCATTCATGCTTTGGAAATTTCTCATTTTGTTGCCAATTTTCTAAATATGATTTTCCTGCTAATTTTCCAGGTTGGTTGGTTGGTTGGTTGGTTGGTTTGGTTTTGATTGACTGAGGAACTGAAATAAACAAAAAGTCAAACATCAACACGGTCTTGGGTGATGGATGGACGACTCTCCCCCTCTGCCCTTGACCGCTTACACATGGCGCTGCGAGCAGGATGAACAAGTGCCAACCTCAGGACGCGGGATCAGGCCCTTGGATGTGAAGTTACAGCAAGGAAGGTTTTCATTTTTTTCATTGAAATTTTGAATTTATACCTATGGTGCGGTGGAGATGGCAGGCCAGATCATTGTTTTGCGAAGGAGCTGACCCTGTCGTTGATTTCAGCATGATGGGAACTGTCATGGCACAGTGATTGAATGATGTATCTGATTATTGTGAATTGATTTTTTTTTTTTTTTTGATGGAAGAACCACCCTGATATGACCCATGTTGGTCAGCTGAGCTTTAATGTGGACTGACATGGACTGGATGTTATTGTGCATAATTTAGAAGTTGAAAGATTGATGTTAGAGTATGAGCATAAGTATCTGTTAGTGTGGGAATTTTTTTCTGTCAAGCCTTTCTTTGTAATGCGTACTGATATCTCTAGGATTTCACTTTCCCTTTTTTGTGTGTGTTCATATCTTTTCTAGCGTAACCTTTTAGTATATATCTATTCTTCTTCAAAAGATTATTGAAAGATGGCTGAGGTGACTTTGGACAGTATTGCTGAAGAATTAGCAGCTTTGAAAAATAATGCTCAGAGGGTAATTATAGCTCCAAGGGAAAAGTCAGTCAAGGCGTTTTCAGGGACAGGTCACCCAACAGTGGAAGAGTTTGAGAAGGATGTTAAAATATTTGGTCAAGTAGGGGTCTCCAAGAAACGGATCAAGGTGAAAAAGTAGATGTCATTTATAGCCACTTGACAGAATGTGTCAAGAGTGAACTGTTGTGTCACCCCACGGATGACACAAGTGACCCCGATAAGCTTTTCAAAATTCTATATAAGGTGTGGGGGGAGCAACGGTCTGTCAGTCAGCTGCTGGGGACTTTTTACTCCATCTCACAGAGGGGGTATGAAGGGGTTAGGGAGTATTCCCACAGGCTGAATGAAGCCTTTACAGATGTGACAAAGAGGCAGCGGAAAGAGGATGCAACGCAGCAGCCGTTGGATCAGAAAATTCTGCGAGACCATTTTGTGGCTGGTCTCTGCAATGGTCAGCTGAGAAGGCGTCTGAGAGAGCAGACACACAAACTCCCAAATTCCTCCTTCTTAGAGCTTAGAGATGAGGCTCTAAGATGGATAGAAGATGAGGAGAAAGAGGGTGCCACTGAAGCTGTCTCGGCTCAGGCGGAGGCATCTGTCAAGCAGATCCAAGCCATGGAGGCCATTGTAGCAAAATTAGAAAAAATGGAGGGCAGGATGAGACAGATGGAGGAGCAGCTCTGTGCAGAGAAGCGCCCAAAGCCACAATCAGGGGAAGCGGCAGGCAAACGGAAACTGCCATTTGCCAGAGATGGAAGGCCAATATGCCTGGGGTGCGACAGGCCAGGCCATATTCGCCGCAACTGCCCTGATCTGCCGAGGCAGGGAAACGACATTCCTCAGTAGTGACGAGTCGCACTGCTGAGGGGCAACCTTCCGGCTCACTCAGTAAAATCCTAGGGAGATGTCCGTATGCCAAGGTGTTGGTTAACAACAAGGAAGTTGATGCCCTTGTGGACACTGGGTCACAGGTTACCATGATGGGGGAAGGCACATTCAAAGAACTCTTTGGGTGCTCTCCCCTACAACCAGTGGCTGGTTGGCTGCGAGTCACTGCAGCTAATGGCTTGGACATTCCCTATGTAGGATATTTCGAAGCTGACGTGGAAATCTGGGGCACCACAGTAAGGGGCAAGGGCATTCTGGTGAGGTCCTCTACATCTGCATTGGATGTTCCTGTCATCCTAGGGATGAATGTGTTGCGGGAGGTAATGCCAGATGTCAGTACCCCAGTGGTGCAGGGTTTTGCACGGGTGGCAGGAAGGGAGTCTGTATATATCCCGCCTCGGGCAGTGGCCAGCCTCAGAGCAACTGGGGCAGTAAATAGAACACTGCAGGATCAGGAAGTGTTGACTGAGCCGCTTCCGCACTTCAGTCACAAAGGTTTGCTTGTCCCACCCACGGTAAGCAAGGTCAAAGGCAATTGTTTTATTGTTCAGGTCATTAATGTCAATGACGAAGGCGTTGTCTTGAGACCAGGGACAAGAGTTGGCACAGTGCAGCTATTCAAACAGGAGCTGCCCCCAGGTAAAGTGTCAGTGGAAGTTAGCTGCAGTCAGATCCATGTCTCGGTTAACTCCACTGAGACTGACAGTGAGGTACAAGGCGGAGAGTGCCCCGTTAACCTTGAGGGTATAGACTGCACTGACAGCCAAAGGCAGCAGCTAGAGGAGTTGCTGAAAGCCAATGCGGACCTGTTTTTCCGCGATGACTGTGACCTGGGGTACACAGACAGGGTCACACACAAGATCCGCCTTAAAGATGATGTCCCTGTGGCCTCAACCTTTCGGAGGATCCCACCAACACAGTACCAGGAGGTGAAGGAGCATATCCAAACTCTTATGGACAGAAGGATTGTCCAGAAAAGCTCCAGTGCTTATGCATCTCCGGTAGTAGTTGTCCGAAAGAAGGACAACTCTATCCGCCTCTGCGTCGATTACCGTCGCCTAAATGAGAAGGCCATACCAGATGCCTATCCCCTCCCAAGGATAGATGATTCATTGGATGCACTTGGAGGGGCTAAGTTGTTTTCCACTCTGGATTTGGCAAGTGGCTACCCTTCTCTACCCCATTCGGATTGTTCGAATACCTGAGAATGCCAGTGGGTTTGTCCACCGCCCCAGCCACTTTCCAGAGGCTGATGCAAAGCACAATGAATGATCTGGCATTCCAAATCCTCCTGGTGTATCTGGATGATCTGCTGGTCTACAGCCAGACTTTCGAGGAACATCTGGAGCACCTGAAAATTGTATTTCAGCGTTTGGTGAGGTCGGGCTGAAGCTCAACCCCCAGAAATGTCATATCGCACAACGGCAAGTGGAGTATTTGGGATACACTGTCTCGTCTGAGGGAATCGCAACCTCAGACTCGAAGATCAAAGCTGTGGCAGACTGGCTAAGACCGCAATCTCTGCGAGAGCTGAGATCTTTCCTTGGGTTTGCCAGCTACTACAGGCACTTTGTGAAGGGTTTTGCCAGTCTAGCCAAGCCACTTAACCAACTGGTCTCTCTGACATACCAGCAAGAGAAAGAAAAGAAGCGGAAGAGCCAGCTGGTATCTATTGTGATGGCATGGAATCCTCAGTGTCAAAAGGCATTTGAGGATCTAAAAAAAACTTTGACCTCTGCACCCGTACTAGGGTACGCAGATTTCAAACTGCCTTTTGTCCTGGAAACAGATGCTTCCTTGGACGGCTTGGGGGCTGTGCTGTCACAACACCAGGGAGGAGAGCAGCGAGTTGTCGCATATGCCAGTCAGTCTCTCCGTCCATCAGAGAGAAATATGCTCAACTACAGTAGCATGAAGCTGGAGCTCTTGGCACTTAAATGGGCCATGTGCGAAAAGTTTCGACCCTACCTTCTGGGCACCCACACTGTAGTTCTGACTGATAACAACCCCCTTAGTCACATCCAGACAGCCAAATTAGGGGCAGTAGAGCAAAGATGGGCAGCTGACTTGGCATGTTTTGACTTCACCGTGAAGTATCGATCGGGAGAGAGAACAAGAATGCTGATGCATTATCTCGAAACCCTGTGTCTGGGCCAGAGGGTCCTGGCGAGGAAGAGGTGAGTGCAGTCTCGTGTAGTGGGACACACATGGTCGGAACAGTGCATGAAATCGTTCATCGCACAACGGTGGAACCATTGGAGGCAATCCAAGCGAAAGCTGACCTCCCCTCTGTCTCTCTTCCTGAGCCACCCCCAGCTATGCAGTTCCCTTCATTATCGCTTTCTGAGATACAGGAAGCACAGCGGAAAGACAGAAGCATAGCCTCTCTCATCCCATTTGTGGAGTCCCATTGTCGTCCTCCTGGGAAACAAATTCGGACCATGGATGCTGACCAGAAAGCCCTTCTGCGGCATTTTGACCGGCTGCATCTCAAAGAGAAGGTGCTTTACAGAGTGGTGGAGGATGTGACAGAGGGACGGGTGTCACAGCTCGTTGCCCCTGAAGGCCTTCGTGCCCATCTCCTCCACATGGCACACCAGGACTGTGGTCATCAAGGGCCAGAAAGGACTCTCGGCCTTCTCTGACAGCAAGTGTTTTTGGCCCAACATGCATCTAGATGTGGATGAATGGTGCAGGCGTTGCCGGCGCTGTCAGACAGCCAAGGTGCAGAACAAAGTGGCCCACACTCCTATGGGTCATCTGCTGGCTACCAAACCCCTTGAGGTCATAGCAGTTGACTTCACTGTACTGGAGCCCGCCAGTGATGGCACAGAAAATGTTCTAGTCATCACAGACATTTTCACCAAATACACAGTGGCCATCCCAACACGGGATCAGACATCTGCTGTTGTAGCCAAAGCTCTGATCCAGAACTGGTTCCAGTATTATGGTATCCCACAGCGGATTCACTCTGATAAGGGGCGTTGTTTCGAGTCGGCCATAATTCATGCATTATGCCGCCATTACGGGATAACAAAGTCCCGCACCACCTCATACAACCCTGCAGGAAATGGCCAGTGCGAACGGTATAACCGTACCATGCACAACTTGCTCAGGACTCTCCCTGAAGAGCAAAAGCGTCGCTGGCCACAGCATTTGGCAGAGATAACGTGGATGTACAACTGTACACCACACAGTGCCACAGGGGTGTCCCCATTCTACCTCATGTTTGGGAGGAAACCCCGGCTCCCCATTGATATCTTTCTGGGAGAGAAAGAAGAGGAGTGGAAGGCAGTCATGCCAACCCAGTGGTTGGAGGGACATGTGGAGTGTCTGAGAGTGGCTCACAGAAAAGCAGGGGAGCAACTCCACATCCATGCTTCCAAGAGGAAGGCCAGGCAAGACCAGGGCAATCCCACCCCAGACCTCCAACCGGGAGATCTTGTCCTGACCAGAAAACATAGGCCAGGGTGGAATAAGATCCAGGAATCTGGGGGGAGCGGATCTTCTTTGTGGTTCAGGTGCCTGGACCCGGAGGTGGGCCATTCACCATTGCCCCACTGGATGGTGTTGGCACTATGGTGAAGGTGAACAGGCATGAAATTTGTCAGTTTCTCCCCACTGTTGTGGAGCCTCTTGGAAAGATGGATCCTGAGAGTCGCTCTGAGCCACCTCCAGCAGTGACCACACATCTAGAGTGGCACATTGCCCCATGGCCCACTGCCAAAGGGAGTCAGGGAACTTCCCCTGAAACCCCTCCTACCCCACCTGCTGCCCCACAGTCCCCTGATCAGCAGCCACTGACAGACAGGAGCGGCACGACTGTCCGCAGATCTGCCCGCTCCAACAAGGGGGTTCCCCCACGCTGGAAGTGGAAGTAAGAATGTTTGGTGTGTGGATAGCATGTTCGGATAGTCATGCACCTCCTCCATCTTTTGGAATCTTTTGTTTCTTTTTTTGGTTCTTTTTTGTCATGGGCATGTGAATGTATTCAGCCAGGTGGACACTTTTTTTTGTTGGGAAAGTTTTTTTTGTTGTTGTTGTTGGGTTGCTTGATAATGCTTTCAACTGGGCTGAAGGCAGTTCATTTGCATGTATTGATAACAGATGTTTGTTGAACATTGAATTTTTTTAGGTTTTGTGAAGAAATGTTGGTAGCATCTGTGTATTCAATGTGGGCTTTTAATGGGGTATGAAGCACTACCTTTAAAAAAAAAAAAAGTTGTCTTGCACCCCGATATGTAAGAATGAAGATTGACAGACGTTGAGTTCAAGACAGTATAGGCAATAAATGGCCAAGCTGCCCCTGAATGCTTTATTGGGAAAGATGCATTTTCAAGATTTACTTTAAAAAGGAAGATCTGAAAAATGGCAGACTTGAGGGCTACAAGCGAAACATGGACTCTTGTTGGGAAAAGGTGAAATCGATGTCCTACTGAATGCGATGCTCAGTTTAGGAGGCGACAGAAAAGCGCGATACTGGCACTTTTAAGTCCCAGGGAGGTGTTTTGGTGTTAGCCCAGGCCCGATTGGTTTTGTAAACTCCTGTCCCTCTGTTCTCTTGGTCTGTATGACTGCGATTTGTTTTTTTTTGTTGTACTATATTGATCTTTTGATGAACCATTTGGCATGTTTGATTTTGTTATGTGTGCTGATACGTTTTTTTTTTGTTTTGAATTCTAACAGAATCTACCTTGTCGGTTTAAGTGCTGTCACACTGTTGGTTGTAATTTTTTGCTTGACAATTTACCTGTTGACGGTTATATTGTCGCCAAGGATTTTTTTGTGTATTTTTGTGTGCAAACGGCATGCCATGCTATAGGCAAAGTTATGGAGACCATAACTGTCATCAGGGGAGATTTGTGGCTGGACAGAAGTTTACTTCTGCAAACGTTTAATACTCATGCTCTTGAAGAGCATGTTTCGTTTTATTGTTGCTATTTTTATTCTTTTGTATGTAGTTGAGCTGATAAGGGTAGTGCAAGTGCATAGGGATTTCAGTGAATTCCGATCTTTTGTCAGAAGAGTTATCCGCCTTGGTGCCAAATTAGCTTGGTTCCAGAATTATCTTTAGAATGCCAATGGACGAGTGGGAATACAGTAGTTGGGTTGTGGATATAATCAGTCTACTTGGCATAATCTCTGTTTAGGAATGTGCACAAATTACCAGAATTAATGGGTATTTTATTCATGGTAATGACAAAGCATTAATTAATACTGTTATTTACTGAAGCTCAGGGCCTATATTCTGCTGCGTATTAGCTGTTGGTGTAAACAGGAGGCAATAACACCAGCCTCCCGCCAAAATGCGATCTCTTCCCCACTGCTTGG
The DNA here is from genome assembly GCA_033310375.1 of Conus canariensis. Lineage (NCBI taxonomy): Eukaryota > Metazoa > Mollusca > Gastropoda > Neogastropoda > Conidae > Conus > Conus canariensis. The sequence continues at coordinate 50,733,428 of CM065736.1, read as the reverse complement.
CACAGCTAGCAGAGCTCTTGCCTGTTCGTTTGGGAAAGGAAGACCGGTTTCATGCTGGTTAGCCACAGCACCAAGGCAAAGGTGATTATCTTTTGAGGTATGTCAAAAACAAGTTTACGGGGAACAAGTTCATTGGGAATCTGGTTGTTATAGATAAATATTTTTGTTGTTGTTGACTTGGCTAAGTGTTTTAAAGAAAATGTTAAGAGCCACTTAATGGAGATGTTTACAAGACTAAGAGTTTTCACTTGGGATGAGAACTGGTTGTATTTTTCTTTCAAGAGGTCTTGGACAGCTCTCTCTCTCTCTCTCTCTCTCTCTCTCTCTCTCTCTGTGGGTTTGTGTGCATGTTATTTTTTTCATGGAATCAGTACCTGATGTGATGGAAGTTGGAATGGATTATCCAAATTATGCTCATTCCTTGTAGTTACACTGCTGTTAAAAGCAATTCATGAAAATCAATGCTGATCTACTTAATGTTTATTTAAGATGTGTCAGAAACTTCGTTTTTTTTATTGTGTTCCATTTCTCGGCAACACTCGGGCCTAGTATTACGAAGATGGGCGAACGAAGATGGGGAAAGGGAAGTAACCCCTTTTGAAGAGTAAACCATTGAAACATGAGTTGCTTCCCTTTGCTGTATTCTTGCTGGCTATGTTGATGCCAGGCACTTATTATTGTTTTGAAGATCATGTGAGTCTTGGTGTTATGATTTAGGGACACACATGTTGCCCTTTTCAGAGGACGCCTGTTCCACACCAGAGAGGTGGCTGGGACAGATGAATGGGTGTGTGTCTCAACACCCTGTCCTGAGGTAGATAATGTTTTTCCAATGTTGATATTCTGTTGTAACTTTTTGTTTTGTTTTGACATTTTTCAATGCACCTCTGTGCAATTCATTGTACCTTTGGTACCATGGATTTTTTTGGTAAAGCTGGTGGTCACAACAGTTATTGTTACCACAAGCCAATGTGTATGCAATCCATGGTGTCGAATGAAGATATTCTTTTTTTGTCAGAGCCATTAATTGAATGATGTTGTGTATGTATTATTATGAATAAATGTAATTTTTTGATATTATGATAGACAAACTGAATCTGAGGAGTAATAATCTAGTCCATGTCCTGTTGATATAATTGCTGTTTTCCTGTTCTGTTGTCTTAATAGACACAAGGATCCATGCTGCTAGCATGCAGTACAACCCTTACTGTAACAGAACAGATGCCAGATTGTTCACAGTATTTTAATGTTATTTTATTTTGCTTTTCTTCCATTGTTATGTTGAATTGATTGTTTTGCAGATTCACCCATGGTTGTGTGCTCTGAAGATTTTTATGTCAATTTCTTCTCATCAAATTACCAATGTAGTCTTGTGGATGTTGCAGCATAACATGGCCTTAGACTTTTTGGGTGGTCTGTGTCACAATTTTCTTCTTGATGTGCTTATTTGCAGAGGAATTTTTGTGCATTGAACATAAATCAATCCATTACTTCTTTTCAGGTGCTATACTGTTATCATGCAAATTGTGCACTCATAGTTACAAATGTATGTCTCCTTTCATTCATGCTTTGGAAATTTCTCATTTTGTTGCCAATTTTCTAAATATGATTTTCCTGCTAATTTTCCAGGTTGGTTGGTTGGTTGGTTGGTTGGTTTGGTTTTGATTGACTGAGGAACTGAAATAAACAAAAAGTCAAACATCAACACGGTCTTGGGTGATGGATGGATGACTCTCCCCCCTCTGCCCTTGACCGCTTACACATGGCGCTGCGAGCAGGATGAACAAGTGCCAACCTCAGGACGCGGGATCAGGCCCTTGGATGTGAAGTTACAGCAAGGAAGGTTTTCATTTTTTTCATTGAAATTTTGAATTTATACCTATGGTGCGGTGGAGATGGCAGGCCAGATCATTGTTTTGCGAAGGAGCTGACCCTGTCGTTGATTTCAGCATGATGGGAACTGTCATGGCACAGTGATTGAATGATGTATCTGATTATTGTGAATTGATTTTTTTTTTTTTTTTGATGGAAGGACCACCCTGATATGACCCATGTTGGTCAGCTGAGCTTTAATGTGGACTGACATGGACTGGATGTTATTGTGCATAATTTAGAAGTTGAAAGATTGATGTTAGAGTATGAGCATAAGTATCTGTTAGTGTGGGAATTTTTTTCTGTCAAGCCTTTCTTTGTAATGCGTACTGATATCTCTAGGATTTCACTTTCCCTTTTTTGTGTGTGTTCATATCTTTTCTAGCGTAACCTTTTAGTATATATCTATTCTTCTTCAAAAGATTATTGAAAGATGGCTGAGGTGACTTTGGACAGTATTGCTGAAGAATTAGCAGCTTTGAAAAATAATGCTCAGAGGGTAATTATAGCTCCAAGGGAAAAGTCAGTCAAGGCGTTTTCAGGGACAGGTCACCCAACAGTGGAAGAGTTTGAGAAGGATGTTAAAATATTTGGTCAAGTAGGGGTCTCCAAGAAACGGATCAAGGTGAAAAAGTAGATGTCATTTATAGCCACTTGACAGAATGTGTCAAGAGTGAACTGTTGTGTCACCCCACGGATGACACAAGTGACCCCGATAAGCTTTTCAAAATTCTATATAAGGTGTGGGGGGAGCAACGGTCTGTCAGTCAGCTGCTGGGGACTTTTTACTCCATCTCACAGAGGGGGTATGAAGGGGTTAGGGAGTATTCCCACAGGCTGAATGAAGCCTTTACAGATGTGACAAAGAGGCAGCGGAAAGAGGATGCAACGCAGCAGCCGTTGGATCAGAAAATTCTGCGAGACCATTTTGTGGCTGGTCTCTGCAATGGTCAGCTGAGAAGGCGTCTGAGAGAGCAGACACACAAACTCCCAAATTCCTCCTTCTTAGAGCTTAGAGATGAGGCTCTAAGATGGATAGAAGATGAGGAGAAAGAGGGTGCCACTGAAGCTGTCTCGGCTCAGGCGGAGGCATCTGTCAAGCAGATCCAAGCCATGGAGGCCATTGTAGCAAAATTAGAAAAAATGGAGGGCAGGATGAGACAGATGGAGGAGCAGCTCTGTGCAGAGAAGCGCCCAAAGCCACAATCAGGGGAAGCGGCAGGCAAACGGAAACTGCCATTTGCCAGAGATGGAAGGCCAATATGCCTGGGGTGCGACAGGCCAGGCCATATTCGCCGCAACTGCCCTGATCTGCCGAGGCAGGGAAACGACATTCCTCAGTAGTGACGAGTCGCACTGCTGAGGGGCAACCTTCCGGCTCACTCAGTAAAATCCTAGGGAGATGTCCGTATGCCAAGGTGTTGGTTAACAACAAGGAAGTTGATGCCCTTGTGGACACTGGGTCACAGGTTACCATGATGGGGGAAGGCACATTCAAAGAACTCTTTGGGTGCTCTCCCCTACAACCAGTGGCTGGTTGGCTGCGAGTCACTGCAGCTAATGGCTTGGACATTCCCTATGTAGGATATTTCGAAGCTGACGTGGAAATCTGGGGCACCACAGTAAGGGGCAAGGGCATTCTGGTGAGGTCCTCTACATCTGCATTGGATGTTCCTGTCATCCTAGGGATGAATGTGTTGCGGGAGGTAATGCCAGATGTCAGTACCCCAGTGGTGCAGGGTTTTGCACGGGTGGCAGGAAGGGAGTCTGTATATATCCCGCCTCGGGCAGTGGCCAGCCTCAGAGCAACTGGGGCAGTAAATAGAACACTGCAGGATCAGGAAGTGTTGACTGAGCCGCTTCCGCACTTCAGTCACAAAGGTTTGCTTGTCCCACCCACGGTAAGCAAGGTCAAAGGCAATTGTTTTCTTGTTCAGGTCATTAATGTCAATGACGAAGGCGTTGTCTTGAGACCAGGGACAAGAGTTGGCACAGTGCAGCTATTCAAACAGGAGCTGCCCCCAGGTAAAGTGTCAGTGGAAGTTAGCTGCAATCAGATCCATGTCTCGGTTAACTCCACTGAGACTGACAGTGAGGTACAAGGCGGAGAGTGCCCCGTTAACCTTGAGGGTATAGACTGCACTGACAGCCAAAGGCAGCAGCTAGAGGAGTTGCTGAAAGCCAATGCGGACCTGTTTTTCCGCGATGACTGTGACCTGGGGTACACAGACAGGGTCACACACAAGATCCGCCTTAAAGATGATGTCCCTGTGGCCTCAACCTTTCGGAGGATCCCACCAACACAGTACCAGGAGGTGAAGGAGCATATCCAAACTCTTATGGACAGAAGGATTGTCCAGAAAAGCTCCAGTGCTTATGCATCTCCGGTAGTAGTTGTCCGAAAGAAGGACAACTCTATCCGCCTCTGCGTCGATTACCGTCGCCTAAATGAGAAGGCCATACCAGATGCCTATCCCCTCCCAAGGATAGATGATTCATTGGATGCACTTGGAGGGGCTAAGTTGTTTTCCACTCTGGATTTGGCAAGTGGCTACCCTTCTCTACCCCATTCGGATTGTTCGAATACCTGAGAATGCCAGTGGGTTTGTCCACCGCCCCAGCCACTTTCCAGAGGCTGATGCAAAGCACAATGAATGATCTGGCATTCCAAATCCTCCTGGTGTATCTGGATGATCTGCTGGTCTACAGCCAGACTTTCGAGGAACATCTGGAGCACCTGAAAATTGTATTTCAGCGTTTGCGTGAGGTCGGGCTGAAGCTCAACCCCCAGAAATGTCATATCGCACAACGGCAAGTGGAGTATTTGGGATACACTGTCTCGTCTGAGGAATCGCAACCTCAGACTCGAAGATCAAAGCTGTGGCAGACTGGCTAAGACCGCAATCTCTGCGAGAGCTGAGATCTTTCCTTGGGTTTGCCAGCTACTACAGGCACTTTGTGAAGGGTTTTGCCAGTCTAGCCAAGCCACTTAACCAACTGGTCTCTCTGACATACCAGCAAGAGAAAGAAAAGAAGCGGAAGAGCCAGCTGGTATCTATTGTGATGGCATGGAATCCTCAGTGTCAAAAGGCATTTGAGGATCTAAAAAAAACTTTGACCTCTGCACCCGTACTAGGGTACGCAGATTTCAAACTGCCTTTTGTCCTGGAAACAGATGCTTCCTTGGACGGCTTGGGGGCTGTGCTGTCACAACACCAGGGAGGAGAGCAGCGAGTTGTCGCATATGCCAGTCAGTCTCTCCGTCCATCAGAGAGAAATATGCTCAACTACAGTAGCATGAAGCTGGAGCTCTTGGCACTTAAATGGGCCATGTGCGAAAAGTTTCGACCCTACCTTCTGGGCACCCACACTGTAGTTCTGACTGATAACAACCCCCTTAGTCACATCCAGACAGCCAAATTAGGGGCAGTAGAGCAAAGATGGGCAGCTGACTTGGCATGTTTTGACTTCACCGTGAAGTATCGATCGGGGAGAGAGAACAAGAATGCTGATGCATTATCTCGAAACCCTGTGTCTGGGCCAGAGGGTCCTGGCGAGGAAGAGGTGAGTGCAGTCTCGTGTAGTGGGACACACATGGTCGGAACAGTGCATGAAATCGTTCATCGCACAACGGTGGAACCATTGGAGGCAATCCAAGCGAAAGCTGACCTCCCCTCTGTCTCTCTTCCTGAGCCACCCCCAGCTATGCAGTTCCCTTCATTATCGCTTTCTGAGATACAGGAAGCACAGCGGAAAGACAGAAGCATAGCCTCTCTCATCCCATTTGTGGAGTCCCATTGTCGTCCTCCTGGGAAACAAATTCGGACCATGGATGCTGACCAGAAAGCCCTTCTGCGGCATTTTGACCGGCTGCATCTCAAAGAGAAGGTGCTTTACAGAGTGGTGGAGGATGTGACAGAGGGACGGGTGTCACAGCTCGTTGCCCCTGAAGGCCTTCGTGCCCATCTCCTCCACATGGCACACCAGGACTGTGGTCATCAAGGGCCAGAAAGGACTCTCGGCCTTCTCTGACAGCAAGTGTTTTTGGCCCAACATGCATCTAGATGTGGATGAATGGTGCAGGCGTTGCCGGCGCTGTCAGACAGCCAAGGTGCAGAACAAAGTGGCCCACACTCCTATGGGTCATCTGCTGGCTACCAAACCCCTTGAGGTCATAGCAGTTGACTTCACTGTACTGGAGCCCGCCAGTGATGGCACAGAAAATGTTCTAGTCATCACAGACATTTTCACCAAATACACAGTGGCCATCCCAACACGGGATCAGACATCTGCTGTTGTAGCCAAAGCTCTGATCCAGAACTGGTTCCAGTATTATGGTATCCCACAGCGGATTCACTCTGATAAGGGGCGTTGTTTCGAGTCGGCCATAATTCATGCATTATGCCGCCATTACGGGATAACAAAGTCCCGCACCACCTCATACAACCCTGCAGGAAATGGCCAGTGCGAACGGTATAACCGTACCATGCACAACTTGCTCAGGACTCTCCCTGAAGAGCAAAAGCGTCGCTGGCCACAGCATTTGGCAGAGATAACGTGGATGTACAACTGTACACCACACAGTGCCACAGGGGTGTCCCCATTCTACCTCATGTTTGGGAGGAAACCCCGGCTCCCCATTGATATCTTTCTGGGAGAGAAAGAAGAGGAGTGGAAGGCAGTCATGCCAACCCAGTGGTTGGAGGGACATGTGGAGTGTCTGAGAGTGGCTCACAGAAAAGCAGGGGAGCAACTCCACATCCATGCTTCCAAGAGGAAGGCCAGGCAAGACCAGGGCAATCCCACCCCAGACCTCCAACCGGGAGATCTTGTCCTGACCAGAAAACATAGGCCAGGGTGGAATAAGATCCAGGAATCTGGGGGGAGCGGATCTTCTTTGTGGTTCAGGTGCCTGGACCCGGAGGTGGGCCATTCACCATTGCCCCACTGGATGGTGTTGGCACTATGGTGAAGGTGAACAGGCATGAAATTTGTCAGTTTCTCCCCACTGTTGTGGAGCCTCTTGGAAAGATGGATCCTGAGAGTCGCTCTGAGCCACCTCCAGCAGTGACCACACATCTAGAGTGGCACATTGCCCCATGGCCCACTGCCAAAGGGAGTCAGGGAACTTCCCCTGAAACCCCTCCTACCCCACCTGCTGCCCCACAGTCCCCTGATCAGCAGCCACTGACAGACAGGAGCGGCACGACTGTCCGCAGATCTGCCCGCTCCAACAAGGGGGTTCCCCCACGCTGGAAGTGGAAGTAAGAATGTTTGGTGTGTGGATAGCATGTTCGGATAGTCATGCACCTCCTCCATCTTTTGGAATCTTTTGTTTCTTTTTTTGGTTCTTTTTTGTCATGGGCATGTGAATGTATTCAGCCAGGTGGACACTTTTTTTTGTTGGGAAAGTTTTTTTGTTGTTGTTGTTGGGTTGCTTGATAATGCTTTCAACTGGGCTGAAGGCAGATCATTTGCATGTATTGATAACAGATGTTTGTTGAACATTGAATTTTTTTAGGTTTTGTGAAGAAATGTTGGTAGCATCTGTGTATTCAATGTGGGCTTTTAATGGGGTATGAAGCACTACCTTTAAAAAAAAAAAAAAGTTGTCTTGCACCCCGATATGTAAGAATGAAGATTGACAGACGTTGAGTTCAAGACAGTATAGGCAATAATGGCCAAGCTGCCCCTGAATGCTTTATTGGGAAAGATGCATTTTCAAGATTTACTTTAAAAAGGAAGATCTGAAAAATGGCAGACTTGAGGGCTACAAGCGAAACATGGACTCTTGTTGGGAAAAGGTGAAATCGATGTCCTACTGAATGCGATGCTCAGTTTAGGAGGCGACAGAAAAGCGCGATACTGGCACTTTTAAGTCCCAGGGAGGTGTTTTGGTGTTAGCCCAGGCCCGATTGGTTTTGTAAACTCCTGTCCCTCTGTTCTCTTGGTCTGTATGACTGCGATTTGTTTTTTTTTGTTGTACTATATTGATCTTTTGATGAACCATTTGGCATGTTTGATTTTGTTATGTGTGCTGATACGTTTTTTTTTGTTTTGGATTCTAACAGAATCTACCTTGCCGGTTTAAGTGCTGTCACACTGTTGGTTGTAATTTTTTGCTTGACAATTTACCTGTTGACGGTTATATTGTCGCCAAGGATTTTTTTGTGTATTTTTGTGTGCAAACGGCATGCCATGCTATAGGCAAAGTTATGGAGACCATAACTGTCATCAGGGGAGATTTGTGGCTGGACAGAAGTTTACTTCTGCAAACGTTTAATACTCATGCTCTTGAAGAGCATGTTTCGTTTTATTGTTGCTATTTTTATTCTTTTGTATGTAGTTGAGCTGATAAGGGTAGTGCAAGTGCATAGGGATTTCAGTGAATTCCGATCTTTTGTCAGAAGAGTTATCCGCCTTGGTGCCAAATTAGCTTGGTTCCAGAATTATCTTTAGAATGCCAATGGACGAGTGGGAATACAGTAGTTGGGTTGTGGATATAATCAGTCTACTTGGCATAATCTCTGTTTAGGAATGTGCACAAATTACCAGAATTAATGGGTATTTTATTCATGGTAATGACAAAGCATTAATTAATACTGTTATTTACTGAAGCTCAGGGCCTATATTCTGCTGCGTATTAGCTGTTGGTGTAAACAGGAGGCAATAACACCAGCCTCCCGCCAAAATGCGATCTCTTCCCCACTGCTTGGCACAGCTAGCAGAGCTCTTGCCTGTTCGTTTGGGAAAGGAAGACCGGTTTCATGCTGGTTAGCCACAGCACCAAGGCAAAGGTGATTATCTTTTGAGGTATGTCAAAAACAAGTTTACGGGGAACAAGTTCATTGGGAATCTGGTTGTTATAGATAAATATTTTTGTTGTTGTTGACTTGGCTAAGTGTTTTAAAGAAAATGTTAAGAGCCACTTAATGGAGATGTTTACAAGACTAAGAGTTTTCACTTGGGATGAGAACTGGTTGTATTTTTCTTTCAAGAGGTCTTGGACAGCTCTCTCTCTCTCTCTCTCTCTCTCTCTCTCTCTCTCTCTCTCTCTCTCTGTGGGTTTGTGTGCATGTTATTTTTTTCATGGAATCAGTACCTGATGTGATGGAAGTTGGAATGGATTATCCAAATTATGCTCATTCCTTGTAGTTACACTGCTGTTAAAAGCAATTCATGAAAATCAATGCTGATCTACTTAATGTTTATTTAAGATGTGTCAGAAACTTCGTTTTTTTTATTGTGTTCCATTTCTCGGCAACACTCGGGCCTAGTATTACGAAGATGGGCGAACGAAGATGGGGAAAGGGAAGTAACCCCTTTTGAAGAGTAAACCATTGAAACATGAGTTGCTTCCCTTTGCTGTATTCTTGCTGGCTATGTTGATGCCAGGCACTTATTATTGTTTTGAAGATCATGTGAGTCTTGGTGTTATGATTTAGGGACACACATGTTGCCCTTTTCAGAGGACGCCTGTTCCACACCAGAGAGGTGGCTGGGACAGATGAATGGGTGTGTGTCTCAACACCCTGTCCTGAGGTAGATAATGTTTTTCCAATGTTGATATTCTGTTGTAACTTTTTGTTTTGTTTTGACATTTTTCAATGCACCTCTGTGCAATTCATTGTACCTTTGGTACCATGGATTTTTTTGGTAAAGCTGGTGGTCACAACAGTTATTGTTACCACAAGCCAATGTGTATGCAATCCATGGTGTCGAATGAAGATATTCTTTTTTTGTCAGAGCCATTAATTGAATGATGTTGTGTATGTATTATTATGAATAAATGTAATTTTTTGATATTATGATAGACAAACTGAATCTGAGGAGTAATAATCTAGTCCATGTCCTGTTGATATAATTGCTGTTTTCCTGTTCTGTTGTCTTAATAGACACAAGGATCCATGCTGCTAGCATGCAGTACAACCCTACTGTAACAGAACAGATGCCAGATTGTTCACAGTATTTTAATGTTATTTTATTTTGCTTTTCTTCCATTGTTATGTTGAATTGATTGTTTTGCAGATTCACCCATGGTTGTGTGCTCTGAAGATTTTTATGTCAATTTCTTCTCATCAAATTACCAATGTAGTCTTGTGGATGTTGCAGCATAACATGGCCTTAGACTTTTTGGGTGGTCTGTGTCACAATTTTCTTCTTGATGTGCTTATTTGCAGAGGAATTTTTGTGCATTGAACATAAATCAATCCATTACTTCTTTTCAGGTGCTATACTGTTATCATGCAAATTGAAATTGTGCACTCATAGTTACAAATGTATGTCTCCTTTCATTCATGCTTTGGAAATTTCTCATTTTGTTGCCAATTTTCTAAATATGATTTTCCTGCTAATTTTCCAGGTTGGTTGGTTGGTTGGTTGGTTGGTTTGGTTTTGATTGACTGAGGAACTGAAATAAACAAAAAGTCAAACATCAACACGGTCTTGGGTGATGGATGGATGACTCTCCCCCCTCTGCCCTTGACCGCTTACACAGTATTTCATAGAGAGATGAGGATGTTATCGAGAACTGATTTCCCAGTCATTTTGAAACAAGTTCTTTTGTTTTCGGACAGCGTAAATTTACGCGTTTTTGCTGAACTTAGTACCAAGGGCGTTCAGGCGAAATCTGTACACGAGACTTCTGATCCGTCTAAAACGACACGTGAATGGGTTTAAACCAGAGAGTTTGATGGGTCGATTATTTTGATTACTTATACAGTAGGTCATACTGACTGTACTGGCTATGTGAGTTTTTAAGTCTCTCGTAGAACATAACATAGGATGTTAACTTAAAAAATTTAAAACCTTCTTCTAGATCCAATCCGATATTAACTGTAACTGTCCCAGCAACATTGCGGGCTCCCTTCCTTGCGGCTCTATCAACCCACTCATTCGTAGCAATTCCGCAGTGAGATGGTACCCAGCAAAACGTAACGCTGGTTCCTTTCATCGACAAGAGATGAACAACATGTCTGATCTCAAAGATTATTTCTAATCTTGTTTTTTGATTACGAGATTTGAGTGCTTGTAAAACTGATTTTGAATCTACGCAAACTAATGTTTGAAAGATATTCTTAGGGTAATGAAGAATATGATTGAGAGCCATAACCACTGAAACAAGTTCGGCAGTAAAGATAGAAACATAATTACAGATATGATACATACATCAAGAACAGAACCATCTGTGAAGATTTATAAATAGTCTGGATATTGATTTTCAATATGAGAACAAACAGAGCTAGCTAGCATGTGGGGAGAATCTGCTTTTGATAATTTGGTGTGATATACGTCATAATGTGCTGAATTCAGTTCCCATGATGGGATAGGGGAACAGGATGGTTTGGCAGCAATGTGCTTTGCATCTATCTTATATTTTTTTTTTAATTTCAGAAATGAAAGTGTTTATAGCAGTAAATGATTGAATCGATCGCGCCCTTTTTACAAAATTAATGTCTGATTTCAGATTGACTCCTTCTGCTGAAAAACTATTGTATGTGGAACTTCTCAAAACATATTTTCCAGCACAGTATTTCTTGTGATCATCAAGAGGTAAAACACCAGCTTCCTTGTAAGTTCCTAAGGTAGAGGCATGAAATGGAACTCCAAGAGAAAGCTTAAAGGCCTTGCAGTCCACACTTTGTAGTTTGTTTAGTAGATACTGAGGTGCACTAAAAAAAAAGACCTCTTGACCGTAAGTTAGCCTTGATCGTACAGGTGCAGATGATAAAGATAATAACATTTTCGTATCTTGTCCCCAAGGTTGATTACAAATAATTTTAAAGAAGTTTAGACTTTTTCTTGCTTTAGTTGGGATGTGTTCAATGTGAGTGTTCCAGGAAAGTTTTGATGTCAAAATCCCCAAAAATTTTGTTGTCTGAGTACATTTAATATCTGTACCATTTATGGTGAACTGTGGGAGGTTTTCAGGATCGTATCCTGAGTTAAAAAGCATTATACTGGTCTTTTCAATGGACAAATTATGGCCATTTTCTGTCATAAACTTGCTAATTTTGTCAAGTTCACGTTGACATAATTTCTTCGTGTAATTCGGAGCCCTAGCTGGAATTTTCCGTTTCATGGTAACTTTCATTCATAGGCAAATGTCGTCGGCATACTGAACTAAAACGGCAACTTTTGATAAATCTTTAGGTAGGTCTGCCATCAATATATTGAATAGAATTGGAGAAATGACTGAACCTTGGGGAAGTCCCATTTGAAGAGGTCTAGAATCTGAATATGTATACTGCTCAAAACAATTTAAGAGCCACCTGCATTTTTCATATGGTTTAGATAACGCATCGTAGTGTATAGAATTCAAAGCTTTTGTCCAATTATTGCACTGAAAGTGTGACAACTGCTTCAATGCAAAACTGGTTTTGGCATGTGTTCAGTTGAATCTGAGTCTAGTGGGTTGAACGAGTTCACAAAAGAAACACTGAAATCACGAAAACATAGTCGCGGTTTGCGAGCGCATAGCTGAGGCAGCAGAGTTGGGCTGACTGCAAACCGCATTGCACGTGCAAGTCGTGCCTTTACTGAACACATGGCAACCAGTTTTGCTGACCAGTGGGTATTAAAAAAAAAAGCCGCTTTTGGGGATGTTTTCAACCATGCCACCAAGACGGAGATTATATTAACACTGACCGGGGAAGGGCTGTTGCTTGGCTTCAAAAAGGTGTAGGCGTCAGAGAAGTTGGTCGTCGCCTTCAAGTGCATCATGCTGTCATCCAAAGACTTCATGACCGCTTCAACGCCACCGGTAGTACTGCTGAACGAAGACAGTCTGGCCGGCCTAGGTGCACCACCAGACAGCAGGACAGACTGCTGGTTCTGACGGCGCTGAGACAAAGAACTGCCACTGCAAACAACCTCAGGTGACAACTGCGTGCTGCAGGGAACGTCAACGTTTCCGACCAAACTGTTTGGAACCGCCTGAGAGAAGTTAACCTCCGAACAAGACGGCCAGCTGTTCGACCTGTGCTGATGGTGGCTCACTGTAGGGTGCGACTGACCTCGTGCCGAGCTCATTCTGACGAGTCGCGTTTTGCACGGCTCTTCCACGATGGTCGCATACGTGTCTGGAGGCAGACGGGGGAACGCTACCAAGAAGCCAACGTAATCGAACGGGACCGGTATGGCGGGGGGTCTATCATGGTGTGGGGTGGCATAGGAAGGAACTTCAGAACCCCCCTGTACCGAGTTGAAGGCAACCTAACTGGTGTGGGGTACAGGGACAACATTCTTCAGCCTCTGGTGCTGCCCTGCAAGCCCTGGGCCCTGACGCCATTTTCCAAGATGACAACGCCTGTCCCCACCGTGCCAGGGTGGTAAACATCTTCTTGGAGGAGCAGCAGGTCAACCGCCTCAACTGGCCAGCGTCCTCGCCCGACCTTAACCGGATCAAGCATGCCTGGGACGTCCTGGGGCGCCTGCTTCATGAGAACCACCCTCCAGCAGTGAGCCTGGGCCAGCTCTTCGACTTCTTGCAGCAGGAGTGGAACAATACCCCCCAGCTGACTCTCAGGATGCTTGTGGACTCTATGAGACAGAGATGTCTAGCCTGTATCCGCGCTAATGGCGGCCATACTGAGTATTGACATTGATTGTCATTTGATTTGACTGTTCTGATTTCTAAAATGAAGGTGTTCATCAATTTCATGAAGTTGTTTTGGGGCAGTTGTTATTTGTTTATTTCTGATGTCATTGAATCGTTCGATAGATGAATTTTCAATTAAATTGTTTGAAGAAGTTATTTTGTTTTTCGGTTGAATTGTGTGTGAATGTTTTCAGCTGGCTCTTAAATTGTTTTGAGCAGTATATATCCTATCCTTGTTTGGATTGACCTGTGTGATAGGAAGTTTTTAATGAAAGTGAACATTTGATCTGACACGCCGATGTTTTTTAATTCATTTAAAAGTCTACTGGGCCACACTTGATCGTAAGCCTTTCTGACATTGAAAAAGGTTGCAAGAACATTTTTGCGTCTTGCAAACTGTTGCTTAAGTTGGGTGGTGAGGTTTACCAGGTGATCAACAGCAGATCGACCTTTTCTAAAACCGGATTGATTGACAGGAACGATTTTGTGTTTTTCGCAGAAGTGGACAAGTCTTCCAAGAATGATTTTTTCCATAAGTTTTGATGTGTGAGACGTCAGTGCTATTCGTCTATAGCTATTTTGGTCAGTTCTAGGTTTTCCTTGCTTGATAACTGGAACAACAATAAAATTTTTCCAAATGGCAGGAAGCTGTCCATCATTCCAACATTTTTGAAAGAGCAGGTATAAATAACGTACAACATTAGGTGGCAAATGTTGCAACAGTTCATTAGAGATTCCATCGAGCCCCACAGATGTTTTTTTCGCACCAAGATTGGAAATGCAGTCCTTTACTTCTTTTAGAGTAAGTGGAGCATTTAAATAATGGTTTTGTGAAGAGTCTGGATTTTCATTTAGTAACCTTGTTTTTCTCCATATTTTCTATTTTCTTTGGACAGGCCTTGTTTATTACGATTCGATTTTTTTGCAAAAAGTTCTACAAAAGCTTCAGCTTTTTTCAAAATTAGAAGGCATTTTTGAGTTATTTGATGTGATAGGACATTGTGATAGATGTATTCCATTTTTCATAGTTTTCAGCTTTTCCCACACCTTTTGAAGATCTTTATAGCTTGAAACTTCTTTTGTGCGGAAGGTTGACCAGTATTCCTTTTTAGCTTGCTCTTGCACTCTGTTACTATAATTTTTGGCTTTTTTAGCTTTTATTAGATTTTCAATGGATCTTTTTCGTATATATGTTGCCTATACCTTGGGATTGACTCAGCAGCAGCTGATAAAACGGCATTTGTAAACTCTGAATATAGGCTATTTATGCCCAGCTCGTTTGTCACATCCCCTCTGAATGTTTGTAATATGTTTGTAAATTTGTTCCAGTCGGCCTTTTTGTAATTGTATTTGGGAACTTTATCTTGTGTTGGGTCTGTTGATATAAACAGCATGTGTGTGTGTGTGTGTGTGTGTGCGTGTGTGTGTGTGTGTGTGTGTGCGCGTGTGTGTATGTGTGTGCCTGCATGTATGTACGCATGTGTGCGCATGCAGAAGTGCGTGTGCATGTGTATAATTTGTGGGTTTGTGTGAGCACACACACGTATCTGCATATACATCTGTGTACACATATGTGTCTTTGTATGTGGGCGTGTACGCATGTGCGTGTGTGTAAGTATTTGTGCGTTCATGTGCATGCATGTATGTGCGCACGCGTGTGGGTGTGGACGTGCACATGCACGCATGTGTATATGTGTATGTAGGAGCGAGCAAACGTATACGCACACGTTTGTATGTCTGTGTGTGTGTGTGTACACGTGTGCATGTGCGTGCGCGCGCTCGCATGTGCGTGTGTGTGTGTGTGTAGTGACTGCATCCGTGAATGTTCAGAAGATGACTTGGGATCAAGAACAAGACAATCAAATACAACATAAACATGCACGCACACACACGCGCGTGCACACATACACATAACAATAAGAACAACTCCTCCCCCTCACATACACCCCACGCACACACACACACACACACACGCACACGCACACGCACGCACGCACACACACACACACTCGCACACCAACTCACTCTCTCACACACACAACCACACACACACCAACGCTTGCACACTCATGTCTGTGGACTCTCTGATTAACACGCTGGCATCACCCCCACTGATGAACACACACACACACACGCGCGCGCGCGCGCGTGCATACACACATACACACTCACTCTCAGACCACACACACACACACACACACACACTTCCACACTCATGTCCATGGACTCTCTAACACGCTGGCATCACCCCACTGATGAACACACACCAGCGCACACACGTCTACAGTATACGCTGGGTGCCCTGAGAGATTCAAAGTCTTATCTCAGTTGACATGCGTTTCATCTTTTGTGTCTGTTATTTGAAAGGCCCAGTATGAGTTTGCCCCAATCTCTAGGAGTCTTCACAGTGTTGGCCTTGAGATTATTCCAATGTTTGGTTGGTTGGTGATATTTCTTGCTCTTCCCTTAAGTCTGGATGTGCAGCCACTTCCTCTCTTGATGTTCAGATCTGAAAGATGGTCTATGGTATGGTGGCTTTGCTCTTGTTTGCTTAAGTGATTCTTCAGATTTCTTATCACATCAAATCGGCCGAGCTGTAATCCAGTTCTTATTGTTGCCTTGCCAGCCAGTATGTCTGCTCTCTCGTTTCCTTTAACTCCAGCATGTCCTTGGCATGACATCCATATGAGTCTCTCCAATGGAAGGCTGCGCATTAGTTCATTCCAAGCAGGGCTTCCCATTCTACTTTTCACTTTCTGAAGTAGGTTCATGGAGTCAGTCAGTATCATGGCTTGAGTTTGAAACTGGCTTATGGATGTAAGCCAGTGGAGTGCTTGTGTCACTGCTTCTACCTCCATTGTTAGACTTGAAGTTGTTAAACTGTGCGCACCATTGTCTTCCTGGATAGTTCGGCCATTTTGCTTCACTGTGTATTCCAAGCCTGACTTACCTTTAGTGACAGAACCGTCAGTGTATATTAAATATCATCTTCTGTGCAAAGGTCTTCTACCAGCATCTGAATTTCTGCGTTGATTTTGCCTTCTGGCCATTCTCGACAATGGCTTCCAAGTTCTCGAGCGATGGCAATTTGGTAGAGGTGTTTCAAGTGGTCTGAATATTTCTGCCATTCCTTGGTTTCTTTGAATTCTGCTAACTGGCACACAAGCTGTGTACTGTCTTCTGCCTGTCCCATCCATGATTTTCCACGTCCTAGCCGAGTGCCTTTTGTTTCCTTGAACGCCGCATGAAGTGGATTTTGGGGATTTTCAAGTGCTATGAAATATGCCTTCACCTGTTCCAGCTTGTGTCTTGTCTGCATTGAAGGAAGGTGGAGCAGGTATCGCATAGTTTCAACTGTGTGTCCTTCATTGTTCCTAGGATCAATTTCATTGCTTCATTTTGAATTCTTTCAAATTTGAGAAGGTTGCTGTCGGGCAGTGTTGTAAGCCCTAATCCATAATCAATCACACTGATCACAAGTGCGTGATACAGTCGGTAGAGATGGCGCTGTTCAATGCCTTTAGCAGCCATTGCTTTCATGGCAGATAGGCCTTTTTTGCATTTAAGAACAATGTTCTCAACATGCTTTCTAAAGGTTAGCATCCTGTCAAAGCTTACACCCAAATAGCGTAGGTTGTTGGTTGATTCAGTTGGTATTCCATTGAAGGAAACTGGTAAGGGTACTTGTCCTGATGTCTTGTTGTTGAGAGTCCAGACTAATGTCTGGGCTTTTGTAGGGTTGATGGACGATCCAGTTTCTTGACACCACTGAGCAATGTTGTTCAACTGTTGGTGAACTGCTTTCGTTCTTTCTTCAGCATTCTTTGATGTTTTGTAAATCATGCCGTCATCTGCTAATGTCAACGCTCAAGCAATTGCATTTCTGTTGAGGTCTGCAAGGCCTTTAGTGTAAACATTGTACAAAACAGGGGAAAGAGGAGAACCTTGAGGTAATCCCAAAGAAAGTTTATGAGGCTCAGATGTCCAATCTCCAAATCGTAGGATGACGGTTCGCTCCCGAAGTGACGCTGCTGTCCATCGGCAGCAGACGTTACAACTCCCGTATGTTTTCTTTTTCTTTCACTTCCGGTTCAGGTCATATTCAAATGTGGTTAGAGGAACAGCACCCATTACAAAAAGAGAACAACGACACTACACCATCATAACACAATAGTGCAGTTACATTTCGGACAAAAAGAGGTTTTGAGCACAAACGAATTAAACCTTTTGGCCGTCTTTCGTTTTGGTAGAATTCAGCCGAGGCGTGTACTCAAGATTTTTGCTTAAGGTGTCCTCTTTGCTCCGACTGACTATATTTATACACACATGTGCTGATGCTGCGTGCGGGAGCATGCTCACACAAGCCCACAGATGACACACGCGCGCGCACGCGCAAGTAAACACACACATGTGCGCGCACGCACATACACATGCACACACACAGTCACACACACACACACACACACACACACACACACACACACACACACACATGAATACACGCACCGCATACACTGGAACGCACACATAATGGGCCCGTGCACACACAGACATACACGCATGCGCGCTTGTCTACGCTTACCACACACACATACAATGATTCGTAGCATGAGACCCTCTTCTTAAATTCTGTCATCTTAGACATTAAATTAATTATGAATCAGCTTTAAATCGTGCGCGGTGTAGTCTCAAAATTTAGCAGATGTGGTGTAGCGTATATGGACTCATCCGCATGCAGTGACACCTCTTTGATAAAACTGAAACTCCCCTCAGCACTGCAGGTCATTGGTATGGAGGCCATCTGCAGGGTATGGGGGCCATGTAGTCCTACATGAAACGGGACCAAAAGCCTACTCCAAGTGCCTAGTACGTAGTCATTATGGATTGTCCTGTAGCAGCCATAACGGTCAGGATAAGGATCAGGATAAGTACCTTTCTGGAACCTTCCTAGGTTATAGTTGCAATGGAAAATAGAGAGTAGCCCATACAGTTATGAATTCAGCTTGGGTGTTGTGCGGGGTGTGGTTAAAAATGGTTGACAGGACCTCCAATAAACTTTTACAGACAGAACGAAAACAATGGGGGGGGGGGGGGGGGGGGGGGGGGGGGGGGGGCTGGGGGGGGGGGGGCATCATAGACAGGGTGGGGATGAGAGACCAGTTATAATGGGAGGAGACCGCCTCACTTCTGTATACTATGCACACTACGCAACAAAGCACCGATTAGAAGGTAACCCCTGTATGATCTATTTAGTAGGCTACTTGCCTTTGTTTCGCTTGACCAATCACAATTCATTCTCCGTTTCTTTCCCACGTAGGCCTACGGTTTGTAAATGCCTGTGGCAAGAAAATGCTTGACGAGTCTAATATACATGACGTAGTTTCACTTCACGTTCCTGTAATGCGTCATAAAAAGGAGTACGTCATAAACAACCATTACAATTGCGTGTCGGAAATGGCAAACAATAATTCAAAATGCGATACTTCTAGCCAAGAAGAAGAAATAGCGAGTAAGAAAAAGGAGAAGTTGCCTGTTTTCCAAAACTGGTGAGTATATTACTGTTAATTTAGTAACAGATTTGTGGGTATCATTGGAACAAATTGAAATTAACCTGCACTCGACACTTATGAGACTGAGTTGCGTATACTGAATTTGTGAAACAATTCGTGAACTATAAACTCTCCTTTCTTTCCATGCGCTTAAGTCAAGCTATTCCATTTTAATGCCCGACGAAAAGAACCATTTTGTCCGTTGTTAGAATTGTATTTTCGTCCCACGGGAGGTGGCTGAATTCGGAACTGTCATACATCTAAAGATGCAGGAAGATTTTCTTTTTAAAATTGATTTCGTAATTTAGCATCCGTCAGTCACGGAAGACAATGGTGTTGCGCCATGGATCAATCAGTCGTGGATTTGTAGCGCCTGCTGTGGCTGAAGAGCCTGATCCTTGCGCGGAAGACTCCAGTTGCTGCAAGTGACGGAGACAACCCGTAGCGCCCGAGCTTACGCCAATACGCTTTGGGCTCATAATCCATAACTTGCTGTCTTCCGTAGATCCCAAGAAGACTATGGTTTTCTGCAGCCTGTTTTATAATGAGACCTCCAGTGACGCGGGACTACGTCTGCTGGAATTAGCGAGTGATAATGATTTTTTATTTTATTTATTTATTTTTTGGCAACACTTCGGTGAGCATAAAGCATTCCAACGGTGGACACAGCACTCCCCAAGCGGTCGGTATCACAGTCAGATAGAATATTCTATTAAGAAGAACTGGAATGTTGTATCTGATATTTGTATTCATGATTTTAGTTATTGTCCATTATGTCGACTCATAAATGAAGACGGCTTGCAGGTTGCAGTCTTTTCCGCTGTCAACAGAACTTTCCTTGTAGTCAGTGGGTCTTTCCTCACCGTCACTGGGCCTTTCCCCAGAGTCGCCAAAAGGTAGACAAGGAAACGATGCACCCGAAGGTGCGGGTGAGACCCAGAGAAGTACTAGAAGCTTCTTCCATGTGTATACATATGGAACATCTGTGCATGCATGCTGGCATACGCGTGCATGAGTGAGTATCAGCGTACGTGCGTGCGCGCGCGCGCGCATGTGTGTGTGTGTGTGTGTGGAAAGCAGATGAAAACAAAACCGGCAAAGAATTCTTCGACAAATGGCATAAATATGTAAGTAAATTTAGTAGAGAGAGTGACAGATAAATTTTTAGCTGATTTTCTATGAAACGTTTAGATTGATGGGTTTGATTGTTGTTGTTGTCGTCGACGTGGTTGTTATTGAAAATATGTATACCGGTAGATGCAAAACAAACACAACACACACACACACACACACACACACACACACACACACACACACACATTTATTTGAAGAAGCAAAGCGGACAAAGTCTGCGGTAATTAACTATTTCAAACGTCTGATTGCCCAGCCTCTGTCACTACCATTGAAATGCTGGAGTCCAACACCTAGGCTATGGTTAGCAGGCTGATGAAAGTAACGGGAAGGATAAGATCCATCCCCAAGAAGTCGCCAGCTCTGGTGATGCTACTGGTCGCCATTATCGTTTCTTGTTGCGAGGTAAGAACGCCCTGTGTTTTCTCTTTCCACTCGGACATATTTTTCTGTTTCTTATCTAAAATGTTCTTCTCTGATCATTTTGCCACATTCGTCGGTTTCCACTCTGAAATGTTCTTCTGTTTCCACCCGGACATATTCTGTTTCCACCCTGACATGTTCCTCTGTTTCCACTCTGTCACATTCTTCACTTTCCACTCGATTAATTATGTTCTTCTGTTTCCACTCTGACAAATTC
>CM065736.1:50537637-50707637 GCA_033310375.1 Conus canariensis | reverse complement strand
GATGATACTGAAGGTGGTGACGACACTGACGGAGATGGTGAAGGTGATGATGGCGATGACGATGACAGTGACAATGACCATTCTATTGTGAAAACATTCACAAGAAAGAGGCAGACAATGGGTAAGCATAGCACAAGTAAAGATAGCCAAAAGTCTGCTCTGGCAGAAAAAGACCACTCTCCAAATGTCATCCCCCCAGTTGTCCGCACTAAGAGACAAGACAGTGTTTTACAGGCTATTGATCAGGTCTCAGGTGATGACGATGACGAAGATGATGACAGCGGCGATCAACAAGATGATGATGATGCTGATGAAATGAGTGACGGGCTAGAATTGGGAACTCTAAGGAGGAAACGACAGTACATGCCTCTAAAACGAGTCTCCAGAGAGAAACCAACACCACCTGCGGAAAACGGTTATGTAGGGTACAATGATGATGATAACGACGATTCCGACGACACACTGAAAAATGCATTGGCTGACATGTTGGATGAGATGGTTGACAGTGATGAAGGTATGTCTGTGACACCTCTTCGGCGAAAGAGAAGTGTGGCAGAGTCTCGTGAAAGACATCCTCTTCATCGCTTACAGAGATCGTCGCCAGATATCCGTCAAATCATCCAGGAAATGGCTGAAGAGGAAGATGATGATGATGACGATGATGATGATCTTGGCTTAGTACGCCTGAAGAGACATTCACTCCTCCAAGCAGGAAAAAAACATGTTTCCAAAAGAGACTATGATGACGTATCAGATCTGCTAAGAACTGTAGACCAAACTAACGAAGAGGAAGCTGCTGACGAGGAAGCTGAGGAAACCAAACTGAATGATATTGCTCTGGATATGGCTGCTGATAGCATCAGACAAGATCCAAGCGACTATGATGATGAATCAGAGGAATCTTCCGTAACACCTGTCTTCAAAGCGAGAAGGCATGCTGGCAGAAAAGTCTCTCGTCAGAGGGAAGTCCACAATGAATCACTAGAGAAAAAGAGCCCAAACCTTTTTCAAGACTTTGTGGAACAGATACATGAGGCGAAGAATAATAAAGTTCCCCGCGAGCCTAATTCTAGCAGCACTAATGTTAGTGTAACTATAAGTCCATCAGATCAGCGCAACATTAAAACAAACTCAGATGTTGTCTCAAAAACGAGCAAAAAGTCCAACAGAATCAGAAGAAGGAAACCGATTGGAAATATGTTGCTTCTATCAGATGTCAATGATTCTGATGGTTTAAATATTCCGCTTAATCACCTTCCTAGTAATAATTCAGCAGGCCTGTTGCCTGTCATTCCTATCATATCGAAAGAAACTGAAATGTCTACTAATACTAATATTTCCAGCAACAGGGAAACCAAAAACAGAAAGTATACAAACAACATGAGAGCAGATAAGGTAAATACATTTCAAGCTGGCATGTCAGAAGTTTCAGATAATGTTACTCAGACCTGGAAGGACGATAACATGACCACGCAGTCTGCGAAAGTCCAGTCTGGCACAAATGACGAATCTTTTGTCAATGTCACTACGCAAAGTGACATGAGCGTAGAATATGTCTCAGATACTCAAACCAAAAAGATCAATGCATCATTTGGAGAGAAAACTTTCAATGCTTCCGGCAGAGAACTGTCAGGACCACCGAATTCAGTGAGAAGCGTCAGGGGTTTATCTACGATGGGAGAAGGGTATGAAAATAGGTCCTCTGAAGGGATAGAGAGAACGAATGTCAGTCAAGTGATGGACAACTCGTTACATCTGAGAGAAGGAATAATGAACTCCCCTATCAAACAACAAGATTTTCTGGATGGAAAGAGGATTTTGTCATCAAAGAAAGTAAAACGCAGCACTATGCAACAACTGTCCAGAGGCAGAGAAAAGCCTAAACCTCATGACCCGATGGCAATGGAATCCAGCAACGCAGGCAGTCACCTGAAGCAGATAAGGTCTGTCAACAACAATGAAAGAGAGTCAAACTCACCACATACGGCCAAACGTAGCATAGTGCTGATTCAGCCTGGAGTCGACTCAACAGGCCAGACTCAAGACGTTGTTACCAAGTACAAAGATGCAGATCGTACCCTAGAAGACATTCTTAATAATGTGCTTGGTCCTGTCCCCAATCCAGTTCCTGACCCTGTTCCATCTGTAATTCGGATTGCACCGAGTGATGACGACGACGATAATGATGATGATGATGACGATGATGATGATGATGATGATGACAATGATGCTGACCTTACTAACGACGCAATAAATTTTGGAAAGAAAGCAAAGGTGCCGGAAGACCAAGAACATGGCTTTATGGCTTTGTCTGCTATGGGGAAAATAAAGAATGAAAGAGAGAGAGCCAGGAACAGAGTGAAGCTCGAGAAGATGAAAGCACAAGATTTAGTTAGAAAAGAAAAAAAGAAAGCTAAACAAGCTGTAGCAAAAGAAAGAAAGAAGGCAAAATCGCAGCTCAGAATGGAAAAGAATAAAGCAAAAGAAGAGCTTCGACAAGAGAAGAAAAAAGCTAAGATTGCTTTGAAAGAAGAAGAGAGAAAAGCGAAACAACGCATACATGAAATGTTGGATTATCCAAATGGTAGGTTTGTACGCGATGTTTCAAGTGACTTGGAGAATCAGCTGAAAAATGTCATAAAAGATGCCCAATCGGGAAAAGGAATAACTGAAAAAGCAAACATGGAGAATGATCGGCCAACAAGTGTCCTTCAACACCTCCAACATATTCCCCCGTCTGCCATTTCAGAGGATAGCATATCAAGAAAACATTCAAATGGAACAACAGTAATAGCCAATCGTCGACTGGATGAGAAACAGAAAGAACAAATAATAGCAGAAACTGCTCATAATATAGAGCAAGCTGTTCACGTTGCTTTAGAACATATTGGAAAAAACATTCGAAAATCAAAGGACTTAGACGGAGATGTTATTCAAGAACTTTTTAAACCTGACGCTGATAAACAAACGGATAATAACATGGATCATGAAGAAAATGAAATGAATGGCGATGGTGACTTTGACAAGTTATTTAATTCTGTTGATAATCAGACGGGCATTAATGATAATACACCAAATGGAAAGCGAACCAAACGTCAGTCAGACGACAATTTTCCTGACGACAGTGGCGAAGTTTTTCACGATCTTGACGAAGAAATAGATGAAGATTTTCTTGATAAGAAGGACCTGCAGCTGACCAAACGGAGGTCTGTCCCCAGACCACTGAATGGTTTCCAAGCAATGACCGACAGGGATTATCTCAAGACGCCAGCGAACAGACCATTTGGTGATGCTGAGGATGAAGAAGTTGAAGGAGAAGAAGAAAAAAAAGAGGTGTTGCCAGATGATGAAGTGTCAAACATCTTAGCCACAAAACTTGGAGCAGACGGGCAAAGCAAGGAAGAAGAACTGGGCGAGGCTCTGGTCTTTGAAGAGGAGGATGAAGACGGTCCCAATTCAGGTCAGTCTCCAGTAGAAGCCATGCTTTCGACCCTGTGTACCTCAAATGATTTCAAATAAAGGGATTGTGTCACACGCCTGCGTGTGTGGACATCCCTTGTCCTTTATGGTAGGGTCTGGCGTTGACCTCTTTTTTTCTTTCTTCTTTTTTTCCTCTTTTGTTTGTTTTGTTTTGTCTTTTGTTTTTAATTTTATTCCACTCGACCATGAGAGATGATGATCTTTGTGCTAATCTCTCCAATGGCATGATGAACCAAGCTACCCATAACAGCTTATCTACTGAGGTACACCTCCTGCCCCAAATGAAATAAGTTTTCTTAAGTTATTTACAAAACTCAGAATCTCCAATCCTTCAAATAAAAAAAACAACAAACACCCAAAGCATCTTACAGAAGCGCTTTCGGTTTTTGCAAACCATCCTCAGCTGACCATGGAAGTCGGCGTCAAAACTAGTTGACGTAATGTGTGTTTTTTACGTCATTAATCCCCCCACCCCCTCATTACTGTATGATAAATAGTGATGCATGGGTGAAGTCTTGATTCAGTGAAGGGCAAAGTTCCCAGGGCAGGTTAAATCTGATCTATCCTGGGAGAACAGACCTGTGATCATTGTACTGAACAATCCTTCGATTTAAAACCTCTCTTCCCATTAACATTTGTTTTTCATACGCATTCTAAGTCTTTATCCATACCATATTCAAATGCCAATAGAGGCCCACATAGAAGTTGTTTTTTTTATAAGATTTCTGGAAGATGTGATGTAGAGTGTGATGGTGTGGAGGGGTAAGGGGTGTGCAGGTTAAGACAGGCAGATGGTGATAAGTGCAGGAACCAAGGGACAGCAGCCAGTCAAGAAGACACAGAGGACGACGTGAAGTTTTTCTCCATTTATTTTCCATCCATAGCAAAGAGCTCAAGCCAGGAACACTGCCCTGGGAACTCTCTCTCTCTCTCTCAGCACTCAGCGCACTGAGCACTCTCTCGGGACACTCTCTGGGCACACTCGGTGACACTCTAGGGAACACTGCTCGCACTGGTTCAGTTCAGGTAAGGGTGAAATTTACGTCCTATCGGCCTGAGGCCCTTAAGGACAAGGTTTCTTCAGACTTTAGTCTGTGTAGATTTGGTGCTGCTGTCCTCCGTGGTGGTTTGCTATCATTGGTCGTCTACTCCTTGCGGCAGTTATCCTTCCCTTCCTTTTCCTCAGTTCCTTTCCAGGACCATTTGATATGGATCCACATGATCCAATTTTGGCCGGCTCGGGTAAAACACCCTTACTGGTCGCTGCGACCGCCTCCCCCCCCCCCCCCCCCCCTCCAGCTGTGAAGCCAGAGGACAGGGGGTGCGAGTCTCAGAGGTTCAACTCAAAGTGGGACTTTGGGGATCCTCTTTGTCTCTTTTGACACTCTTTACCATCCACACCTCTTTCCTGCACAGTGGTTAAAACCAACTGTCTGTACCGGAGGATAGGAGGGAGTCACACAGGAGCTTCATGGGTTGCATCCCTAGGGTGGGATGTGGCTGGAGGAAGTCCTGAACTCTTAGGTCATGGGTGGCCCTGAACACCCATAGTGGCGCCAGGGTGGCCGCTAGGGTTGGGCACCTACTGAAGGCATGTTGGAGTGACACAACGCTCCCGCATGCACATTTGGTGCCCATGAGAAATCCCCTGCTGCACCCTGTGCGTAGCCTCCTCACTAGTTGGAGGCGTTTTCTGGGGAGTTTCTGGCCTAGTTTCCCCTTTCTGCTTATAGGGAGGTATAGCCATCCCCTTGTCTCACATCGGTCTTTGAGTGTTTTCTCTCGTTCTCTGTAAACAGCTGCTTGAGCATGGTTTATAACTTTGGTCATTGATAGTCCAAAGTTGGTGGGTGTGCCTTTCTCTATAGCTGCCTTGGCTGCTTGGTCGGCCATTTCATTGCGCCGAATGCCTGTGTGGGACGGGAGCCACATGAATATCAGTTCTGTACCCTTGCATATGATTTGATGGGCTAAGAAAAGGATTTCAGACTGGATTTCTTTCCTATTTTTCCATCCTCCACCTGCTAATCTCACTCACATGGCGCCCCCAAATATATACAGCTTGCCCGGACCGCAAAGAAGACAACGCAGCGCCGCACGCAAAATGAGCCTCGCGAGACAGCAAATGACAAAATTTGTGCTATCTGTCGCAGCTTCTGCGTTGTCTAGCTCGCCGTACGTTCAAAGTATCCAAACATATTTGATATCGATGAAAACCTCAGAACCCAAGGAATAAAATGCAATAAGTCATATTTGACAATTCTGTGGCTGTGTAAAGTTATTGGTGATTAAAGTCCGAGATTGAACCCACTTTTAACGAGTTTACATCATATTTTCCTCTATTTCGATGAAAAATACCAAACAGCATGAAATAATTTTGTAATGAATAAATAGCTGGCATTTCGCTCTTTTTATACATATAAATTTCATTATCCTAGATGCCGTCTGAGCGGAGAACTTTGCGTTTAAAATTTGATAGAAAACACAACTTGCTTTATCGTCACATGGCCGTCGCCATGTGCTTCGAACACGATCTTCGATAAAATGTTATTCTGTTGGAGTGGTCCATCGGATGATAATTTTTATATATTTTCGGTTGCTTCTATCATAGAAATGGAGTCATTAAAAAGATTTCGATAGGGAAGTCCGAATTCCATAAAACGACAATTTAGATTGAAACTCTGACAATCAACAAAGAAGGCGACTTGCTCAAGGGACCGGCGCCGTTAGTCATTTCGTATAGTCGCAAGCTTGTACAGAAAAGATCATAGGCATGGGATATACGAAATGAGAGCTTATGGACTTTACTTTCAATGCGCATTCATGGATTCTTTGGATTCTCTCATCCTTTTTGTGAAATCAAGAATTATCTACGGTTTGTTCGTCGGACAATTCAAAATGGCGCCAAGATTAATTTGGTCGAAATACCAGTTTTAGGGAAAATATGGGCTTCTCAGTCCAACACGATTGTAATGAATAGAATACATTAATTTTTGTGACTTCAGCGACGTATACACAACTATGTAGGTTCTGAGGTATTCATGATTTAAAGAATTTACACAATAAAAAAAAAGAGATTCAACCAAGGGAGGTAAGGGGGAAGATAACTCATGAACAAAATATCTCGTTTACGACGGGTGACGAAGAAATATATACTGTTAGCACCCGGCTACAAGAGGTTCCACTGTAAATGCTACAGATGTATGTTTGATGAGGATTAATGAATTTCCGCTGTTCAGTACAATGATCACAGGTCTGTTCTCCCAGGATAGGTCAAATTTAACCTTTTTTGAAATGGAGGGAGATCCCTTCCTTCTCATGTTGGGCTATTTTTACTTTACACTGCGAATTTTGGAGTACATCTGGAGTGCTTGTTCATTGAAGCGATCAGATAACTCCGGATATGCAGGGAATACATTTAGAGTACATACATGACTGTTCTTCAGTAAATCATCATGTGGCCAATCTGTATTTGCACAGGGGTTCGTTTGGATTTTTTTTTTCCATTGAGGAATCCAATGTGTGCTCGACCATGAAGGTGGTCAGTACATTCTTGCTTGGGAGTACGTTTGGACCATGTGTCCATTGAGGTAGCAGTCTTGCATGGAAGAACGTTTGGTGTATTTAGAATACTTGTTCTATGAGGTGGCCAGTCAGTATTGTCATGGGAATGTATTTGGAGTACTTCCTCAATAAAATGGTCAATCTGCGTTTGCAGTTGAGTTTGGAGTGCTTGTTCATTGAAATGGCCAGTCTGTATTTGTAATGGAAATCTTTTGGATTGCTTGTTCATTGAAATGGCCAGTCTGTATTTGTAATGGAAATCTTTTGGATTGCTTGTTCATTGAAATGGCCAGTCTGTATTTGTAATGGGATTTGTTTAGAACACTTGTTCAATAAAATGGCCAGTCTAAGTTTGCCAGTGTGTATTTGCAATGGTGTTAGTTTGGATTACATGTTCAGTTAAAAAAATTTTTTTAAAGGCCACTCTGTGTTCGCAATGGAGTTTGTGTGAAATGCTTGTTTGTGAAAATGGCCAGCCTGTGTTTGCAATGGAATTAGTTTGGACTTTTTGTTCATTAAAATGTCCAAATGGTGTTTGCAATGGAGTTTGTTTGTAGTACTTGAAATAACCAGTATGTCTTTGCAATGGAGCTTGTTTAGAGTACTTGTTCACAAAAAAGGCAATAATGTGTTTTTTGCAGTGCAGTTTGCTGTAATACTTGTTTATGGAAATGGCCAATCTGTGTTTGCAGTTGAGTTCTTTTCAAGTATTTGTTCATTAAAATGCCTGGTCTGTGTTTTAAATAGAGTTCATGTGGATACTTGTTCATGAAAATGGATAGTATGTGTTTGCAGTAGAGTTCGTTTAAAATGCTTGTTCTATAAATTGGCCACTCTGTGTTTGAAATGGACTACATCTGGAGTGCATGCTTATGAACATGGCCAGTTTGTGTTTGCAATAGAGTTCGTCTGGAGTACTTGGGCATTGAGACAGTCAGTCTGTATTTGGATGGGAGTACATTTAGATTACTTGTCAGAGATGGCAATCTGTTTGCATAGGAATGCAGTTGGATTACTTGTTCGTTTGGGATATCTAATGTTTGCACCAGAAGGTATTTGGAGGACTTTGTTTATTCATTTGCCAGTCTGTGTTTGCATGGACGTACATTTGTAGATCTTCGTTCATTTAGTCACGGATCTTTGTTTGCATGTGAGTACTTTTCGGAGTACCTTTTCATTGAGGTAGCCAAGCGTTGTAAGCTTGGGAGTACGTTTGCTGTACTTTGTTCACTGAGGTGGATAATTTGAGTTTGTTTGGGAGTATATTTGGATTAATGTATTCATTGAGGTGGCCAATTTTTGTTTCCTTGGGAGTACATGTGCAACAATTCATTCATCTAAGTGGCCAGTCTTTCATTGCGTGGAATACATTCAAAGTGCTTTATATACTGAGGTAACCAACCTGTATTTTCGTGGAAGTACGTTTAGAGCACTTGTTCATGGGCTTGGTCAGGTCAAGTCATATACAATCAAATACAACTAACAGACCCAAAACAAATCATCAATTCAGAAACTAAATTCTTAATGAAAGCAGCTGAATCTTCTCCATCTGTGTCGTCAGTAAATGTAGGTCTATAATATATGACTGAGGATAGTTATGGTCAATACGTTTGAAATGTTCACATTGCCAGTGTCTCCAAAGACCTCCCAGATTTATCAAGCAGAAATAACCTTTAAGATTTTATTCTTCCAGGCATCTGTTTGACACGCAGTGCATCGACTGTGGACAAATAAAACCCTCTTTCACATAGATCCTCCAGGTTTGAATGCTAGTCATTTGGTGAACACAATAAACCACCAGGATCCACTGTGAAGCATGCAACTCGCGCGCTGAAAAGAATCCACGGCAAGGAGGACATTGTTCTTATTCGGACCCGGCTGGCTCCCATCCAGAGTTGGATGTGGTATGACTGGTACCACCCGGTCAAGTTTCTTGGAATGTTGGCGAAATTTGCTGACCAACGATTTATCTCTTGGGACGGGTTGACGCCAGAATGTATCATGAGAGAGAGCATAGAATACAGACCTGACCTAAAGTCTCTAACAAGATGAAATCGAACTCCATAGCATCATCTTTACCATCTTCGTCCTAATCAATCATAACTTTTGAAAATGATGTGCCCTCCATATTCTGTTCCCGTTGCAACCTCAGTTTTGGAGTTCTCCACATCAGTGTCCATGGTGAAACTACGTCTAGGTCGTTGATCGGCAAGCTCATGGGGACAGTCGTTAGGTGCACACTGTAGCAGCCTCCTGACGGGAAGCTTCACTCGCGCACTGGCTGCATGACTTTCCAATCATTCTTGTCAAGTCGGTAGACAAGTAGGTACTGTCGAGTGTATATTAGAGCAGAACAAACGCCACTGAACACCACCGAAATGGCTCGGCAAGCAGTGGAGAGTCCTGTCTGATTGGTTGCCTTATGACTACATGACATTAGTTGTTCCCGGTGGACAGCCTGTGTTAGGGCTACGACAAGACAGTGCCTGAATGGGGCTGTGGACGAGGAGCACACGTCAGTAGCACGGGAATGGTGCCATTGGTTGAAGGGGGGGGGGGCACGAAAGATGCGACGACGAGGGAAAGAAATAAAGGAAGGGATTGTTCATGACGAAAATCAACGGAAAAAGCTGATTTCATACCACGAAAATCGCAAAAAAAGACAGAAGTGGTGTGGCGCTATCCTATGGCGAGCTGCTGTGCATGGGCGAAACAACCTGAAAATAGAACAACATTGCTTCAATACCCTGAGCCCAAATAACAGGCCTTACTGAATATTGACATCCTAAATTAACACATACCAAGCCTTGTCCTATATAAATCTTGACTAGGAAGAGGTAACTGACTACACTGAACTGATACTGAAGTTCGTCCACATAATGTGCACTGACTATACAAAACTATTACTCAAAGAAGCTTTTTTAATTGACTTCCGATGTAATACACACTGAAGTTTGCCGACGAAGTGATTAAGTATACCAAACTAACATGCGACAAAACGTGTCCATTTGATCTTTACTAACAACATCAAACTGCTAATACTGCATAACTTTTTTTTGGTGCTGTCTCATCCTCTGTGCCACATCCCCACACAGCTCACACTAGTTCCCCATCCACAGCCATATCCTGGCTAGTCCTGCGGCATCCCTGGCACTGACATCCACAGGGAGCTGTCGGCGTCAAGTCGTCATTAGGCAACCCAGATAAGGAGACTGCATTCCTGCTGAATCACTTCGGTGGTGTTCAGAGGTGTTTGTTCTGGTCCAACATAAGCAGGACACCAGCTACTATACCCCTTTCTAACAATAACTGCTTAGTCGTTGAGCCAGCCTTAGTGGGTGTCCCCATCCGGATTGTGCCATCACGTCCGTCCATCAACAGTCCCCATGAACTTGAGGAAACTGGCGACCTCGACACGAACACACCAAAGGCACAGACGTGGAAAGGAAATCAAAACTGAGGTCACAATGGGAGCAAAGCATGAAGGGCCACAGAATTTTAAACTTCTTTCTACATCTGATCAGTGAGGATGAGACTGACAAAGATGAGGCCATGGGTTTTCATAATCTAAGACTGCATGAACTGCATGGCAGAGCTTTACTCGATGCTTTAAATCAAGCCCGAAAGATACAGACATCTGCAGTGCTGGGCACGGGCTGCAATTTGAGCAACACTCTCGGAGATACGTCATCCAAAGAATAAAACTCGACTGTGTTGGTCCAGTCTTTCCATTTCAGCCCAACTCTTGGTAGGACTGAGCCCATCGGAGAGAAAACTACCACAAATAATTTAATGGCTCTGATGGGAATCGAACCGACTACCTCCCATCCGGGAATCCACGCACTAAGTATTGCATCAAGGCGGCTGGCCCGAACACTGCAAAACTTGTCCATGTAGTTTATCCGCTTCGTAAACCATCTGCACTTTTCTGGTAAAAGGCAGTGTGTGTGTTTGTGTGTTTGTTCTTTAGCTGATCGTCTTTTCACTTTAAACATTTGACGGATATATCAGATGTGCGTGTGTAATTTTATCAGGTTCACTTGAGTTCAACATGTTCAAAATATAATCTGAATGTGGTATTTTCTTACACAAAATCACTTATCACATGATTATGACCATTACCTGGTTTCAGTGTATGTGTGTGTGTGTGTGTGTGTGTGTGTGTGTGTGTGTGTTTTCAATCCCAGTTATGAGTCTGGCAATGTTGGCTGTTTATCTTATTAAATCTCATCCACTTGGAAGATATTTTTAACTCTTCCACCACCACCCTCCCCTCCTCATTGCCTCCCCCTCCCCCCACCCCCCTCCTCCTCCCTAACAGTTTTTTTTCCCCAATTTGCGTATTTTTGAAATGTTAAAATCTTATTCTAGGCATATACCATATCAGTATGGTTCGGCGTCTAATTTGCACGTAGAGCAAGGCTTTTTCATTCCCCCCTCCCACACCCTTCCTCCCGCTTCTCCCCCTTCCCCAATCCATACACACCCATAAGATGTTCGACTCTTACGAGTAATATGTCAGCCAGTTCCATACTTTGATGATCCTTGACTCCCATGTAATGGATATACATGTGGTCACACAGAATTGATGTTTCTGGATACCAGTATATATGGGCCCTTAGTGGGCGTGTTTGTGTGTGTGTAGAAATATTCTATGAGTTTATTGCTTTGATGTTTGAAGAGGGAGAGAGAGATAGTGGCAAAGGTGCAAAGGGTTACAAGATTGTATATAATGAGCAAAATTCTATTTTTTAATGCCTTTTTTGTCTGTGTGTGTGCGCGCGCGTGCGCGCTTGCTTTTGTGCGTGTATGCGTGTGTTTGTGAGAGTGAGTGCATGTGTGTACGAGTACTAGAGTATGAGTGTGTGTGTGTGTGTGTGTGTGTGTGTGTGTGTGTGTAGGATGGTATGGTGTGTATGTGTGTGTGATGTGTAAGTTTGTGTGTGTGCGAGGGTATGGGTGTGGCTTGTATAGAGATGTGTGTATTTATGTGTGTGTGTGTGTGTGCGTGCGCGCGCACGCGCGCGCGTGTGTGGGTGTGTGTCTGTGTGCGTGTCTTTGTGTGTTGATTATGTTCCTTTTCTTTGAATGAAAAATGTTGACATTCTTTTCATAATGTTTTCTTAAATGTCAGTACAACCAGTCAGTCAGTGAGAGAGAGAGAGAGAGGGGGGGGGGGGGGGGGAGAGAGAGACACAAATGATATGGTATCCTCTTTGCATCATCATACTCTTTTTAGCCTTGTTCCGCTGTGCAGGCTACACCCAATGGAGCGAGTGGGGCACGTGCAGCGTCACCTGTGGCATAGGAAGACGTCAGCGATCCCGCAACTGTGAAGACCAAGGCTTGTGCCATGCTGGCAACGTTGAAGAAGACGTCTGCATGATGGAGAAGTGCAAGACCATAGTCATCTGAATTCATGCCATACTGTTCTAACTTTCTTTTCTCTTATCTTTGAAAGTAAGCTCTCTCTCTCTCTCTCTCTCTCTCTCTCTCTCTCTCTCTCTCTCTCACTACCATTGTCAGTTTATATAACAGAATACGATGCCCACCACATTATCATTCCAAGTATATTTCGTTTTTGTTTCATTTAGACTGGCCGTTTCTCTCTCTCTCTCTCTCTTCTCTCTCTCTCTCTCTCTCTCCTCTCTCTCTCTCTCTCCACACTACCATTGTCAGTTTACGTTACAGAATACGATGCCCACCACATTATTATTCCAAGCATACTTCGTTTTCGTTCCATCTAGACTGACTGCTACTTCTCTCTCTCTCTCTCTCTCTCTCTCTCTCTCTCTCTGCCATCGTCCCTTTAGATAAGAGAATACGATGCCCACCTGCACCCTGTTATCATTCGAAGTAGCCTACATTTCGTTTCCATTGCATTTAGACTGGCTGTCTGTCTCTGTCTCTGTCTCTGTCTCTCTCTCTCACACACACAGACACATATACACGCACGCATGCATGAATGCACGCACACACACACACATTGACGACGCACGTCTTTAAGTTACAGGCGTAGGTTTTAGATACGAACAATGATGGGGGAAACAATTTTATATGTAGGCAGCATTAGTGGAAAGTGCAAGATCTTTCAAAAACCTTTCATGTTAATATTGGTCTATTAAATCTCTGTATTGTTGCACATTTTGATGAATTCCATTCAATAAATTTCCCGAATAATGCTGTGAAGCTTGCGTTTCATGAACATAGGAATGAGTAACACAATCAAATAGATGTATAGATTTATTGAAGTATGCATGTGCACGCAAACACACACATACACACACGCTGGTGCGCATGCACGCATGCAAGCACACACAGACAATGCACTCATGCATACCCATGCATCACGTTTATTCCAGCCTTGTTTCACATCACTCTTAGTACCGGAACTGGTGTTAGATTGAAGAACATACACACACGCTCTCTCTCTCTCTGCGTCTCTGTCTCTGTCTCTGTCTCCCTCTCTTCTCTCTCTCTGTGATGGGAGTTGGGGGTGGATCGGTGTGTCCTCTAGGGGAAGGACTTGGAATGTTTTCTCTATTAGAGTTATATTAACGTTCCACCTCCATTCTCTTTCTTACTAGTTACGGAAGGAGCAACTTTCCAGTAATAGTCATCGAAAGAACTTTTTATTTTTCTCGGGACTGTTGAAATACTCAATAGCAGCTCAGGGAGGTTTCTTTAGGCTTGTACTCTTAAAAGTACTCGTAGCTCCAAGAGACAGAAGGAGAGAGAAGTTCAAACATTCAATACTGATTGAACAACAAAGAAGTGACACAAGTTATGTACACTTTCACACATCAACTTTACTAGTTTATACAGGGGGAAACATTGGAATCTATTTCATAGAAATCAGTTCATGCTGAGTTTTGGTTCTCACTGTTTCATCATGAAGAGAGAAAAAGTTCTGGACGAGTTGAGTTGAAGTCCACTTGGAATATCAGAACTTATCTGATGTCAGAGAGGACAGCCGATCTCTCTCCCGCTGCTGGTGACCGATCCACTTCTATGGAGACCTGCTGCTTAATTGCTGGGCTGTGGTGTTTCTTCACTACCAGTCTTGCCCACGGTAGATAGGATCCAAGTTCTAAAACAAATAGAACCTGATCTGTAGTTAAGTAGCTGAGAGTCTGGCTTGTCAAGTTCACACACTTGTCCTCTGATTTTCAGAAGAGGTGTGAGATCTCAGCCAACAAAGGATTATTCTAGCATACATAATATCTGCCATAATTATCAGTCTCCAGTTTCATTCTGAAGTTGAGTGAAACAAGGGGTAGGAGACCGGCATATAATGCTAAACAACTTGAGTCAAATAACTTCAGCTTTTCTTATGAATTAAATTACAGTAACTTGGTATACACTTAGCCCAAGTACACATGTGGTGTAGACTTAAAGTCACACACTACAAAATATTCCAGCAATCACCAGTATTTATAAATCAACTTAACAGTTTTCACCCAGTACAGGCATACTGTTTTTCTAATCAGAATTTATCATTTAGTTATCACCTTAACAGATAGAATTGCATACTGGCAAAAGTCCGATTATACACAAAGAATGGTGGTCAGATTGTTAACAAAGAATCTTAACCAAGCATGGTAATAGCTTTTACCACGTGGTGGCAAACAAACTATCACAACAGAATACTCCTTCATCATCTTGATAGATGTCACCAAGTATAGCACAAATTTAAGTTACACTGTCAAACCATATGGCATACACACAATCAATGCATAGATTCAAAATTTAAAAATGTAGTTTCAACTTATATTTCTGGGAGCTCAGTGAAACCTAGACAAGGTGATTTAGAGTAGAGTGAGATCACCATGCACTCTCTCTGGTTTACCCCTGTTGTCTTTGTGGTTACACCGTGGTGTTCTATCTACAACTAGTCTGAGGAATCAGTGATTTTTTTCCCGGGGTTTTCCTTTTTTATAGGCCAAACTATTTATTCCGGTTCCGTTGGTTTTGTGTCACTCAAGCCAAAGGGAGGGAACAATTCCGAACATTCTCAACGACACTTGTGTAGCAGCGCCTATTCAGCACCTGCCAATTGACAAAACGCTGTTTAACATACTTGCACTATTCACAGATGGCGCACAACCGCTGTTTAACAGACTTGCACCATCCACAGGCTGCACGCACGACTGTCCGTGTGCGTGTGGTGAATATGGTGGGGGGAGGGGGTGGTGGTAGAAAAGGAGGGAGGAGGCCGCTTCTCTCTGATCTAGTGGAGAGAGAGCGCGCATTCCGATAAGTGAAGGGGCAGTGGAGGCAAACGAAGCGAGCGAGGGACTGGGAAATTGACGTAATTTTTCTGCTGTTCTAATGGAGAGGGGTGGAGAGAGAGGTGGAGGGGGGGGGGGGGGGGAGAGAGACGGGGTGACATTGTTACGAAGTGGCGTAAACCTTCTGGTAACAAATATCGCTAAAGCCGGGAGAAAAGGGGTGGGGTTGGGGTGGCGCTTGAGAGGGGAGAGTTGGCATAGATTTCAAATCTATACTGCCGTTTGTGAGACAGAAGGGAGAGAGAAAGGGGGCATGGCGTGTGTGTTTGTACAAGAGGGTGGGTGTTTCGGACTGATCGGGGTGGATGTGTCAAGTGACTTGTCACATTCACACGCACACACATGCATGCATGCAGGTGAACACACACACACACACACACACACACACACACAAAACACACACACACACACACACACACACACACACACTGACTGACTGAAACCAATTTATTGCCAGATTAACCTATGGTTGTACTGACATTTCACACACACACACACACACACACACACACACACACACACACACACACACAACACACACACACACACACACACACTGACTGACTGAAACCAATTTATTGCCAGATTAACCCATGGTTGTACTGACATTTAAGAAAACATTATGAACAGAATGACAACATTTTTCATTTAAAGAAAAGGAACATAATTCACACACACACACACACACACACACACACACACATAAACACACAATTAAACACATCTCCATACGAACACACCCACACCCTTACACACACACACATACACATGCGCGCACGCCACACACCACACCACCCCATAATACCCTACACACACACACATCCCCCCTTATACACTAGCACACGTATACACATGCACTCACACACACACACACACACACACACACACACACACACACACACACACAGAGAAAAGAGGACATAAAAAAGGAATTCTGTCCACTAAATTCAGTCTTGTATCCTTTTGCACTTTTGCCACTATCTCTCTCTCTCCCTCTAAGAGTTGTCCTCCTTTGAGTCCTGTCCTTACAGTCATCCTCCGTTTGCAAGGAAAACTCTTCAAACATCAAAGCAATAGACATAATAGTCGGAATATTTTTACACACACACACACACACACACACACACACACACACACACAACACGGGCCCATATCTACTGATATCCAGAAACATCAGTTCTTTGTGACCACATGTATATCCAACACACGGGAGTCAAAGATCATCCGAGTATGGAACTCGCTGACATATTACTCGTAAAAGTTGAGCAGCTTATGGGAGTATATGGATTGTGGAAGGGGGAGAAGAGGGAGGAAGGGAGTGAGAGGGGGGAATGAAAAAGCCTTGTTCTACGTGCAAATTAGTCGCCGAATCATACTGATATGTTTATGCCTAGAATGATAAAATAATAGATCTTAAAAAGAGGGTAATCCTATGTTACTATCATCCTATGCCAAAGACTTCATAGATAGGAAATACGATTCCTATCTACACATTTTCACAGATGGTACTGTTTTCGATTCGTCTGATGTTGGGGCTTCCTTTGTAATACCAGCACTTGGCATTAGAAAGAAATTCCATAATAATTACAAAAGGATGTTCTATATTTGCAGCAGAGTTATTTGCCATTTTGAAAGCACTAGATTTCATACTTGACATGCATGTTATACATAGACTAATACTTATATTGTCGGACACACACACACACACACACACACACACACAGAGTCGAAACCGCTTGTAACGAAGTCGGATGTAACGAAAGCCGGATATAACGAAGCAAAAGGGTTGGGTCCAGCAAAAATCCTTCTTTACGTGACTAAAAAATGCGTCGGATGTAACGAAATGCTGCTTATAACAAAATGGTTTTGGGGTCCCCAGCAGGCGATCACACCGGATATAACGAAGCAGCCCTCTATGGCGAACCATATGTTAGGCCCCGTGAACAGTTCAAGCCAGGTATAACAAAGTGGTTCCTTTGGTGTTTGGGAACCATTTCTCGGAAATGGTTTGTTCGCTGCGATGTATATTACTTCAAATGATCGCTTGCCTTTCTAGGGAGAAGGGGGAGTGTCTGCATAGCACATGAAATGTAGAGGTTCCTATGCCTTATTCTATACAGAAATCACACGTTATACATGTGTTTGGCTGCTGCATAACCTGAGCATGTTTCATTTTCTTACACTGCTTCACATAGGTAGACAGGAGTACACAGTATTTTTTTATTGTATGTTTGTTGTTTGGTAAACGACACCTATGTAATTCATAAGCAAGAAAATCGTATTCTAGTGTCCTATTATGCGATTGCCTGTGATTGTCGAAGCAGAGCAGTCGACTCATGCGGGGTCAGGTTCAGCGACTGTAGACGAAGGAGAGATGTTAGGGGGATGAGGGTGAGGTGATGGGGAAGGAGGGTGTCTGGTTTTGATTTATTAGGCCATTTCATCATGGCATCTGCAAGTCGCAAAGGGCTGTCGCTAAAGTGAAAAATTTGAAATTATTCAAGAAGTTGAAATAAATCCAGCAAACCAGAAGAAGATGATAGCAGAAGAATTTGAAATTGCGCTGTCGATGCTGGCAACCATTCTGGCTTCCAAAGAGAAGTGTAAAAGTCAGTATTTTGGAGGTGAGGACACCCCAGAACTCATTTTAAGGTACCTATCAGAGAAAAAAATAAAAGAAGTTCGACAGAACTGCTGCACGTACTTGGGTGCCTTTGTGTTATGTGGACTGCTGTGTTAAAAGGATGAAAAACAAAATTATTATCCTTTTGAGATCTTTCTCTTCACCGTTCATGGTTGAGGGTTGTTTTTTTTTCGTTCAGCAGTGGCAACAATCAACCTTACCTGTTCTGTCAAAGAGTGTGACATTTGAAGGATTTTTTCCGTCCAGTGTGGCAACACAATTGTCCTTTTTCTGTTGTTTCACAGAATGAGACACTTTGAGAGAACTTATTTCTAGTTCAGTGTGGCAACAGTCATCCTGATCTGTTGTCTCACAGAATGTGAGAATTTGAGGAATTTCTGTTTTTCATCCAGTGTGGCAACAATCATCCTTTTCGGTTGTTTCATAGAATGTGAACATTCACATATCAGACATTATAACTGCAATTCCATTAACTATAGTGACCTATAGTGTGTACTGCTAATAATAAAGAACTCTTGATCGTATACTTTAAGACAAAATACGTCTGTGACTTGCTGCAGTGGTGGAGAAAAGTAAGCAAATCATTTTTTTCAAGACCTAATTGACACACTAATTATTTTTGGTTGTTGTGATTTCTTGTCAAGCTGTGACAAGCAAAAAAAAAAAATGCTCTCAAGTACGGCAGAATGCGTGTATTTTTAAATCAATTACTTGAGTGTTTATTTCCATACCAGTGCATACTTTAATGACTTGACAGCGTGAAACAGTAAATGAACAGTATAGAAATCCCCCTTTCCCCCTTCAGTCGTAGCGCTGTGTAATTTCTGCTGACAATCTGTCCTTCTGAAGTCTTCAGAATAAATGCAATGAATTTTGTTCGCCTGTTTACTTATTAGCGGTTTTTAAGCCTTCAAATTGCAATATAGGCCTATGTGATCAGTTTACATTAATTCACAGCCATATTTTGGAACCAATCTTTTTTTATTTGATCATTGTTATTAAAGTATAAATAACAAAAAACAGTAAACAAGTTGGGTATTTTTTGCTCCCATAAGAAAACCTAACACAGAGTAACTTGTATTCAAGACCGGCACAGCCTTTTAAGCCTGAGAAACAAGCTTGATTACTGCCCTATGTATGCGGGCGCGCATGTGTGTGTGTCTGACTTGGGTGGGTTGGTGGGTGAGAGAGAGAGAGAGTGGGAGGAAGAGAGAAACTCATCACTCCGGAAACAACGAAGCAGCCATATCAATTCGTTATAACCAGTGCATTGGTTGTAACGGGAGCTGGATATAACGAAGCAATTTTGAATGTCCGAGGCGATTCGTTGTAAACAGCTTAGACTGTACACACACACACACACACACACACACACACACACACATAATGCTGAACAATTAAGTAGTGGGGGAAACAAGTGCAGACTAGCAATACTTCATCATTATAGTAATAACTTCTGTATCTGTAGGATACGTTGCTTTGCCACTTATGGCATAGACCATATATCAATTCGTTATAACCAGTGCATTGGTTGTAACGGGAGCTGGATATAACGTGGGGGGAGTGCGCAGCTTAGCACTGGTGGCGCGCTGAGAGCCGTGCCTTCAAGCTCTCGACTGTTGTTGTCACCGTCGCCTCGTCCAAGTGGTTCCAGTCACGAACAGTGTTTATAAAGAAGGAGTTTCTGAACTGCTCAGTCTGAGCTCTGTTGACATGGAAGGATCTTGAATTATTCCTGACGTGGACGGAAATGGCACTTGTATTAAATTCACTAAAATCACGGGGTTTGATGCGACGTTCCGCTTTGTGTGGGTAAGGAAGTCAGCAGGCGGTATGGCCGGCACCGTCCCCTCAACCACCTTGTACAGGAATGTAAGACGTAGGTCACTTCTACGTTGCTGTAGCGTTGGCTGCTGCAGGGTCAACAACATGTTGGTGATGGCGCCAGGGGGGGGGGGGGGGGGGGGATCTGGAGGAGTAGTCACCAGTAATAAATCTGGCTGAGAGGCGCTGGATTTTTTTCCAGGTGGTTGTTATCTTGCTGCAGGTATGGGGACCAGGTGATGCATCAGTACTCAAGGAGTGGGCGGATGAGGGCAGTGTTGGGGAAAGAAACGCAAGTTTCTGCGGAGGAAGCCTAGGGTGCTGCTTGCTTTCTTTGAGATGCCGGCTGCCCCACTTCAGGTCGTTAGAGAAAAGGATGCCGAGGTACGGGTTTGAGGTAACGTGTTGGAGGAGGAGTAGAGGTAGTTGGAGGACTGTTGGATGCTGAGGATATAGCATTTCTTTGGGTTAAATTTCATGCCTCAGTCGGAGGCCCAGGTTCCAAGTTGGCGGAGGTCGTTGTGGGCAAAGATTTCAACTTTTTTTAAAAATGGGGAGGCGGGGGGGGGGGGGGGGGGGGGGGTTGAAGTTGAAGAAAATGGGAACATGAAATTAAGAAAATATACTCTAAATATGAAAATCCTTTACTAGCTGCAGGAGGAAACCATTGCAATCCCTCTCGAAAGCAGATTTATTTATATTGCCTGCTCCTAGGCCTTTCGTCCGCTGGATTTGACTCATCAGGGGAACACAGCTAATTGTATCTGTGCTCTTGGCGTCAAATTGAGACACACCACAGTCCATAATTCTGTGGTGTTCTCACCACCAAGGGTTAAACAAAAGAATGCAACAGCACCCCCAAAAGCAGCCAGCAAAGGGTAGTAAATGAAACAAAACGAAAGTGTGGAGAGGAAAAAAGTTGCTGAAAAACTAAAAACAT
This sequence comes from Conus canariensis, assembly GCA_033310375.1. Lineage (NCBI taxonomy): Eukaryota > Metazoa > Mollusca > Gastropoda > Neogastropoda > Conidae > Conus > Conus canariensis. The sequence continues at coordinate 50,686,894 of CM065736.1, read as the reverse complement.
TATGCAAACAGCCTAAGATGTAGGCGCCAATCTTTGAGCTTATATGCTTAAGGATCCATTCAAGGATGCAAGGGAGATCAAAAGTCTGAATGGTCAGCTCTGCTGTTAAAAAACCCAAGCATTGTCAGCGGCTGAGAATTGTGCAGATCAACCTTTACTTGGATCTCCTAAGAGATGCACTGATTGATTAAACAATATAATGCTGAACAATTAAGTATATATATATATATATATATAAAACAAGTAAAGAAGTCCACATGCCTGTGCTGTTTCTTTCACTTTATTTTATTTTCAAATTTTTGGCTTTTCAGCCTTCATCAGGAATCTGCACATTCGAAAAACAATAAGCTATCACACCATTGGCGCTCCCATCCATTTGACACTTTTTATATTTTTATATTTCTATTAATCCTTCCACACACACATACACAGTCAAGTATGCACCACCCAGCAAACCACACACACACACACATTCACACACACACACATATATATACACACTCGCGCACACACACACAAACACACTAAATAGCATACAAGGCAAATCTTACATGCACACACACTCACTACATTACTCATACCCCACTGCATCCACCACAACCACACACACTCCACCCATCATACACACCCTACTCTACATAACACAAAGTGATTTTGATTCTACAACGTTGTTAAAACCAATCAACTAAAAACTGTATACCTACTATCAAAAAACTGTCTCATTTGCACATACACTCATCCACGCACACACACACACACACACACACACACACACACACACACACACACACAATGCCATCATGCTAAAGTGTTATACATCAAGATTTTTCTGAGTTGAGTCTAAAATATACATGTTCTAACGAACCCAACACATAAAGTTCCTTCATCAGTTGTTATGATAGTAGTTGCTGCAACCTCTGCATCCGTTACAACTTCGGTCACACCTAACCCAGAGGGGAAGGATGCAAGTCTCTCTCAAGGCCAGCAGAGTTTTAAGAAATTGAGTGATATATATATTTATAGTTGAATATTTCTCGCAGTCATTGCAACACCAAGCTGCTCTGTAAGTTGCTGGAATGGTGCTCGGTACTTATCCTTGGAATTTATTAGTTTATTGTAATTTAGTCCCTTGCGGATTCATTCCAAGAACTGGCCCTCAGCTCTTGTGTCTAAGAGGTTATCTTTTTATATTTTCTACTTTTCACAAGAAAATGTAGCTTGTTTTGCTCTTTCATGATTTTCTTTTGCTTCTTAGGTGGCACCTTTGGTTAGTTTTTTGAAAACTCAACAAACATACTACAGTATTGCACACCAGCCTTTTTCTGGGATAGCATTCTTCTTAAAACCGAAAAGGCAGACGAGTCAAGTTACCACTTTCCGCGGTCACTGAGGAGAATCAATCAGGTTTCAAAATACCGGTATCTGACCAGGAGTTATATGTTGGTGAGTTTCCTCACCATTGGAGATTGTCTCCCCTTGGAGACTATAAGCTTGCTGAAGGCTCATTTTGAGAAGCATTTATTATTCCCCATTCACCCACTCAAGCGCATACTGTTGGTTAGGCAGAATTATCTACGACTGCAGGTATGAATGCTTCTCTTCCCCCTACTTCTTCAATCTAAGACATAAGAGCAAGCTTTGTTTATAGTTGAATATTTCTTGCAGTCATTGCAACACCAAGCTGCTCTGTAAGTTGCTGGAATGGTGCTCGGTACTTATCCTTGGAATTTATTAGTTTATTATATATATATATATATATATGTTATGTGCGTGTGTGTATGTGCGCTCACTGTGCTTTTTTGTGTCTGTGTTGGTGGCTTTGAATTAAGTACAACGCTCTGTTATATCATTTTATTTGTGCCTTTTTTTCCCCCTTCCCTATGTAGGGCTAATGTGGCAAATTTTGCCAGAGATGCCAGTACATATATTCTTTGTTATTATTATTCATAGTATTGTTGCCTCTTGGACAGTGGTGCTGTTCACAAATATGAATACTGTCCTTCTGGAAGATAAGATAAGATAATGTTGCTTATAGCCCAGCCGACCACAAAGGGCCACATCAGGGCTGTCACCACGTTAAAACCAACTCACAAGTCATTCATTCACAAAATTCCTTAAAATACATAGAAAAATCCATCCGAAAGTTTGTTAAAAATCTTTCCACTGTAAAATCTCAGATCCGATGAAAAATGTTAATCTCTTTCAAGAACTCAAAGATCGTGTCAGGCGGAACGTCTCTGAACAAGGTTTTCATGGAATCTGCTGTAAAATGTTTGTGTCTCACATCATGCAAGTCCCAACACTCTAAAAGAACATGTTTCATTGTGAGTGGCACATGACATGGAATGCACCACGGACCTTCTTCACTCTTTAAAAGGTATGAATGGGTAAAATACGAATGGCTGGTGTGCAGCCGGCACAGAACTGTTTCTTCTTTACGACCACCAGACGTAGATGGGAGGAACTCCTTAAGGTTTGGACGGATCTGAAAGAGTTTGTTATCCGTCTGTGTATTCCAATCCTCCTGCCAGAGGTCTCTGACATAATCATTAATTTTGGGTTTCAGATCTGAGCAGGGGATAGATGTGTTTGACAGTTTCTCTGTTGTGGCATTTTTGGCCAAACGATCAGCCATTTCATTCCCTCCGATGCCAACATGACCGGGAACCCAAACCAGAACAATGTTGTAACCCTCCACTTTCAACCTGGTAAAAAGTTCAAAGAAGTGGAGAAGTTCGGGATGATGGAGATTGCGGCCAGCTATGGGCTCCAAAGCTGACAGCGAATCCAACAGAACCAGAAAGTCCCTCTTCATAGATGGTGAGATTATCCTCAGCGCCAGAACCAGAGCTGTAAGTTCAGTAGAATAAACAGAAGCATCTGAAGGAATATGTTCCAATAATATTTGAGAAGGAGCACCAGGGCAATAGGCTGCACAGGCCACTCCATCTTCAGACTTGGAACCGTCAGTGAAAATTTTCTGATAAGATGGGAATTTTGAACAGAGGTCAGCATACAATGCCTTGTATGCCAGAGAGCTGGTAGATTCTTTGCGAAAAGCTGCAAGATCAAAACGAATCTCTGGTGAGAAAAAGGTCCACGGAGGCTTATCTGGAAACTTGGAAAAATCAGACACAACTCCTAGGTCTAGACCTGCATTCTGTGCGTGAGGCTGCATATGAAGACCAAACGGCAGAATACAGTTAGGGTTGTTTTTTAATTTGCTTTGAAACTGAGGGTCAAAGACACAGTCATAGGCAGGGTTTTCCGGTTCAGAGAACAGTCTGATATAGTAATTCAAAGATAGTTTCAGCCTGCGGTTGGACAGTGAGGGTTCACCTGCCTCTGCGTACAGGCTGTACACAGGGGTGGTGCGGAATGCTCCAAGACAGAGACGAAGCCCATGATGGTGGATAGGGTCCAAGAGTTTTAGATAAGAAGGTCTTGCAGAGCCGTACACAGCACAACCATAGTCCAGTTTGGAAGGACCAAGGCTCTGTAGAGGTGCAGCAATGTTTTCTTATCAGCGCCCCAGTCAGTGTGTGCTACGACCCGCAGAATATTCAGAGCTTTCTGGCAAGAAGTTTTGAGGTTTTTAATGTGGCTGAGAAAGTTGAGTTTTTGGTCAAATATAACTCCCAAGAATTTGGCCTCTTTGACAGCTGGAATAGGAGATTTCCCTATTTGAATTACAGGATCTGCAAAAAACTGACAAAAATTATGGAAGTGAATGCACTGTGTCTTCGTAGAGAAAAAGTGAAGCCGTTTTCATCCGCCCACTGATGAATTTTATCCACACAAAGCTGGAGCTTGCGCTGGACACTCGGGTACAGGCTTCCAGTTGCATAGACAGCAAAATCATCCACAAACAATGAGCAGTCTGAACCCTGTTGAACTGACTTGACAATGTTATTGATCTTGATGCTAAAGAGGGCAGGAGACAGTATGCTCCCTTGTGGAACACCCAACTCCTGCTCATGAACATCGGAGAGAGTGGTGCCAACCCGGACCTGAAACTGTCGTTCTGCCAGAAAATTTTGAATAAAAAGTGGAAGATGACCCCAAAAACCAAGATCATGGAGATCATAAGCTATCCCAGATCTCCAGGTGGTATCATAGGCCTTCTCCAAGTTGAAGAAAATTGCCACTGCGTGTTGTTTGTTTAGAAAGGCGTTCCGCAGCGTAGATTCCAGACGGATCAAATGGTCAACTGTAGTCCGATGTTTGCGGAAACCACACTGTTCTTTCGCGAGAAGGCCGTCGGTTTCGAGTTTCCACGCGAGTCTAGCATTGACCATTTTCTCCATCAGTTTGCAGACACAGCTGGTCAAAACTATCGGACGGTAGTTTTATGGGTTAGAAAGATCTTTTCCTGGTTTGGGAATAGGAATGATGAGGGCTTTTTGCCAAGAAGGTGAAAGAATCCAGTAGTCCATACATGGTTGTATGCATGTAGCAGGATGTTCAGACCTTTTTGCGGAAGATGTTTCAAAAGTTTATAATGGATTTCATCTATACCCGGAGAGGAATCGCTGCAGGAAAGTAAGGCAGATTTCAATTCGTTTAAAGTGAAAGGAAGATTGTAGTCTTCCATGTTGTCTGACAAAAAGTTGCAGGGTGATTTGTTTTTAAGGGCTTTGTTTTTGACAAAACTGGCTGATTTGTTAGAAGACGAGGAATTCTTTTCAATGGTTGAAGCAAGCAGATTAGCAACTGCTTTTTTCTCTGTTATTAAAGATTCAGAAAACTTGTGATGGTTCACAGTGGGGCAGGCGTTCTTTCCTTTAATTTTCTTGATGATTTTCCACACATTTTTCTTCAATGTTTTGGATGTGAGACTTGAGCAAAACTGTTTCAAAGATAAACATTTACTGGTTTTATGTGTTTGGATTTGGCCCTCAGTTTCTGATGCGCTAGGACGTTGGGCATCGAAGGTCTGCAGGAGACCCGATGCTGAGCTCTTTTGCGGGTTTTGTTATTTCCCTGCTGCCCTTCTGGAAGAACTCAATATTTATGTCCAGACAGACTGCTGCCCAACTGTTCATGAAAGTGTTGGAATTCAAGCTCCATGTTCTCCCACGTTTGTACTAGTTGACCCAAGATCCATGCATCTGATTAGTCTTCATATGTCTTCTTTTGTTCCGTCATTATCAACATCTTATTAATAAACACAAGTTGTTAACTACCTAACCAAAGATAAAGCTGTCAAGTATCTTTCTGGTCTGAAATATGAGTATGTTGTAAGATACAGCTGTGAAACTTACGATCTGAACCATATGTGAAACATCTCACATTGCAAAATAATTTACCTAAAAGACAAATGCATATGGTGCCATATTCAGGATACTTATCTCATGTGCAGCAATTTCTGGTCAGAGAGAATTATTCAGGAAAAATATTAACAAACATGGATAAACATAATTTAAAGCAATCCTGTACTGAAGTGAATTAATATGGACATGTATCATGGGGTGCAAACCATCACAGTCGGTGTTGTACACAATTTTGTTCACACCGACATACACATTTGCATGGGTACATAAACATAGCTTGGCAGGAATTATTGGACAAAACAGTTGTTAAACCCATTAGTTTAAAGCTGTGTTTTCTTGTTTGCTATTTGGTGAAAACAAACTTTTATGTATTGTTTGTTAAGATGACCATAAATGAAAATCTATAAAACCCACCGGCAGAAACAAATATAAAATGAATGTAGAACTTGCTGGAATGGCTGAAGTTGGTAGAGCATGGGACTCATGATCCTTGGGTTGTGGGTTCGAATCTCCATTAAGCCATTTCAGTATAGGGGGAGCATTAACAGTGGATACTGTTCCACCTCCCAGTCCTTTGAATGAGACTAAAAAGCAAGATTCTGTGGCTGAATGCATGCATAACATCTTGCACATATGTAAAATACCATCACCATTTTTTTTGAAGAGGAGGTTGGTTGGCCTCCAATCTGTCACAGTTTTACTGTAAGATACTCGGAAGTCAAGCGCATCTGCATGTTCAGTGTCACTGAACATGTGGCCCTTCGTGTTCTGCTCTCCTGTTGACCCCAGTTGCAATCACCTCTCATTGTCACTTATTAAAAAAAAACACCTTTCACCAGCATTTGACAGGGTGGTGCATGCAAAAAGGAAGTCTTACCAGCCATAGCTGCTGCAGTAGAGGAAGGAAGCAGGAGAGGATATTTCTTGGTCCTGGACAAGAGAAGGCGGACAGGATTATACGTTACATATATAGGGAGAGTTATTCGCAGAGATCATACTGTATGTGTGAAAGGGGGAGGAGTTTTCATTCACATTCCTTGTTTAGCCAAGTGTACACATCTTGACAGAAGTTTTGCAAACTGCCACTTGGCTACACTTATTTAATTTTGTATGGTTACCAGCTGCCGTGGTGAAGTGATTAGCATTGCGGACTCCTGACTATGAGGTTGAACGTTCAATTCCCATCAGAGCCATTTATTTGTGGGATTTTTCTGCCTCAACCTGCTTCTACCCAGAGTTGAGTTTGTTATGGGCTCTATTGGAAAGACTGGGACCAAACAGTCTAGTTTCATCCACTTAATGGATGCAACTCTTGAGAGTGGTGCAAAACTTTCCTGACCAACTCTGCAGGTGTCTGTATCTCTTGGGCCTGGTTGATGCCGCGATGTATTTTGAGGAAAGCGTAGAGTACAGCCCTGTCATGCAGTGTATGGCTGGACAGAAGTTTACTTCTGCAAATGTTTAATATTCATGCCCTTGAAGAGCATGTTTCGTTTTATTGTTGCTATTTTTATTCTTCTGTACGTAGTTGAGCTGATAAGGGTAGTGCAAGTGCATAGGGATTTCAGTGAATTCTGACTTTTTGTCGAAAGAGTTATCCTCCTTGGTGCCAAATTAGCTTGGTTCCAGAATGATCTTTAGGAATGCCAGTGGACGAGTAGGAATACAATAGCTGGTTTGTGAACATAATCAGTCTACTTGGCATAGTCTCTGTCTAGGAATGTGCACAAACTACCAGACATTTATGGATATCTATTCATAGTAATGACAAAGCATTAATTAATACTGTTATCTACTGAAGCTCAGGGCCTATATTCTGCTGCGTATTAGCTGTTGGTGTAAACAGGAGGCAATAATACCAGCCTCCCGCCAAAATGCCATCTCTTCCCCACTGCTTGTCACAGCTAGCAGAGCTCTTGCCTGTTCATTTGAGGAGGGAAAACCTGTTTCATGCTGGTTAGCCACGGACTCAACACAAAGATGATTACACAAAGATGATTATCTTTTGATCTTTTATCTGTTCCACACCAGAGAGGTGGCCAGGACAGATGAATGGGTGTGTGTCTCAACACCCTGTCCTGAGGTTGGTTTGGTTTTGATTGACTGATAAACTGAAATAAACAAAAGTCAAACGTCAACACGGTCTTAGGTGATGGATGGATGGCTCTCCCCCCTCTGCCCTTGACTGCTTACACATGGCGCTGCGAGCAGGATGAACAAGTGCCAACCTCAGGATGCAGGATCAGGCCCTTGGATGTAAAGTCACGGCAAGGAATGTTTTCATTTTTTTCCATTGAAATGTTGAATGATGCCTACGGTGCGGGGGAGATGGCAGGCCAGATCTTTGTTTTGTGAAGGACCTGACCCTGTAGCTGATTTCAGCATGATGGGAAACTCGTGGCACAATGATTGAATGTTGTATCTGATGATTGTTTGTGAATTGATATGGTTTTTTTTTTTTATGGAAGGACTGCCCTGATATGACCCCTGTTGGTCAGCTGAGCTTTAAGCAATGTGAACTGATATGGACTGGATGTTGTTGTGCATAAGATAAGATAAGATAAGATAAGATAAGACAAGATAAGATAATGTTGCTTATAGCCCAGCCGACCGCAAAGGGCCACATCAGGGCTGTCACCATGTTAAAATTAACTCAAGTCATTTAAAAAAAAAAAAAGAAAAACTTTCATACATCTCTTTAAATGACATCTTCTAAAACGCACCAGAAACTTCGTTAAAAATCTTTCTTCCGTAAAATCTTAAATCAGATGAAAAATGTTAATCTCTCTCAAAAACTCAAACATCACATCAGGCGGGACATCTCTGAACAGGATTTTCATGGACTCGGCTGTAAAATGTTTGTGTCTCACATCGTGCAAGTCCCAACACTCTAAAAGAATATGTTTCATTGTGAGTGGCACATGACATGGAATGCACCATGGCGCTTCTTCACTCTTTAAAAGGTATGAATGGGTAAAATACGAATGGCCGGTGTGCAGCCAGCACAGAACTGTTTCTTCTTTACGACCACCAGACGTAGATGGGAGGAACTCTTTAAGGTTTGGACGGATCTGAAAGAGTTTGTTATCCGTCTGTGTATTCCAATCCTCCTGCCAGAGGTCTCTCACATAATCGTTAATTTTGGGTTTCAGATCTGAGCAAGGGATATATATGTTGGACAATTTCTCTCTTGTGGCATTCTTGGCTAAACGATCAACCATTTCGTTACCTCTGATGCCAACATGACCAGGAACCCAAGCTAGAATAATGTTGTAACCATCCATTTTCAACTTGCTAAAAAGTTCAAAGAAATGTAAAAGTTCTGGATGCTGAAGGTTGCGGCCAGCTATGGCCTCCAAAGCTGACAGCGAATCCGACAGAACCAGAAAGTCCCTCTTCGTAGATTGTGAAATTATTTTCAATGCCAGAACCAGAGCAGTAAGTTCAGCAGAATAGACAGAAGCATCTGGAGGTATATGTTTTAACAGTATCTGAGAAGGAGCACCAGGGCAATAGGCTGCACAGGCCACTCCATCTTCAGACTTGGAACCGTCAGTGAAAATTTTCTGACAGGATGGAAATTTTGAACAGAGGTCGGCATACAATGCCTTGTATGCCTGAGAGCTGGTAGACTCTTTACCAAAAGCTGCAGGATCAAAACGAATCTCTGGTGTGAAAAAGGTCCACGGAGGCTGATCCGGAAACTTGGAAAAATCCGACACAACTCCTAGGTCTAGACCTGCATTCCGCGCGCGAGGCTGCATACGAACACCAAACGGCGGAATACAGTTAGGGTTGTTTTCGAATTTGCTTTGAAACTGGGGGTCAAAGACACAGTCATAGGCAGGATTCTGTGGTTCTGAGAACAGTCTGATACAGTAATTTAGAGACATTTTCAGCCTGCGGTTGGACAGTGAGGGTTCACCTGCCTCTGCGTACAGGCTGTACACAGGGGTGGTGCGGAATGCTCCAAGACAGAGATGAAGCCCTTGATGGTGGATAGGGTCCAAGAGTTTTAGGTAAGACGGTCTTGCAGAGCCGTATACAGCACAACCATAGTCCAGTTTGGAGCGGACCAAGGCTCTGTAGAGGTGCAGCAAAGTTTTCTTATCAGCGCCCCAGTCAGTGTGTGCTACGACCCGCAGAATATTCAGAGTTTTCTGGCAAGAGGTTTTGAGGTTTTTGATGTGGCTGAGAAAGTTGAGTTTTTGATCAAAAATAACTCCTAGGAATTTGGCTTCTTTTACAGCTGGAATGGTGGACTTATCCAGACAAATTTCAGGATCAGCAAAAAATTGACGAAAATTGTGAAAATGGATTGACTGAGTTTTGGTACGTGAGAAGGTAAACCCGTTTTCCTCGGCCCACTGTTGGATCTTGTTGACACAAAGTTGGAGTCGACGCTGTACGCTGGCGTAAGAAGCTCCAACTGCGTACAGCGCAAAATCGTCAACAAACAGTGAGGACTCAGAACCCTGGCTTACAGATTTCACAATGTCGTTGATTTTAATGCTGAAAAGGGCAGGAGAAAGGATGCTCCCTTGAGGGACACCCAACTCCTGCCCATGGATGTCAGAGAGTGTGGTGCCAACACACACCTGGAACTGTCGATCAGCCAAAAAGTTCTGTATAAACAGAGGCAGGTGACCACGGAAACCAAATCTGTGCAGGTCCAGAAGAATTCCTGATTTCCATGTGGTGTCATACGCTTTTTTGAGGTCGAAAAAGATAGCGACCACATGCTGTTTATTGACAAAGGCATTGCGGATGGTGGTTTCCAGATGGATTAGATGGTCAACTGTCGAGTGGTACTTCTGGAACCCGCACTGTTCACTGGCCAAAAGGCCATCGGTTTCCAGCTTCCACATCAAACGGGAGTTGACCATCTTTTCCATCAACTTACAGAGGCAGCTAGTCAGAGCTATTGGACGATAGTTGGAAGGGTTGGTAAGGTCCTTTCCAGGCTTTGGAATTGGAATGATCAGGGCTTTCCGCCAGGAGGGCGGAAAGTACCCTGTGGTCCAGATATGGTTGTATACTTTAAGAACAGTCTGGAGACAGCTTTCTGGAAAATGTTTCAAAACCTGATAATGAATATCATCCAGACCAGGCGCAGAATCAGTGCAGGTTTGTAAAGCTGTTTTCAGTTCATTGATTGAAGAAGGGAGATTGTAGGCTTCAGAGTTGTCTGATGTGAAAATGTATAAAGATTTCTGAGTTGTTTGTTTCTTAAAAAGGCTGCAGATTTATTTGAAGATGAGGAGTTCTGTTGGATGGTGGAGGCCAGCAGATTGGCAACAGCTTGTTTGTCAGTGATCAGAGCATCGGCAAGTTTCAAGTGATGAATGGAGGGGTTGGTGTTTTTCCCTTTGATTTTTCTGATGATGTTCCAGACTTTTTTCTTTGAAGTTTTAGATGTCAGCCCGGAGCAAAAGTTTCTCCAAGACTGACATTTACTGATTTTGAAAGTGTGTCTCGATTTGCATGGAGTTTCTGATGGCTCGAGCGTTGGGACCTGAAGGTTGTTGGTATACCCGACGCTGAGCCCGTTTGCATACCTTTGAGATGTGTTGGCAGTCTGAAATAAACCAGGGTGTTTTTGGCATTTGGAGTTTGTCGGAAGACAGTGGAATACAGGTTTTAGCACAGTTTATCACAGTATTGGTCAGAGATTCTGCTGGGTCTGGACTCTGGAGAAAATCAGTGTCCTGGAATTCTTTTGAAATAGTGGTTACAAAAAGATTCCAGTTTGCCTTCTTATAATTAAGATGTTGTGAGACAGAGACGTTTTCAGTTAATAAGGGTTTTAAAAGAACAGGGAAATGGTCACTTCCGTGCAGATCGTCATGGACAGACCACTTATAGTCCAGGACCAGCGAGGGGTCACAAATCGACAAATTTAAACACGAAAGTGAACCTGTGGAAGAGTGGAGGTAAGTTGGAGCTCCATCGTTCAGACAACACAAATCAAAGTCTGAAAGGACATCCTCAAGAAGCAGACCTCTGGATGACGAACTGACACTATCCCAAAGAGGATTGTGACCATTAAAGTCACCCAACAGCAAAAAAGGTCGAGGAAGTTCTCCGATCAGACTGACAAGGTCCTGACGACAAACCGGGACAGAAGGTGGCAGATACAGTGAGCAGATTGTAACAGTCTTGTGGAGAGTGACTCTCGCAGCTACAGCCTGAAGGGAGGTAGTCAGAGCGACAGGACTAAACAGCAAAGTTTTATGTAAAAGAAGGGCAACACAGCCCGACAGTCCCAATGTGGATGGTTGTGCAGGTTTTGAAAGAATATTAAAGCCAGAAAGAGTGAAGGTCTTCTGGCTTTGAATTTTAGTTTCCTGAAGAGCCACGATGGAAGGTTTTATAGTTTGACACAGAAGTTGCAGCTCCTCAAAATTTGAATTTAGGCCACGGATATTCCAATGGATTAGTTTACTACTGTCCATGGTGCAGAGGATGAATAGGAGAGAAGTCAGGTCATCTCCTCGTCATCGTCTGTGTTCAGTGGAGCAAATTTATTGCTTAGTTTCACTGGACTGTTTGGGTCTTCAGACCTGCTGGCAGACTTGCCCACAGGTGAAGAAGGTCTGGATTTTGGAGATGGTGGAGGTTTCTTCCTCATCTCCACACTCGGTTGAACTCCCTTGCCTGTACGAGCACTGCTCAAGGAAGTTCGAGATGGGAGGCCTGGCTTTTTGATCTGCCCAGCAGCAGATGGAGTAGACTGCTGGGCAGTCTGAGGGGTGTGGGATTTTTTGCCTCCACCAGGGGCATCCACTTTGGGTTGGGAGGTGGTGGACTTGCTTCCACCAGAGTTTACCAGTCTTCCTTGCAGCGTTTTAGAGAAAATAAATTCATCAGTCTGGCAGCAGACTGACCGGGTCGAAACTTTCTTTACTGCTGAAGCATATGAAGACGCTGTTGGCGTCTGACTGCCAACAACCTGCTTACGTGCCTCAAAAAACGAGATCTTCTTTTCTGTTCTAACTTTCTGGATGTTGGACTCCTGGATCCAGACAGGGCAGTTGCGTGAAGAGGAGGGGTGGTCGCCACCGCAGTTCGCACAATGCGCTGGGTCTTTACACGGCCCATCATGGGTTGCCTTGCAACAAACACCACACACCTCCTGCCCAGAACAGCGGTCTCTGACATGTCCAAACTTCTGGCATTTGAAACACCTCAATGGGGATGGGACATATAGTTGGACACGGACATTTAAGTACCCTACTTTAATGATCGGAGGTAACAAAGGGTTACAGAATGTCAGAAAGAGGGTGTTGGTGGGCACTCTTTCTGCACCTTTTTTGACTGTCACCCTATGCACCTCTGTCACACCCTGGGATGCAAGTTTCGCCTTGATCTCTGCCTCTGAGACACCTTTAAGATCTGGGCATCGAATCACTCCCTTAGAGGAATTCAGCTGTTTATGGGGAGTCACCCGGATCTCTCTGTCTACCAGCTTTGTAGCTTTCAGCAGCTGCTCTGATTGTTTCTTAGTCTTGCATTGAATAAGAAACGTGCCATTTCGGTGTCGTTTAATGGACTGTGGGTCTCCTGCAATACCTTGGAAGCCCTTCTGTATTGCAAACGGGCTTAGTGCAGAAATTGGTTTGTCCTGCTCCTTGCTTTCCATTACTAGCCAAGAGGACCAGAATCCTGACATCTTCCTTGTTTCTATATCAGAATCCGAGTCTGCATCAGACTCCTGCGACATTCTTCGTGAAATTAGATTCACTTTTCTTTTTTGGGGGGGTGGTTGTTTGGTGAAGAAGCCATATTTAGAGGAATAAAATTTCATCTCTCCCTTACCCACCCACCATGGATTCCAACTAAGGGGCCAGGGCCAAGAAATCATTGTCTTGACCCCTTCCAGGTTTAGGAGAGATATACAACAGACAGAAACCTACCAACCCTATCCCCCCTGATCGTGCCCAACTCCCGGGAACAGAGAGCTGAGCACTGCAGGCCAGGCCTTGGCCAGCCGGAGAACTGCCTGTTTTGACCCAGCCCCATCAAGGGGAAGCCGATTGATACACCCGGGCCAGAGTGTACCCCCTGTCTAGGAGAGGTCCGAGCCAAAGTGATGTGTTGAGGGCGCTGGCCCTCTCAATCAGCAGGATCTCATTCCCCTCCGTCACAGGTCGCACCGCACGGCAAACGCGGCGGATCTTAAGAAGACCGCAGAGAGAAAAAGAGTGTAGAAAAGAAGACTTGAAGGGGAGACGAAGATAGAAAAGAGCCAAATAAGAAAGGCAGAAAACAAGAAAAGGAGAAAGGCGGGTTACTATTAGTCAGGATCCTCACCCTTAGCCTATCTGACATGGGAAGCCCTACCAGGGGCATCAACTCCTTACCACGTTGTGCTTAGGCCAGATAGCATCCTGTCTTTTCAGGCCTAGAAGCATTGTAAAGAAGACCAGCCTATCGTCAAGTATTGATGCCCCCGCCAGCAAAGCCTAAGGGATCACAGGACCACGCAAGCTCCGACCACGGCAAGGTTGCAACCCCCGGAGGGTGTTGTGCATAATTTAGAAGTTGAAAGATTGATGTTAGAGTACGAGCATAAGTATCTGTTAATGTGGGAATTTTTTTTTGGTTTTTTTGTTAAGCCTTTCATTGTAATGCGTACTGATATCTCTATGATTTCACTTTCCCTTTTTTTAGTGTTCTTATTTTTCTAGTGTAACCTTTTAGTATAAATCTTTTTTTGTTTCAAAAGATTACTGAAAGATGGCAGAGGTGACCTTAGACAGTATTGCTGAAGAACTAGCAGCTTTGAAAAATAATGCTCAGAGGGTAATTATAGCTCCAAGGGAAAAATCAATCAAGGCATTTTCAGGGACAGGTCACCCAACAGTGGAAGAGTTTGAAAAAGATGTTAAAAATATTTGGTCAAGTAGGGGTCTCCAAAAAGCGGATCAAGGTGAAAAGATAGATGTCATTTAAAGCCACTTGACAGAATGTGTCAAGAGTGAACTGTTGTGTCATCCCAAGGATGACACAAATGACTCCGATAAGCTTTTCAAAATTCTACATTGGGTGCGGGGGGGGGGCAATGGTCTGTCAGTCTGCTGCTGGGGACTTTTTACTCCATCTCACAGAGGGGGTATGAAGGGGTTAGGGAGTATTCCCACAGGCTGAATTTACGGATGTGACGAGGAGGCAATGGAAAGAGGATGCAACGCAGCAGTCGCTGGATCAAAAAATTCTGCAAGACCAGTTTGTGGCTGGTCTCTGCAATGGTCAGTTGAGAAGGTGTCTGAGAGAGCAGACACACAAAATCCTAAATTCCTCCTTAGAGCTTAGAGATGAGGCTCTAAGATGGATGGAAGATGAGGAGAAAGAGGGTGCTACGGAAGCTGTCTCGGCTCGGGCGGAGGCATCTGTTAAGCAGATCCAAGCCATGGAGGCCATTGTAGCCAAATTAGATAAAATGGAGGGCAGGATGAGACAGATGGAGGAGCAGCTCTGTGCAGAGAAGCGCCCAAAGCCACAATCAGGGGGTGCGGCAGGCAGACGGAAACTGGCATTTGCCAGAGATGGAAGGCCAATATGTCTGGGTTGCGATAGGTCAGGCCATATTCGCCGCAACTGTCTGGATCTGCCGAGGCAGGGAAACAACATTCCTCAGTAGTGACGAGTCGCACTGCTGAGGGGCAACCTTCCGGCTCACTCAATAAAATCCTAGGGAGATGTCCGTATGCCAAGGTATTGATTAACAAATAAGTTGATGCCCTTGTGGACACTGGGTCACAGGTCACCATGATGGGGAAAGGCACATTCAAAGAACTCTTTGGGTGCTCTCCCCTACAACCAGTGGCTGGTTGGCTGCGAGTCACTGCAGTTAATGGCTTATTCCCTACGTAGGATATTTCGAAGCCGACGTGGAAATCTGGGGCACCACGGTAAGGGGTAAGGGCATTCTGATGAGGTCCTCTACATCCGCATCGGATGTTCCTGTCATCCTAGGGATGAATGTGCTGCGGGAGGTAATGCCAGATGTCAGTGCCCCAGTGGTGCAGGGTTTTGCACAGGTGGCAGGAAGGGAGTCGGTGTATATCCCGCCTCAGGCAATAATCAGCTTCAGGGCAACTGGGGCAGTAGATTGAACACTGCAGGATCAGGAAGTGTTGACTGAGCCGCTTCTGGACTTCAGTCACAGAGGTTTGCTTGTCCCATCCACGGTAAGCAAGGTGAAAGGCAATTGTTTTTTTGTTCAGGTCATTAATGTCAATGACGAAGGTGTTGTCTTGAGGCCAGGGACAAGAGCTGGCACAGTGCAGCTATTCAAACAGGAGCTGCTCCCAGGCAAAGTGTCAGTGGAAGTTAGCTGCAATCAGATCCATGTCTCAGTTAACTCCACTGACAGGGACAGTGAGGTACAAGGCGGCGAGTGCCCGTTAACCTAGAGGGTACAGACTGCACTGACAGCCAAAGGCAGCAGCTACAGGAGTTGCTGAAAGCCAATGCGGACCTGTTTTTCGCGATGACTGTGACCTGGGGTACACAGACAGGGTCACACACAAGATCCGCCTTAAAGATGATGTCCCTGTGGCCTCAACCTTTCGGAGAATCCCACCAACGCAGTACCAGGAGGTAAAGGAGCATATCCAAACTCTCATGGACAGAAAGATTATCCAGAAAAGCTCCAGTACTTATGCATCCCCGGTAGTAGTTGTCCAAAAGAAGGACAACTCTATCCGCCTCTGCGTCGATTACCGTCGCCTGAATGAGAAGACCATACCAGATGCCTATCCTCTCCCAAGGATGGATGATTCATTAGATGCACTTGGAGGGGCTAAGTTGTTTTCCACTCTGGATTTGGCAAGTGGCTACCATCAGGTTGTCATGGCGGAGGAAAATCCTCCTGGTGTAAATTGTATTTCAACGTTTGCGTGAGGTCGGGCTGAAGCTCAACCCCCAGAAATGTCATATTGCACAACGGCAAGTTGAGTATTTGGGATACACGGTCTCGTCTGAGGGAATTGCAACCTCAGACTTGAAGATCAAAGCCGTAGCAGACGGGCCAAGACCACAATCTCTACGAGAGCTGAGATCTTTCCTTGGGTTTGCCAGCTACTACAGGCGTTTTGTGAAGGGTTTTGCCAGTCTAGCCAAACCACTTAACCAACTGGTCTCTCTGACACACCAGCAAGAGAAAGAAAAGAAGCGGAAGAGCCAGCTGGTATCTATTGTGAATGCATGGAATCCTCAGTGTCAAAAGGCATTTGAGGATCTAAAAAAAGCTTTGACCTCTGCACCCGTACTAGGGTATGCAGATTTCAAACTGCCTTTTGTCCTGGAAACAGATGCTTCCTTGGACAGCTTGGGGGCAGTGCTCTCACAACATCAGGGAGGAGAGCAGTGGGTTGTCGCATATGCCAGTCAGTCTCTCCGTCCATCAGAGAGAAATATGCTCAACTGCAGTAGCATGAAGCTGGAGCTCTTGGCACTTAAATGGGCCATGTGCAAAAAGTTTCGACCCTACCTTCTGGGCACCCACACTGTAGTTCTGACTGATAACAACCCCCTTAGTCACATCCAGACAGCCAAATTAGGGGCAGTAGAGCAAAGATGGGCAGTTGACTTGGCATGTTTTGACTTCACCGTGAAGTATCGATCGGGGAGGGAGAACAGGAATGCTGATGCATTATCTTGAAACCCTGTGTCTGGGCCAGAGGGTCCTGGCGAGGAGGAGGTGAGTGCAGTCTCATGTAGTGGGACACACATGGGCAGAACAGTGCATGAAATCGTTCATCGCACAACGGTGGAACCATTGGAGGCAATCCAAGCAAAAGCTGACCTCCCCTCTGTCTCTCTTCCTGAGCCACCCCCAGCTATGCAATTCCCTTCATTATCGCTTTCTGAGATACAGGAAGCACAGTGGAAGGACAGAAGCATAGCCTCTCTCATCCCGTTTGTGGAGTCCCATTGTCGTCCTCCCGGAAAACAAATTCGGACCATGGATGCTGACCAGAAAGCCCTTCTGCGGCATTTTGACCAGCTGCATCTCAAAGAGAAGGTACTTTACGGAGCGGTGGAGGATGTGACAGAGGGACGGGTGTCACAGCTCGTTGCCCCTGAAGGCCTTTGTGCCCGTCTCCTCCACATGGCACACCAGGACTGTGGTCATCCAAGGGCCAGAGAGGACTCTTGGTCTTCTCCGACAGCGAGTGTTTTGGCCCAACATGCATCTAGATGTGGATGAATGGTGCAGGCGTTGCCGGCGCTGTCAGACAGCCAAGGTGCAGAACAAAGTGGCCCACACCCCTATGGGTCATCTGCTGGCTACCAAACCCCTTGAGGTCATAGCAGTTGACTTCACTGTACTGGAGCCCGCCAGTGATGGCACAGAAAATGTTCTAGTCATCACAGACATTTTCACCAAATACACAGTGGCCACCCCAACATGGGATCAGACATCCGCTGTTGTAGCCAAAGCTCTGATCCAGAACTGGTTCCAGCATTATGGTATCCCACAGCGGATTCACTCTGATACGGGGCGTTGTTTTGAGTCGGCCATAATTCATGCATTATGCCGCCATTACGGGATAACAAAGTCCCGCACCACCTCATACAACCCTGCAGGAAACGGCCAGTGCGAACGGTATAACAGAACAATGCACAACTTGCTCAGGACTCTCCCTGAAGAGCAAAAACGTCGCTGGTCGCAGCATTTGGCAGAGATAACGTGGATGTACAACTGTACACCACACAGTGCCACAGGGGTGTCCCCATTCTACCTCATGTTTGGGAGGAAACCCCGGCTCCCCATTGATATCTTTCTGGGAGAGAAAGAAGAGGAGTGGAAGGCAGTCATGCCAACCCAGTGATTGGAGGGACATGTAGAGCGTCTGAGAGTGGCTCACAGAAAAACAGGGAGCAACTCCACATTCATGCTTCCAAGAGGAAGGCCAGGCAAGACCAGGGCAATCCCACCCCAGACCTCCAACCGGGAGATCTTGTCCTGACCAGAAAGCATAGGCCAGGGCGGAATAAGATCCAGGATATCTGGGGGGAGCGGATCTTCTTTGTGGTTCAGGTGCCTGGACCCAGAGGTGGGCCATTCACCATTGCCCCACTGGATGGTGTTGGCACTATTATGAAGGTGAACAGGCATGAAATTTGCCAGTTTCTCCCCTCTGTTGTGGAGCCTCTTGCAAAGATGGATCCTGAGAGAAGTTCTGAGCCACCTCCAGCAGTGACCACACATCTGGAGTGGCACATTGTCCCATGGTCCACTGACAAAGGGAGTCAGGGAATCTCCCCTGAAACCCCTCCTATCCCACCTGCTGCCCCATAGTCCCCTGATCAGCATCCACTGACAGACTGTCTGCAGATCTGCCCGCTCCAACAAGGGGGTTCCCCCATGCTGGAAGTGGAAGTGAGAATGTTTGGTGTGTGGATAGCATGTTAGGATAGGCATGCACCTCCTTCATCTTTTGGAATCTTTTGTTTCTTTTTTTTGTTCTTTTTGTCATGGGCATGTGAATATATTCAGCCAGGTAGACACTTTTTTTTGTTGGGAAAGGTTTTTTTGTTGGGTTGTTTGATAATGCTTTCAACTTGGCTGAGGGCAGTTCATTTGCGTGTATTGATAACAGACGTTTGTTGAACATTGGATTATTTTTTTGAAGGTTTTGTGAAGAAAAGTTGGTAGCATCTGTGTATTCAATGTGGGCATTTAATGGGGTATGAAGCACTACCTTTTAAAAGAGAAGTTGTCTTGCATCCTGGTATGTAAGAATGAAGATTGACAGATGTTGAGTTCAAGACAGTATAGGCAATAAATGGCCATGCTGCCCCTGAATGCTTTATTGGGAAAGATGCAATTTCAAGACTTACTTTAAAAAGGAAGATCTGAAAAATGGCAGACTTGAGGGCTACAAGCGAAACATGGACTCTTGTTGGGAAAAGGTGAAATCGATGTCCTACTGAATGCGATGCTCGGTTTTGGAGGCGACAGAAAAGCGTGAAATTGGCACTTTTAAGTCCCAGGGAGGTGTTTTGGTGTTGTAAGCCCAGGCCCGATTGGTTTTGTAAACTGCTGTCCCTCTGTTCTCTTGGTCTGTATGACTGCGATTTGTTTTTCTGTTGTACTATATTGATCTTTTGATGAACCATTTGGCACGTTTGATTTTGTTATGTGTGCTGATACCATTTTTTTTTCTGTTTTGAATTCTAACAGAATCTACCTTGTCGGTTTAACTGCTGTCACACTGTTGGTTGAATTTTTGCTTGACAATTTACCTGTTGAGGGTTATATTGTCGCCAAGGATTTTTTGTGTATTTTTGTGTGCAAACGGCATGCTATACTATATTAGGCAAAGTTATGGAGACCATAACTGTCAGCAGGGGAGATTTGTGGCTGGACAGATGTTTACTTCTGCAAATGTTTAATATTCATGCCCTTAAAGAGCATGTTTCGTTTTACTGTTGCTATTTTTATTCTTTTGTATGTAGTTGAGCTGATAACGGTAGTGCAAGTGCATAGGGATTTCAGTGAATTCTGACTTTTTGTCGAAAGAGTTATCCTCCTTGGTGCCAAATTAGCTTGGTTCCAGAATGATCTTTAGGAATGCCAGTGGACGAGTAGGAATACAATGGTTGGTTTGTAAACATAATCAGTCTACTTGGCATAATCTCTGTCTAGGAATGTGCACAAACTACCTGACATTTATGGATATCTATTCATGGTAATGACAAAGCATTAATTAATACTGTTATCTACTGAAGCTCAGGGCCTATATTCTGCTGCGTATTAGCTGTTGGTGTAAACAGGAGGCAATAATACCAGCCTCCCGCCAAAATGCCATCTCTTCCCCACTGCTTGTCACAGCTAGCAGAGCTCTTGCCTGTTCATTTGAGGAAGGAAAACCAGTATACTATTTGCATAATGTCTTTAGTTTTTCAGCAACTTTTTTCCTCCCCACACTTTCGTTTGGTTTCATTTACTACTCTTCGCTGGCTGCTTTGGGGTGCTATTGGATTCTTTTTTGCACCCTTGGTGGTGAGAACACCACAGTATTATGGACTGTGGTGTGTCTCTATTTGACGCCAGGAGTGCAGACACAACCAGCCGTGTCTCCCTGATGAGTTCCGACCCAGCGGACGAAAGGCCTCGGAGCAGGCAATACAAATATATCTGCCTTCAAAAGGGATTGCGATGGTTCCCTTATGCAGCTAGTGAAGAGTTTTCATATCTGTAACATATTTTCTTAATTTCATGTTCCCAGTTTCTCTATCTTCAACCCCCCCCCCCCCCCCCCCCCCCCACCTTAAGTCCAAATCTTTGCCAAGTCATTACTAGGAAGACAGTTCAGTTGTTGGCCTGCGCTTTTTTTTTTCCCCCACTATTAGATTGTTCGTCTATGTATCTGTCTGACTTTATTCAAGTTTAAAAGGCTGTGCCAGTCTTGAATGAAAGTTGCTCTGTGTTAGGTTTTCTTATGGGAGCAAAAAATACCCCACTTGTTTACTGTTTCATGCTGGTTAGCCACAGACTCAACACAAAGATGATTATCTTTTGAGATGACGCCTGTTCCACACCAGAGAGGTGGCCGGGACAGATGAATGGGTGCGTGTCTCAACACCCTGTCCTGAGGTTGGTTTGGTTTTGATTGACTGATGAACTGAAATAAACAAAAGTCAAACGTCAACATGGTCTTGGGTGATGGATGGATGGCTCTCCCCCCTCTGCCCTTGACTGCTTACAAGTGTAAGACCTGAATGAAATTCCATAGCATAATGTTCATCTTCTCGATCATCATCAAAAATAACAAGGAAAAAAAAAAAGAACATCAAATTCTGTGGCCCTTCATGTTCTGCTCTCCTGTTGACCCCAGTTGCAATTACCTCTCTTTGTCAATGCTCTTGCTTTGTTATCAGCACAGATTCATGGAGACTTTCATTGGATGAACATGATGGCGCCATCCAGAGGGAGAGCTCACTGACACTGATTCTACAACTAAGCAATTATTGTCATCAGTCAGGGGCTTAGTAGGTGTGTTCTGCATACGCTCGATCAGAACAGGTGCCACTGAACATCACAGGTGACATTGCAGCTGTGCAGTGTCTCCACTGGACTTCTTCCTGTGGATTGCAAGTACTTGAACTGTGGCAGGACAGACTATGCTGTGGCTATGGATAGGGTAAGGGGGGAGGGGGGATGTGGATGAGCAATGTGGGTGCAATGGCACTGAGATAGCTTAGAAGATAAGACAGAAAAAAATTACTTAATACTGGTTAACGCAAGCACTGAGAAGCAACACAAAACTGAGCACTGATTTGCAAGGTTCCTTCCATTTTATTGTTCAACGGAAGAAAAATAATGTGGACCATGAAACTACTGTACATCTCATTTCTTGTTATATATATATATATATATATATATTGGGTATTTATATAGCGCCTATCCTCGGTCACAGACCAAGCTCTAAGCGCTTTACAATAAACACACTACCTCACTCACTCAACGGGCTGCCTACCCAGGTAGAGCCGGCCGAAGAGCAGCCTACTGGCGCTCATTCAGTCGTTTCCTGTACCATTCAAATATCAGTCACTCATTTTCATTTATCTCATTTATTCCTCCAGTTCCTCACATAGGATGCATGCGATGTTTATACGTGTCCTCCATTTCCACCGGTACACAATGGCACACGATAACAGTAAGTGACAATTTTTGTGGCTTGGTAAGAAATACCAGGCGGCTATCTTCAATCTACATCAATTTTGCCAGGGCAGCGGGGAACCCCCCTGCTCTTTTCGATTTTCAACTGCTGTGGGTTCTTTAACGTGTGCAGGGGGCCAGGAAGGCACATGGGTCCGACTCGCTTATAGTCCCCATCCGATGACGTTCAGTTCCATTTGTCATTCAAACTGGGAAAGAAAGGCAGGGCTTGAACCCACGCACTTCTCACATGTTGGATTGGCAGGCGAACGTCTTAACCACTCTGCCACCTTTCTTCCTGCAACCAAGCTGACCACAAGGAGTACATATTACATCTCACCATCACTCATTTGTCAGCTATGGCTGTCACACTGTCAAAATAAGCTCCATGCACATTCATTTAAAAAAAAAATTTAGAAAAAGGTAAAACACTCATCCTATCAATAAATCCAGTCCGCTCTGATCTCGAAGCATCAACAACGATTGCTGCAGTGCATGTGTTCAAAGAGCGCTGTCAAGACACAGAGTGCCATTACAGGGTTCCTACAGACTTCCAAGAACAAAATTCAAGGAGTTTTCAAGGAGCGTTTTTTTTACTTCAAGGCTACAATACTTGGGTAAAAATTGAAAAAAAAGAAATGGCAGTTTGATTTTTCTGTGTTCAGATTGATGAAAAAAATTATTTACAAACAAATTTTTGTGTACAAAGGAAACAACAAAAGAATTTGTTTTTAAATAATTTTTTTCATCAACCTGAACACAGAAAAATCAAACTGCCATTTCTTTTTTCTTGTTTTTATCAGTGTGAGTGCGCCAGTACACCACACATTAGAACATTAACAAATCCAGACTCTTTGTATTAAACGCCAAAACACTAAAATCAGCAAAAAAAAATGTCCATTTCTAAGAGAACATACCGACTATGCATGGTGTGTAAGAGAATGGTAAGAGGAAAAAACGAAAAAAAAATTAGTAAAAAAAAGAAAAAAGAAATTAACATCGTCGCAATCCTGCATTAACCAAGGGAGAGAATTTGTAACTTCATCAAAATTGATGAAGTTACAAATTACCTCCCTTGGTTAAATACGGCAAATTAGGATAGCTACCATGTTCGTAAAAATTTTGTTTTTAAATTATTTTTCATTAGCCTCAACACAGAAAAATCAAACTGCCATTTCTTTTTGCCACATAAAAAATTTTGGAGCCCATGGCTTGATTTTCAAAAGTTTTCAAGGAGGTTTGGTCAACAGAACCACATTTTATTGATTTTCAAAGGTTTTCAAGGTCTTGAAATTCGCTCTCAGAATTCAAGGAAAGTACGAACGCTGCATTAAAGGCAGAGAGAAGGGCCATTCTGCATTTGCTGTCATAGCAGGAAATTGTTTTGAATGAAAGCACACTGTGCAACAAGGCCTTGCCTGTTAACACCCCCTAGTGAGAATTCCTGAGCTCAGTTTTTTTTCTTTTCTAAAATTTTACGAGCAAATTTGGAGGGATCTAATTTTTCATGACTCACTCTCTAACAAACACTTTACACAATCACACCAACATCAATCGTAAACACACAGATAACATTACTGAGGACAGCATCACAAGACAACTGACCACGGTCAACTTTCAAAGGTCAGAGACGGACTGCTCATACTGTGGAGCTCTTCATCAAAAATCTCCATGGGCAAGTCTTTAGAGTCACCCTCCCCTGCCCTGGTCGGGCACGGAGGATGGTTCTCTGGCCTTGGACAACGTGTGGGCAGAATGGTGTAGTAGACCCTAAATATTTGCTGCTGACTCGACACTTTCTTGACAGCTGGAACAAAAAATGCAAACAAAAAGAATGCACAAACAGTTATGGCTGAGGACAGATGGCAGATGACAGCACTCCAATACAGATTCAGGGAAAAGCAAGTGTTAGGATTAAAATTTTACTTAAAAGTACAAGAAGCATGCAGCATGGGAGATAAGATAAGATAATGTTGCTTATAGCCCAGCCGACCGCAAGGGGCCACATCAGGGCTGTCACCACGTTAAAATCAACTCACAAGTCATTAAAAAAAAAAAAAAAAAAAAAACTTTCACACATCTCTCTAAATGACATCTTCTAGAAACGCACCAGAAACTTCGTTAAAAATCTTTCATCCGTAAAATCTTAAATCAGATGAAAAATGTTAATCTCTCTCAAAAACTCAAGGATCACGTCAGGCGGGACATCCCTGAACAGGATCTTCATGGACTCCGCTGTAAAATGTTTGTGTCTCACATCGTGCAAGTCCCAACACTCTAAAAGAATATGTTTCATTGTGAGTGGCACATGACATGGAATGCACCACGGTGCTTCTTCACTCTTTAAAAGGTAGGAATGAGTAAAATACGAATGGCCGGTGTGCAGCCGGCACAGAACCGTTTCCTCTTTATGACCACCAGACGCAGATGGGAGGAACTCCTTAAGGTCTGGACGGATTTGAAAGAGTTTGTTATCCGTCTGTGTATTCCAATCCTCCTGCCAGAGGTCTCTCACATAATCGTTAATTTTGGGTTTCAGATCTGAGCAAGGGATATATATGTTGGACAATTTCTCTCTTGTGGCATTCTTGGCTAAACGATCAACCATTTCGTTCCCTCCGATGCCAACATGACCAGGAACCCAAGCTAGAATAATGTTGTAACCATCCACTTTCAACTTGCTAAAATGTTCAAAGAAATGTAAAAGTTCTGGATGCTGAAGGTTGCGGCCAGCTATGGCCTCCAAAGCTGACAGCGAATCCGACAGAACCAGAAAGTCCCTCTTCGTAGATTGTGAAATTATTTTCAATGCCAGAACCAGAGCAGTAAGTTCAGCAGAATAGACAGAAGCATCTGGAGGTATATGCTTTAACAGTATCTGAGAAGGAGCACCAGGGCAATAGGCTGCACAGGCCACTCCATCCTCAGACTTGGAACCGTCAGTGAAAATTTTCTGATAAGATGAGAATTTTGAACAGAGTTCAGCATACAAGGCCTTGTATGCCAGAGAGCTGGTAGACTCTTTACGAAAGGCTGCAAGATCAAAACGAATCTCTGGTGTGAAAAAGGTCCACGGAGGCTGATCTGGAAACTTGGAAAAATCCGACACAACTCCTAGGTCTAAACCTGCATTCCGCGCATGAGGCTGCATACGAACACCAAACGGCGGAATACAGTTAGGGTTGGTTTCAAATTTGTTTTGAAACTGGGGGTCAAAGACACAGTCATAGGCAGGATTCTGCGGTTCTGAGAACAGTCTGATATAGTAATTTAGAGACATTTTCAGCCTGTGGTTGGACAGTGAGGGTTCACCTGCCTCTGCGTACAGGCTGTACACAGGGGTAGTGCGGAATGCTCCAAGACAGAGACGAAGCCCATGATGGTGGATAGGGTCCAAGAGTTTTAGATAAGAAGGTCTTGCAGAGCCGTACACAGCACAACCATAGTCCAGTTTGGAACGGACCAAGGCTCTGTAGAGGTGCAGCAAAGTTTTCTTATCAGCGCCCCAGTCAGTGTGTGCTACGACCCGCAGAATATTCAGAGTTTTCTGGCAAGAGGTTTTGAGATTTTTAATGTGGCTGAGAAAGTTGAGTTTTTGATCAAAAATAACTCCAAGGAATTTGGCTTCTTTTACAGCTGGAATGGTGGACTTGTCCAGACAAATTTCAGGATCAGCAAAAAATTGACGAAAATTGTGAAAATGGATTGACTGAGTTTTGGTACGTGAGAAGGTAAACCCGTTTTCCTCGGCCCACTGTTGGATCTTGTTGACACAAAGTTGGAGTCGACACTGTACGCTGGCGTAAGAAGCTCCAACTGCGTACAGCGCAAAATCGTCAACAAACAGAGAGGACTCAGAACCCTGGCTTACCGATCTGACAATGTCGTTAATTTTAATGCTGAAAAGGGCAGGAGAAAGGATGCTCCCCTGAGGTACACCCAACTCCTGCCCATGGATGTCAGAGAGTGTGGTGCCAACACGCACCTGGAACTGTCGATCAGCCAAAAAGTTCTGTATGAACAGAGGCAGGTGACCACGGAAACCAAGTCTGTGCAGGTCCAGAAGAATTCCTGATTTCCATGTGGTGTCATATGCTTTTTCGAGGTCGAAAAAGATAGCGACCACATGCTGTTTATTGACAAAGGCATTGCGGATGGTGGTTTCCAGACGGATTAGATGGTCAACTGTCGAGTGGTATTTCCGGAACCCGCACTGTTCATTGGCCAAAAGGCCATCGGTTTCCAGCTTCCACATCAGACGGGAGTTGACCATCTTCTCCATCAACTTACAGAGGCAGCTAGTCAGAGCTATTGGACGATAGTTGGAAGGGTTGGTAAGGTCCTTTCCAGGCTTTGGAATTGGAATGATCAGGGCTTTCCGCCAGGAGGGCGGAAAGTACCCTGTGGTCCAGATATGGTTGTATACTTTAAGAACAGTCTGGAGACAGCTTTCTGGAAAATGTTTCAAAACCTGATAATGAATATCATCCAGACCAGGCGCAGAATCAGTGCAGGTTTGTAAAGCTGTTTTCAGTTCATTGATTGAAAAAGGGAGATTGTAGGCTTCAGAGTTGTCTGATGTGAAATTGTATAAAGATTTCTCTCTGAGTTGTTTGTTTTTCAAAAAGGCTGCAGATTTATTTGAAGATGAGGAGTTCTGTTGGATGGTGGAGGCCAACAGATTGGCAACAGCTTCTCTGTCAGTGATCAGAGCATCGGCAAGTTTCAAGTGATGAATGGAGGGGTTGGTGTTTTTCCCTTTGATTTTTCTGATGATGTTCCAGACTTTTTTCTTTGAAGTTTTTGATGTCAGCCCGGAGCAAAAGTTTCTCCAAGACTGACGTTTACTGATTTTGAAAGTGTGTCTCGATTTGGCGCGGAGTTTCTGATGGGCTCGAGCGTTGGGACCTGAAGGTCATTGGTATACCCGACGCTGAGCCCGTTTGCGAACTTTTGAAATTTCTTGGCAGTCTAAATTAAACCAGGGTGTTTTTGGCATTTGGAGTTTATTGGAAGACATTGGAATACAGGTTTTAGCACACTTTATCACAGTGTTACTCAGAGATTCAGCTGGGTCTGGACTCTGAAGAAAATCAATTTCCTGGAATTCTTTCAAAATATTGGTGGCAAAAGGATCCCAGTTGGCCTTCTTATAATTAAGATGTTGTGAGACAGAGGTGGTTTCAGTTAATACGGGCTGTAAAAGAACAGGGAAATGGTCACTTCCGTGCAGATCGTCATGGACAGACCACTCATAGTCCAGGACCAGCGAGGGGTCACAAATCGACAAATCTAAGCACGAAAGTGAACCTGTGGAGGAGTGGAAGTAAGTTGGAGCTCCATCATTCAGACAACACAAATCAAAGTCTGAAAGGACATCCTCAAGAAGCAGACCTCTGGATGACGAACTGACACTAATGCAGCATGGGCCACATGCATATATTAGGTGGGATTTGCTTTATGCCATTTTGTGTGAGGAAAAAAACGTAATAGGCATTTCTTACATTTCCCATCTGACATACCTTTATGAGAAATATGCTTTGAAACTATTTTGCACATGAACTTATTTCCCAATGTGCTCAAGTCTGATGAAACGGACGGATGTTTCTCTCATTTCACACCTTGAGCCAGAGAATAATGCCACTGGCAGACACCGACTGTCTCTCACCTAACGAAAGGTCGGACAGACCAGCTTCAGATTTTAAACATGATAAGAGCTTTATTCCACTGACCCATCATTAAGGCCAAGCTGCAGAACAAGTGGAAGCAGCAACATCCACGCCACAACAGTGCAGACCCGTACTACCTGCTGACTTGACGAGAGCAGGTAGTCATTTTCAGGCTCAGGACCGGCCACAACTGCCTGACACACCACCTATTCATTAAACTCCGCATCGGCAACACAGAGCAGTGCCCCTGCAGAACAGGCAGCCAGACAACAGAACATCTGTTGCAGTCCTGCCCGCTCCACCAGGCGCTCCAAGAGAAAACCTGGCCCGACTCAATACCAGTGGCCCGGAAGCTCTACGGAGGACTGGAGGACCTGCAACGTACTGCCATCTTTGTTGAGGAGACGGGAGAATCCATCTGAAGAAATGACGAACGAGACAACATTCCATTGACACTTAATCTCTGGGGTGCTACGCTGGAGATGACAAATATGCATAGAAATTAAGTAGGCGGATGTCACTGTTAATTGATGCCAATGCGATGCAATAGCTTGAACTTTAGTCATTTTACAATGGGCTTAAGTGGGGGTTTTTTTCCACATAAATGAATTATTTTTCCCCAACAGGATAAGTGCAATTTCTGCACAAAAAAAATTGTGAAAGCAAGGGGTCTTCCACATTTTTGTAAAAGCATGGGGGGGAGGGTGGGGGGGGGGGGGGGGTGTGGGAGGGGGCCCCCTAGTTTTTTCTTATGCAAAAACGGGTTGGGGTGGCCATTCATTTCTCCCTGCCATGATCACATTGTAAAGGAACTGCGTCCCTAATCTTGCAATGACGAAAGTCAGCATAGCTGGCTCCAGCACACATTTCTTTCATACCTGGTTCATTGACATACATAAGCACAATTTCCCTCTCCCCCATGCCTCTCCCCTCGTTTTTTCCCCCACTTCAGATTGTAAGTCCCCACTGTTGTTCCTATGTACCAGCATGTTGCTGAGGAACCCGATTCAGCCAGGCAAGATTCTGCATATGAAAGTTAGCATGAGATGTCAATCTCTGGTAAAAACACCCACACTGTCACACAAAGACAACATCGTTTTCCTCTTCAAGTGTGATTACCACTCAAGAACTTCATTTTTAGATGTATGAGGGGCATTTTTTTCCTTTGTTTTTAGCTTGTGGAATTTTTGCCAGACATGAAGACAAAATACTGTCAAAGCCGCTTATAACGAAGTCGGGTGTAACGAATACCGGATATAACGAAGTGAAAAGATTGGTCCCGGCAAAAATCCTTCTTTACATGACTGAAAATACGTTGGATATAACGAAGTGAAAAGATTGGTCCCGGCAAAAATCCTTCTTTACATGACTGAAAATACTTTGGATGTAACGAAGTTGGATATAATGTTATGCCGCCTATAACGAAATGGTTTGGGGGTCCCCAACATGGAATCACACTGGTTATAATGAAGCAGCTGCCTATAACGAATCATATGTTAGGTCCCATGAAGATTCCAAGCCGGATATAATGAAATGTTTACGTTTGTGTTCGGGAACTATTTCTCGGAAATGGTTAGTTCGCTGCAATGTATATTGATTCATCAACATGAACTCCCCATCACCAATACCATCTTCCAGCAGGCACACAAGTTCAAGAACACGTGGATACACCCCCGAACCCAAACAATGGCACATGCTTGGCTATGTTATTGTTCACCAGAGTGACATAACTTGATGTCCTCATTACACGCTGCATGAGGGGAGCTGACTGTTGGTCCGATCACCGCCTGATCAGGAGCAAGATGAACATCCAGCTTGCCCTAAGAACAAATCAGCCACAGACAAGCCCCCGAGAAGGCTGAACATTACTCGCCTGTGTAACAGCAGAGATATTCTGCAAGAAAGGATCCAGGAATGTCTGTCGAACACTGATCTCAATGGAAAAGACACTGGCAAGAAATGGAAAGCCTTCAAAGAATCCCTGTACAATGCTGCAGCAGACACCTTGGGCTTTGTTGAACACAGACGTAGAGATTGGTTTGATGAAAATGACTCAGAGATTAACAAGTTCATAGACAAGCTACACAAGATCCACAGAAATCACCTCAGTGACAAGACCTGCAAGAACAAGAAACAGAAGCACCAGCAAGCCAGGCAGCTCAACCAACAGGAACTTCGGCAGATGAAGAACGATTGGTGGGAAAAGAAAGCAGAAACTTTGCAAGCTGTGGCTGGCATCAACGACATGAAAATACTTCACGAGGGCCTTCACACTAACTGTGGACCAAAGACTACTGGTCAACACCCATGCTTCTGACCAGACCACACTGCTGACTGATAAGACTAGCATCTTTACTCGCTGGGCTGAGCACTTCAATGCTCTCTTGTACAGAGACTCGTCAATATCTGAAAAAGCAACTGCAGTGCTCCCCTAAGTGTCAGTGATAGAATCTTTGGCAGACCCTCCTTCCAGTGCAGAGACTGCGAAGGCTCTAAATCAGACCACGTCTGGGAAAGCACCAGGAACAAATCAAATTCCAGCTGACATCTACAAGAATGGAGGTGAGGTACTCCTGGAAAAGTTGACCAACCTGTTCTAGTCCATAAGGGAAAAGGGAGAAGAGCCCCAAGACTTCAAAGACGCCTCTATTGTACACATCTACATGATGAAGAGTGATAAAGCGTCCTGTGACAATCATCGTTGGATTTCCCTTTTGTGTATCGCAGGAAAGATTCTTTCCAGAGTCATGTTGAACAGACTCATAACCCACATAGCAGACTCCATCTTCCCTGAATCACAGTGCAGGTTTCATGCAGGTAGGGGCACAACCGATATGGTGTTTGCTGTTCCCCAGCTACAGGAGAAGTGTCGTGAGCAGAATCAGGAGCTCCACATGGTGTCTGCTGATCTCACCAAGGCCTTCGATACTGTTAATCAGGCGCTTGTGGAAGATCCTTCACAAGTTTGGTTGCCCGGAAAAGGTCATCTCACTGATAGTTTCATTTCATGATGGTATGCAGATGAGGGTGCAAGAAAACGGAGATACCACTGACCCATTCCCAGTGAAAAACAGAGTGAAGCAGGGATGCGTATTAGCTCCCACCCTCTTTTTCATTCTGTTTGCGGCAATGCCGATTGCATTCCTGGACTGTGACAAGGCAGTATACATCCAGTTTCATTCAAATGGCGACCTCTTTAACCTTTGACGATTTCAGGCCAAGACTAAAGAATTTGATGCCCTTCTGAGAGAGTTTCTCTTTGCTGATGACTGTGCACTGGCCGCACACTCCCATGAAGATATCCAGTGCATCACAGATCGCTTTGCAAGGGCCTGTCAACGCTTTGGACTTACAATCGGTCTTGGTAAGACCGAGGCCATGTTCCAGCCTTCACTGTCTGGAGCTGGCAGTGCTCCACCACCACCTGTCGTTATCAACAACACAGAGATCAAAACTGTGGTTAAGTTCTGCTATTTGGGCAGCACTGTAAGCAGCAACGGATCTCTGGATGGAGAAGTCTGCTGCGCATCTCAAAGGCCAGCTCTGCCTTTGGCAGACTCTCAAAGAGTATGTGGTAAGACCATGGCATCAAACTGCATGCAAAGGTCGCTGTTCTGTCGCCAAAACATCCAACAACTTGAACAGTTCCATCAACGATGCTTGCGCAAGATCTGCAGCATCAAATGGAAACACAGAGCATCCAACCTACACGTCCACGTGCCCTATCCAGCATTGAGTGTATACTCATCAAAACGGAGCTCCGACGGACAGGACACTTTGTCCGTATGGAGGACAGCAGAATTCCAAAGATGCTGCTCTATGGACAACTAAAGGAAGGAAAACGTGACCAGGGAAGGCCTCTCAAGAAAAACAAAGACACCGTGAAGGCCAACCTCAGAAGCTGCAACATCAGCACTGCTTCCTGGGAAAATGTCACCCTTGACAGAACACAGTGGAACCAATGGTGTATCCAGGGCATAAATTCATTCAAGCACAACAGAAAAAGAGGAATCGGAAAAAACGGGCCCCGTCCTTGCAGGATTCCATTCCATGCAGCATCTGTGGACGACTTTGTGCCTCAGGAACTGGTCTTCATTCCCACATGAGGACCCACATCAGCAGATGACCTGCCTGCCTACTCATCCATCGGACACGACGGGATAATCCATCTTCATATTGCTTCATACAGTTGCTTGCTATGCTAGGGAGATGGAGGAGTGTCTGCATAGCACATGAAATGTAGAGGTTCCTATGCTTTGCTCTAAATAGAAATCACACATTTAAACATGTGTTTGACGAGCTGCATAACCTAAGCTTGTTTCACATTCTTATACAGCTTTAATAGGTAGATTGAATGTATGCAATATTGTTTACTCTTTGTTGTATGGTAAACATCACCTCAGTAATTCATAAGCAAATAAATCGTAATCTAATGTCTTATAATGCAAGTGGGGTCAAATTCAACGACTGTGGATGGAGAAGGGATTAGCGCTAGAGGGACGAGGGTGGGGTGAAGGAGAAGGAGGGTGTCAGTGTGTCAGGCTTTGATTTAATAGGCCATTTTATCATGGTGTCTGCACGTTGCAAAGGTCTGTCGCTAAAGTGAAAAATCAAAATAATTCAGGAGCTTGAAACCCAGCAAAATAGAAGATAAAAGCGGAAGAATTTAAAATTGCACCATCGACACTGGCAACCATTCTGGCTTCCAAGATGAAATGTAAAAGTCAGTATTTTGGAGGTGAAAACACTGTAGCATGCAATAACTCATTTTTAGGTACTTATTGGTGAGAATCAAACAAGAAGTTTGAAAGAAGTGCTGCACGTACATGTACTTGGGTGCCTTTGTATAATTGTGTGAGTTACTGTCTTACGAGGATGCAAAACAAAATTATCATCATTTTGAGATCTTTCTCTTAATTGTCCATGGTTGAATTGGTTTGTTTTTTGTTTTTTTGTCCAGCTGTGACAACTATCAACCTTACCTGTTCTTTCAAAGACTGTGACATTTGAGGGATTTGTTTTTCTGTCCAGTGTGGCAACAATTGTCTTTTTCTGTTGTTTCACAGAATGCAGATTTTTTTCGCTGTCCAGTGTGGCAACAATCGTCCTTTTTCTTTTTCATAGAATATACAAATTTGAGGGACTTTTCCGTCCAATATGGCAACAATCGTCCTGTTCTGTTATTGCACAGAATGTGAAAATTTGAGGGATTTTTTTCCTATCCAGTATGGAACAATAAACCTTATCAGTTGTTTCATAGAATGTGAGAATTTGACAAATTTCTCTTTTTCGTGAACATTTACATATCAGACATAACTGCCATTCCATGAACTGTATGAGTTATCTAATGTGTAATGCTAATAATAAAGAACTCATGATGGTATACACAAAGACATAATAACCCATCTGTGACTTTAGCTGCAATGATGCAGAAAAGTAAAAAAGAAAATCATTTTCTTTTCAAGACCTTAATGACACACTAATCATTTTTGGTTATTGTGATTTCTTGTCAAGCTGTGACAGGCACAAAAAATTGCTCTCCAGTACGGAAGAGTGCACATATTTCAAAGTTTTTATTTCCATACCAGTGCATTCTCCAATGACCTAATAGTGTGAAACAGTAAACGAACAGTACAGAAATCCCCCTTCTCCCCCTCCCACCTTCAGATCATGGCGCCGTGTAATGCCTTCTGACAATCTGTTCTTCTGAAGTCTTCAGAATAATAGGCCTACAGTGATTTTTGTTGGCCTGTTTTACTTGTTATCAGTTTCTAAGCCTTCGAATTGCAATATAGGCCTATGTGACCTTTTTACAGTAATTTACAGCAATACTTTGGAAATAATTTTTTAATCAATTTTATTAAAGTACATAAAGGCCTAGGAAATGAGCTTGATTTCTGCCTATGTATGTGGGCGCGCATGTGTGTGTGGGGGGATATAATGAAGCAACCAGTCAGAAATTCGTTATAACCGGCTCGTTGGTTGTAATGAAAGCTGGATATAACGAAGCGATTTTGAATGTCCCCGGCGATTCGTTATAAGCGGCTTCAACTGTATGACAAAACTGAGTGGTAAACAGGTATGAACAAACATGCACAGAAAACAACAGTTTTCATCAGAAAAATTCTTCCCATATTTCTTGTTTTGTTTTGAAATAACAGATGGGAAAAAAAGCCTCTGAATCTTTGTTCCACTGGACAAATTCATCAACAGCTTTGTTCTGAAATAACAGACAGAAAAAGTCTCCAGATCTTTGTTCCACAGGGTAAATTCATCAACAAAGTGCTCCTTCTGGAATGAATATTCCACATACCACAACTCTCTAAGCTGTCACTAACATGAAAGACCATAGATATGTGGAATGAACACACTAGTTAGTTTCAAAGGGAGGTGACTGCAGGTGGAAACTGAAACACACTTAAAGAAAAATTAATGTTCCACCGAAGGAAAGAGACAAGCAAATAATAAGACAAAACAGTAGGCTTTTGGCCTCTTTGGTCTTCTTCAGGCGAGACAAACGACATTCAAGAATTCCACATCCATTTTATCTCCAGTTTGAGGAGGTAAGAGATTGTTAATTCTTCAATTTCATTGCCTTGAATGT
The DNA here is from genome assembly GCA_033310375.1 of Conus canariensis. NCBI lineage: Eukaryota > Metazoa > Mollusca > Gastropoda > Neogastropoda > Conidae > Conus > Conus canariensis. Next base: position 50,652,670 of record CM065736.1, on the reverse strand, counting down.
TGTCTGTCTTGCCAGAAGAAGAGCAAAGATATCAAAATGCATCATGTTTTGTCTTGTAATTGGCTTGTCCCTTTCCTTCAGTGGAATAGTTATGTTTTCTTTTTCTTTTAAATTTGAACACACTATAAGGTTTATAGCTTTTCACATCATCATACATTTATCTCCAAGCCCTTCAATACCCTCCATTGAACGCACTAGGTTTACAGTTTTTGACATCATCATACATTTACCTTCAGGCCATGCAGTATCCTCCACTGAACACACTAGGTTTACAGCGTTGACAGCATCATACATTTACCTTCAGGCCATGCAGTATTCCCCACTGAACACACTAGGTTTACAGCTTTGACAGTATCATACATTTACCTTCAGGCCATGCAGTATTCTCCACTGAACACACTAGGTTTACAGCTTTGACATCATCATACATTTACCTTCAGGCCATGCAGTATTCTCCACTGAACACACTAGGTTTACAGCTTTGACAACATCATACATTTACCTTCAGGCCATGCAGTATCCTCCACCGGTTTCCCATGTGACCTGGCATTTTCTTGCCTTTCCATATGACTGATTTATCCTGAAACAATGGACATACTATGATCCACTCAGAAGCTGAATGGTGATTTTTTTTCTCTCTTAATTGATGAAACAAGTCCATTTTTTATCTATACTGGTTTGCTGTCCCCCACCCCCGTCCCCTTTAAAGCTGTTCCTCTGCAACACAGTACACAGGCATCAAATCTATAATAACATTGCGACAGAGCATAGTGGCATCAAATATATTTTGATGTTATGACAGAGTACAATAGCATCAAATATATGAACATTGCAACAGAGAACAGTGACATTAAATGTATGAGCTTTGCGACAGAGTACAATGGTATCAAATATATGAACATTGCGACAGAGAACAGTGACATCAAATATATGAACATTGCGACAGTGCACAGTGGCATCAAGTCGTGACAGAGTACAGTTGGATCAAATATATGAACACTGCCACAGAATACAGTGGCATCAAATATATGAACATTGCGACAGAGTACAGTGGTATCAAATATATGAACATTGCGACAGAGAACAGTGGTATCAAATATATAAACATTGCGACAGAGTACAGTGGCATCAAATATGTTACCATTGCAACAGAGCACAGTGCTATCAAATATGTTAACATTGCGACAGAGTACAGTGCTATCAAATATATAAACATTGCGACAGAGTACAGTGCTATCAAATATATGAACATTGTGACAGTACAGTCATCTTCAAAATCAGATGGCCAGAGAAGATCAACAATGAAGATCTATGGAAGCAAGCAGGACAGGAACCAGTGGCCAAACCGATTCTGCGGGGGAAGTGGGGCTGGACTGGACACACTCTCAGGAAGCCAGCATCCAGCACCACATGCCAAGCCTTGACATGGAACCCGCAGGGGAAAAGGAAGAGAGGCCGACCTCACCGCAGCTGGAGGCGAGACACTGAGGCAGAGATAAAGAGGCAGGGGACCAACTGGACAGGCATTCAGCGAGCAGCCCAGAACCAAGTGCGATGGCGGAGTGATGTCGATGGCCTACGCTCACCCTTGAGCTACGGGCCTAAGTAAGTAAGTAAGTGACTGTACAGTGTCATCAAATGTATTTTAATATCGTGACAGAGTACAGTGGCATTGAATATATTTTAATGTTGTGATGGAGTACAGTGGCATCAAATACATTTTAATGTCATGACAGAATACAGTGGCATCAAATATATTGATATCGCAACAGAGTACAGTGGCATCAAATATAGTAACATCGCGACAGAGAACAACGACATCAAATATATCAACTTTGCAACAGAGTACAGAGTTATCAAATATATTAACGTAAGAGTCCAAGCACATAATATTCGACTTCAAGGGAGGAATGAAATCAATTAAATGTAATTGGATTTGGTTGTGGCACATAAATGGCTCTGGCCATAAAACAAAAGTTAATATAAACAGAGGTCAGTAATTATCATAGTTGCAAACTTACACCATCATCCCCCATGCTGCCCATCTTTCTGTGTGCCTTGGTGACACCATGAGATGCCAGCATGCCTTTTATCTCCCATCTCTTCACCACGCCTTGAAAGCCATGGTCTCTCCTGAAAAAAAAAATCTAAAGACCACAGCTCAACAAAACATGCCAAAGACAAAAAGAAAGAGAACTGATGCCAGCACAACAGAGAACAGTTCATAGCACTGTTCAATGCATGAAATATATGTAAGCACACACATACTACATGCAGAGGCAGAAAATATATGTAACATTAAAGATCTAAAACATTCTAGTGCTGGATATAGTAAAACATGCATGCAGTAAGTGTGCTTCAAATCAAAGGGAAGATCACGGTTATAATAAACCCGGCTTTTTCAATTGCTATGATTCTGAGTGGCTGCCTAACACTGCTGTTAGTGGCCAGCTAAAGGGAAGGGAAGAACGAAGACTTGTCATTCAGCCATTTTGTTACTGGTAACTCTTTATGCTTATTAAAACCCAGCATGCTTTGACTCCACTGATACTTCATAACTGCTCTAGCTTAGATGAACTTCTTTCGTACACATTGTATAGTGTTCATTTTAGAGGATTGTGCATACAGTCTGGTAGTTTATGTGCTTGGTCATCTGTCGTTTTAAAAGAACAAACAGTCTGGTGGTTTATGTCCTTGGTCATCTGTCGTTTTAAATGAACAAACAGTTTGGTGGTTTATGTCCTTGGTCATCTGTCATTTTAAAAGAACAAACAGTCTGGTGGTTTATGTCCTTGGTCATCTGTCGTTTTAAAAGAACAAACAGTCTGGTAGTTTGTGTCCTTGGTCATCTGTCATTTTAAAAGAACAAACAGTCTGGTAGTTTATGTCCTTGGTCATCTGTCGTTTTAAAAGAACAGTTTGGTGGTTTGTGTCCTTGGTCATCGGTGTTTTATATGAAAATAAAATGCATGACTGGCGTGTAATTCTCACCCTGAAGTGACCACAATTCACTCTTTGCAAGATGTGTGCATGTAAGTACTACCAAGTCCCAACACTGTATTAGTACTCTGTCCACCATGTATTGTTCCACAGGACTCATTTTCTGAGATTATGAAAGTAAAAACAGTACTCATAAGGAACAATGTCCCACTTTTCAATGTTAAACACGCACACTGTACTTATGTGGTAAAAAAAAAAAAAAAAGGAGAGTAAAAACATTTTCTTTGCTTTTCTCATGTTTTCTTTGCATCTGACACCATTATTTTTCTGAATTATATAATGAATATATGAATGTCATATATCATGGCAGTCAGTGTACAGATTCTCAGAAGTTTATCATTGATTCAGTCTCTTCCTCATTTTCTCACGAATCACAGTTACGTTCTGGGTCACACACACATGCATGCACACACACACTAGCGTGCATGTGCACAAACACACACATGCCTGTACACACAGTTAAAAACGCACACATTTACACACACAAACAAACATGACACACACACACACACACACACACACACACACAACACACAAGCAACATCACACACACACACACACACACACACACACACACACACACACACACTTCATGAGCACACAATGCACAATATGAAACAGACAAGTGAACTTTCAACAAATATGTTTTCATCAGATTTTTCAAACAACAGACATCAAAGTGCTCAAAATAATACTTCCATGATCACAGTCAATAGGAAAAAGCTGACAACAATCAGGGGAGTAATGAGCATTATTTTTACTTTTACAATTGTTTGTGACATCTGAAGGAGACATGTTTGTTGAACATTTACACAGCTGTTTCATACAGTGTGTTAAATAAGCATTACTTTGCACTGCTATAAAGAAAGATTAAAACAACTCTTCCCAAGATAGGTATACTTACATTCTGGGCTGGACATCCACATAGTCTCCCGTTCTGAAGTGCATGACAGACAAGGGGGTTCCTGTAAAACAACCACCACTCTTAATGGCATCATATCGGTTCTGTAAAGATTTCTGATGGTGCGATGAATCCATCAGATTTGAATCATCTCACTCTCTTATCATTATCATCTTCAAAACATAAAACTTCAAAAAGAATACTTTTCATGACATGAGTACCTTGGTAAGCCCTGGGAGTCCAGGAACAATGTGGGATCAAGTATTGACAAATCTAAACATGGAAGTGTACCTATGGAAGAATGAATGGAGGTTCGTTGAATGAATTCAGACAAAACTGATCCAGCTCTGAAAAGACATCTTCAAGAAGATCTCTGAATGAAGTATTCACACTATCCCAAAGACGGCTGACTCTATTGAAATCACTCAATAGCAGAAAAGGTCATGGTGTGTTGTGTTTGGGATATTTTGATTCGATGAATATGTTTGTGGGCATAATATATTTTCAGTAGAAGAGGGATCAGTCTTGGTTGTAAAGTTTGCATACACGTATATGCTTAACATATTCACAAACATTTATACAGAGTGTTGCAAACACAAGAGTGTGTGTGCATGCATGAGAGAGAGAGAGAGAGAGAGAGAGAGAGAGAGAGAGAGAGAGAGAGAGAGAGAGCGCGAGAGAGATTGTGTACATTCATGGGGGTCATATTAGAATAAACAGCACAGGGAATGTCAGTGTTATGTTGTGTGCATTCATAGGCCCATGTTGGATTAAACAGTAAGGTGATTATCAAAAAGAAAAAAACAAAACAAAACAAAAAAATAACGCTCTCTCATTCATACATGTAGACACCTGGATGACTAAGAATCAGGAACTTACCAGATCATATGACCGAGAATCGTGTGAGAATCTTTTTTGGTGGGACCTCCACCTCATTGAACAGATTGACATAGTCCATGGAGAACTGAAACATGGAATGTGCATTTAACCCTTTAACTTGGTTCACATGGTCATTGCTTTTTTCATATTCAAATTCCTAGGCGTTTTCCATGACCCCTTGCATTTGTGCTCCAAGGACTGGATGGCAACAATATGTTAGAAATACATTGCACAACATCCTATGTATATGAAACCACGCAGCTAGAGAGCTTATGATATAACCCAGATGTACTGACCAAAAATGGACAATGAAATGACACCTTGTAGCATTAACATCTTGGCATCCGCTGCTATGCCACACTTGCCGCATCCTTTGAAGGACACTAATATGAGAGGTCAGTGTCAGGCGGCACAGCAATCCTTCCAGCCATATGGGTGATGGCGGGTCTAGCCTGTGTCACCGGTGGATGGCTCCTGGAGATGTGGGGTGATCGGCGATGGAGTGATGCCCGACTACAATTATGGTGGCCTGGGATACCGTGTTCTGAGCCAGGCAGATATGGGGGCTATCCTTATGGGGTTGGGCTGAAAAATTGCCCTCTCAGCCGTAGTCTGCATGTACCCACCAAATTTTAGGGACTCATGCGACTTTCGTCCTGCTCACTCCTTGAGGTGGCCTCACGCGGCACAGAACCATCCCCACCCAAGCATGAAGAAGGCCACCTGGTGGTCCTGAAGACAACCTTTTGGTTAGGGAAAATAAGCCAAATACACTGACACCCATCATCGGCCGACCAACAGCCAAACTTGAACTAAAGTTCAAAATAAACCAGAGCTCTGAGAGACAACAGTTGCCACAGAAGATGCAGACCTATGTCTGCAAGTGTACTTTGTCCTTAAGGGCCTCAGGCCAATAGGACGTTACACTCGCCCACAAACGAATGAACAAATTAACATCTTGTCCAAAATCTCTTTTTAGTCTGTCTGCACATTGTAATGAATTATGTTAATTTTCAAGTTTGTCCATGATTTTTACACAACCACCATCACCATCTCTAACTTCCCCAGAAGACTAGAATCTAACATCTTCAAAATAGGTCTTCTTAAATAGATGGGCGTTAATAAAGTGTTGGCTATGTCACACACGCACGCACGCACGCACACACACACACTCATGCATAAACTGATCAAATAATGGCTTATGAACTGTAGTTTATTACTGACAGGTAATCAGTCAAATTGGATAATTTTTCTTTTACTTTTAAAGCATTAATTACTTTTAAATTATCAACAATGAAATTACAACAAAATCAGAAGAAAAAAAATTTCTTTTTATAACATAAAATCATTTTAAACACTTAACAATTTTCCTAAGGCGTGAAGACTCACTACTGAGTGTGTATACAGATGCGTTTAGTTCTCACAGGGTTCATATACTCTTCAAAACAAAAAGTCATATACTCTTCAAAACAAAAAAGTCAAAGACTTTTTAAAGGACTTTACAAGGACTTAAAATGTGAAATTCAAAGACTATCATACAGAAAACATATAACTCTTAATATAAACTTCAGCTGCTTCTTACAGTCACTTCAGCAAAATCTCATTAGCACCAGCCGCCGTGGCGAAGTAGTTAGCGTCGCGGACTCCCGGCTGGGAGGTCGTGGGTTCGAATCCCATCAGAAGTCATGTGGGTTTTTCTGCCCCGACCGGCTCCTACCCAGAGTTGAGCTGCTGTGGACTCAGTTGGGAAGACTGGGACCACACAGTCGAGTTTCATCCACTTAATGGATGCGTTTCTGTGAGTGTTGCTCAAATTTCCTGACCAACACTGCAGGTGCCTGTATCTCTCGGGCCTGGTTGACGCCGGGATATATTATGACAGGAAGTGTAGAGTACAGCCCTGTCATGTAGTCTCAGACCGAAATGGAAATCCGTAGCATCATCTTAATCATCCTCATTCTCATCGATCAGCATAAAAAAAAATGTCTCAAATTCTGTGGCCCTTCATGCCCTGCTCTCATGGTGACCTCAATTTCGATGTCCTCTCCACGTCTGTGGCCTTGGTTTGGTTCCGTTGGGGTCGCCGGTATCGGCAAGTCCATGGGGGCTGTCGTTGGACGGACGTGGTGGCGCCCTCCGGAGGGAGAGCTCACTCACGCTGGCTCCGCGACTAAGCAATTATTGTCGTCAGTAGGGGGCTTCGTAGGTGGTGTCCTGCATATGTTAGATCAGAACAGGCGCCACTGAACACCACTGAAGTGACTCGGCAGCAGTGCAGTGTCTCCTCTGGTGGGACGCCTCTTGACGACTTGACATTGACTGCTCCCTGTGGATTGCCGGTGCCGGAGCTGCGGCGGGGCTGACCAGGCTGTGGCTGTGGATGGGGTGTCGGAATGAGCGGCGTGGGTGCACTGCCTCTGAGGTGGCGCAGAGGTTGGGACAGCAAAAAAAAAAAAAAAAAAAAAAATCTCATTAGCAGCAAGACAAGCAGATAGGAAAATGGACAATTTCAATGTTGTGATTTTCTCACCAAAATGTAAAGTACTCCAGCAAAATTTTCACTTTAAAGCACCCTGAGGTATTTATAAGCACCACAATCTGAATTTCAATTAATCCTGGACAAAAGGCCCTAAAAATTCAAGGACTTTCAGGGACTTGTATGGAGTTCCTCAGAGCCACTAAGTCTGCAGCCATGAACTTGTTCACCGCCTGCATGAAGGGTTAACCCTGCACACCTTTGCTGCGGCAAGAGTGCCACTGTGATGAATGAATCCTTCAAGCTTTTTCCAGGTTTTCTCCCTCACTCCAAACCTGAAATCATGAGTCCAATCCAAAAGAGCTGTAGTACTACATTATACATGTTTTCAATCACATTTTGGGATCTCAAGCTGTGTCCATCATTTAACAATTACAGCAACCAGCAGATGAAGACCGACAAAATGGCAGATGGTTGGCGAGATAATTGGCCCAGGATCAGTCAGGAGTATTCATGGCAGCAGTTTGCCTAAGAGACAGTGGTCCACTTATTGGGGCATGAGCAAAGGCCGCCAATGTTATAGTGAACAGGTGAGTGAGCATGTGTTGACTGATGCATGTTAGATTGTGTGCCAGACTATGTCTCAGCATTAAGCACAAGTCAGGTTTCATACAAACAAGCATTTACAATCCTAGTACAGCTGATCCAAAGTATTTGCAACTGGCGGGGATCAGAGCTCATGGACCCCACCACAGAACTGACAAATTTTTGTCTCCACCATGGTCACCAGCCTGCTGACAAGCAAAACTCTTTTGGTGGGGTGTAGCGTATCATGTGGTTGTCAATAACCTTATCATTGCAATCTGTTGGAGTGACCTCCTAAAATTTCAGGTATGTTTCTATGACAAATGTTGTGACTTAAATGCATCTCTGGAATTTAAAAATGGTTATTTTGTCAGTTTACAAACCACACACCTACAGTAATGTAACCATGATCTTTCATCCATCTTTTGGCCACTGTGGGACAATGCCAATCTTAACTGCGATCATGCCATTATGCGTGTCCTGAAAAAGAAAGAACATAAGACCTATTGACTCTGGAACATCTTCTGAGTTAAAAGAAATGGATAATAATCTGAAGTGAACATGAGTGATATTGTTTTCAAGTGACTCCAAACATTTGATAAGAATAAGATTTACTCCATCTGCCCAATTACCATAAAATATTTCGACAGTTACACTCATAAATAGTTTCATTTCATTTGTAGTACATACATAAAAATTTATGGAAATCACATACCACGTCATGATGTGTAAATGCATGTGTGTATGCTCAATGTTTTAATGGGGTTTGCCAATTTCAAAGAGATCTCAATGAAAACAGAATTTAATAAACTCCATTGCAATTTTTGGGTCTGCAAGAAATACAACTATGGGTCTGCAAAGTAATAAAATTCCTTCCTTATTTAAGTATCTATACAAATTTTAAATAAATGTTAGCAAACCAAAAAAAAAAACGTGGACAAACGAATCACAAGACAAAACACTGAAAGAACAATAAAGTCCAGTATACTGACAAGCATTTGTTCCTCAGGTTGTGAAACTTGAAACTAGAGTGACTGATCCTGTGATCATTATTTAGCTTACTAGGAGTCTGGTTAATCAGGAATTTGGTTAAATGAAACTCAAAATGCCAGTTCCACAAACATGACTATAACATTAGTGTCTAAACTATGTAACACACACACACACACACACACACACACACGCACACACACACACACACACATACACACACACACGCACACACGCACACACACACACACACACACACAGACCATTCCAGTTTTGGTACTCCTGGCTCTCCATTTTGATGTCACCCTTCAACTCCGGATCAGTGCTTCTATAGGCGTTGCTGATGACTTCTTTTACAAACTGCTCATTGCCCTGTGTCAAGCCTTCATCTCTTCTGCCGGGCTGTTTGTTGACAAACCAATCAGGCTGTAGTTTGTACTGTGCCACAGCCTGCTTCTTGCCGCGCACTTGATCATAATTTGACAACACTCTGAAAATGAAAACAAATATGCAAGAGTAGTACAAATTTACAAGAAACTTATGACGATGATAACATGATTTATATCTATAAGAACTGCATGATGATTTTTTAAGCAAAATTAAAAGAAGTATATCTGATAGGGAGAATCATGGTCTTGAAGGCGGTAGACCCAAGTCCCATCAGCAATATGAAATTGTGGGCATTCTTCTTCTGAAGTCCTGGCCTATACATAAGAGTTAGTGTACTCTGGGCTCAAATGGGTAGACTAAAAATATAGGGTTGAGTTTCATCAACTTAACTGTTACATCTCTGGGAGTATCTGTATTTACTAAGCATGTGATGTCAGGATGGAATATGAAAAGAAGCATTCAGTACATCCAAGGCATGTAGTCTAAGGCCTGAATGGAATTTCACAGCACCACCTTCATCATCCTCATATAATAAAAAAAATCTGCAATTGACACTCTGTGAGTCTTCATGGGTGACCTCACTTTCAATGAGCCCATGCGTATAAAGAGTTTTATTGTAAGTGTTCATTCTCCATGAGTTCATGGGACTCTTGTTCATGGGCATGATGATGCCTTCCAGTGTGGGACCTTCACGGCTTAGCAAGTGGTGTCTTGTGGTGTTCCAGTCTGTACTTTGAATTAGTGTACTCTGGGCACAAATGGGGAGACTAGCAACATGCAGCTGAGTTTCATCTACTTAACTGATACATCCCTGAGTATATCTGTATCTCCCAGGCCTGTGATATCAGGATTCAATATGAAAGGAAGCATCCAGTACACATCAGGCATGTAGTCTATAGTCTGAACAGAATTTCATAGCATCATCTGCACCACCTTCACTGATCATCATAGAAAAAAAATCAAACTGATATTCCATGACTCTTCATATCCTGCTCTCATGGTGATCTCACTTTCAACTTCCTCTTCATCTGTGTCCATGCCAGTAATGAATTTATGTCAATGTGGTCAATGACGATGAGTTCATGGGACTTTTTTTTATGGACATTGTGACACCTGTGTGGGTCACTCCCTCTTACAGGCTCCACAACAAAGGAATTACTGTTGTTGTACAGAGCTTATTTGGTAGTGTCCTGAGGCTCCGTAATTTCCCCCAGTTTTGGTACTTCACATTAAATGTTTAGTTTCAGTGTCATGCATAAAACTGGTATAAATTTTATGCATCAAACATAACTTGAAAAATCAAAAGAGGCATTAATATAACATTGTCATTTTATTTCACATATGCCCAGTTTTCACATATGCCCAGTTTCATTGTTTTTGAAAGTGTTCCCTATCTTTACTATTCTCGGAACAAATTTTAAATGTTTGAGGGAATACTATATTAAAAGTGTCTGTTAAAGAAATATGAGGCTGGTACTAAGTTGTTTGGACCCTTTAAAGCCTAACCTGCATAATATTTTTCATTATCTAAAGTAATACTCCACAGGAAGGTATGAATATATACTATCCCAGTGACTTTTCCCAGCCATGTATCTGTCATTTTAACTTAAAAATATTGATCACATGCTCTAAATGCAAGCACCAGATGGATTCGATCTGCTGTGCTTTCCATGTACAAAACCAGATGATTTATTGACTGATTTGACATTTTGTTGTGTAGGCCTAAAGAAAAAGCTCACAAAGCTGTCCAAGGAGAATGAATGTGGACAGTTGTCTGAGTGGATCAAGTCGATTGTCAACCACCTGTATTGGGTAGCTGCTTCCACACCTCAAGCAGATGGACAGCTCATGTCAGACAAGCGGCTGTCCTTGGCCAATCATATCCACAGATGGACAGCTCATGTCAGACAAGTGGCTGTCCTTGGCCAATCATATCCACAGATGGACAGCTCATGTCAGACAAGTGGCTGTCCTTGGCCAGTCATATCCACAGATGGACAGCTCATGTCAGACAAGTGGCTGTCCTTGGCCAATCATATCCACAGATGGACAGCTCATGTCAGACAAGTGGCTGTCCTTGGCCAATCATACCCACAATAAACACAGACAGACAAGTGGCTGTCCTTGGCCAGTCATATCCACAATAAACACAGACATGAAGAACTTGCTTCCTTCCCTGCCTGCCTGCATACCCCTCTTGAAGCTGGACAGAGGAAGAAGAAATGGATACAAGAAGGTGATTGCTACTACCTTAACTGACAGGGTTCATATACATCTCAAAACAAAAAATTCAAGGACTTTTAAAAAGACAAGTTTTTCAAGGATTTTAAATGTAAATTTCTAGGACTGTAATATGGAAATTATAAGCCTTTGTTCACGCTTTTGTTGCTTTGTATAGCCATTTCAGTAAAATCCTGTTAGCAGCAGATGATATGGAAGTGAAAACTTTGGGCACTGACAAAAGGAACTTGATGTAAAATTCTCTGTACTGATGTTATCCATCAAAATCTTGATTTTCAAGCTACCTGGTATATTTGACAGCACTTTGGACTTATTCAGTCTTTAAAAAGGGGGTCTTACAATTCAAATACTTTGAAGGACTGTCAAGGATTTGTATTAACCATGGACACTGCACACCTGAAAATAATGTTGTGTCACATGCCACTCATAATTAAAAGCATACACTACAGAAAGTACAAAAATGTTATCAGTACAGTCACTTTTGTCTATACTGTGCTAGATATTGAAAGTTTTAGTCTTTTTTTCAAAAGGCAGGTAGTTCATTATTCTTCATGTTTGCTTACTGCTGCATGTTGTTGATGTGTATTTCAGGAACCAAGCTATCTGTGAAGCTGTTAGAAATACTGCAGTCAAGGCAGATGAACAAAGATGTCCGAATGCTGTCGACTGCACCACAGACAGCAGCAACAGAGGCATTCCATTCTGTCCTGAATCACTTCGCCCCCAAGAGGATTGGATTTTCATATGAAGGAATGCACCACAGGTATTCTTTTTTTTTCTTTATTGGCAAAAGCATTTACCTCCTATAATAAAAAATTTTCTATTGCTATCCTTTTACATTTAATCATGATGTGTTTGTCATTTAGGATTTGCTGTTCTGAAATGCCCTGTGATCAATCAGAACAGCACCACAGTTCCAAGTATCAAAAAGACTCCAGTTCTGTGACCTTTCGTGCCCTTGTTTAGTGTCTCCTCATGACGACTTGACTATTTGATATGGCAACTCCATGTAGACTGCCAGTGCCAGTTCTGCATCTGGACAAGCCAGGGTGTGGTTGTGGACAGCACTCCGGAAAGAGGGGCATGGGGTAATGGCACAGAAAGTGAGAGAAAAACGAACTGTTGACACTATAATTAATCTGATTTTTTTGCATTACGGATTACAGTCTTTTTTAATGTCACAAATCACTCCCTGACGGATTATTTGATATAGCTTTGCAGTTACCTTAACATATATGTACATTTTGTGGTTTCCCCAACAATTTTGTTGTTTTTTTTGCAGGAAAATTTTAGCTGCCCTTTACTTCATTGAAAATTTCGATAGAAAACAAGCAACAGACAAGACAGGAAAGAAGCGGTACAACCTTGTTTTCAAGAAGTCAAAGACAGACTACTCCATCCAAGAAGTGAAAGAGGATCAGACCTTTGGTAAACATTTCTGTATTTTTTTCCACCCTGAAATTGTCTTTTATATATTGCTAACATTTGCATGTCATACAACAGCAAAATTTTACAGCAAATCTGAATAGAAATCCTACAAAAAGGCAAGCATATCACAGGTGTATACTATCATATTCTCTTTCAGAACCTGCTTTATGATATTGATATCATTTGCAACTAAACATTTCTTGTTCGATACAATGTTTCTGTTTCTGCCTTCCATGTTATGTGCTTTCCACGTAACCTTTTCCTCAATTCTGTGTGTGTATTTCATCAAATAAGCCAAAGTGTATCTTGACAATTCATGAAAAAAGCAGTATCGACATGAAGTATTTCACCTAGTTGCATGTCGTAGTTGTGTGACATACACTGAAAGAAATGAAGTGTGAATGACTTTGTACATATCATACAAATCAGTCCGTATCCTTCGGTTTAAATTCCAGTATTCTTCAGTGAGCATATACTTTGTGTGCAGTCTACGTCGAGAGGTTGATGGAGCATGTAATTTCCTTGGCAACCACGAGAAGTAGCTCTGAAATGCTTTTGCTCCTCAAAGCGCAACGAGAAACAGTGCCACTACCCCCACCCCTGTGTGCAGCATTCCAGAAACCAGACAAGGATGATGCCATTCAAAACATAAATCACACTACACCAAGGGTGGCAAATAAGAAAGAGAGTGGAATACTGTATACTCTTTTCCCTGTTTTGAAATGACAAACTTTTTAGGCAGACTGCGGCTGACTGTCTTCAAGACAATTCATTGTGTTAACAATTACTAGAATTCAGCCTGTACTGTATATAAGAAAGCAAATCTTGTGGGACAGTTGCTATTGCAGTTCGAATTTTCCAGAATGGGTTTACCATTTCATTACATGTGCAGTGCAAAGTAGTCTTCCCCTAGTTTAAGTGGCAGCATAAGGCATGTGTAAGCATATAAAGTTTAAGGCGGTTGCCATCCAAAGTTATCACTATCACTGTAAATCATGTTGTGTGTTCCAGTGAATTTAAGCAAATGTTTAACACAAGAGGAAAGAGAGACATGTCTCAATACTTGTAGTCAGAGCAGACAGCTTTTGTGCTCATAATTTTGTTGTTATTGAATGGTAGGCACAAAGATGCTTATCTTCATATAACTTACAATGCAGTTTTTAGGAAAGTGTCCTGTGTAGATATAGGTCACACATGAAAAGAATCATTGTCTCAAGCAGTTCTTAGCAGTAGTAAAGAATTGTGTGTTTGGAAGGGTCACACATTTAGGGAATCAAACAACTTGAACTTGGTATCTCACAGTTGTTCCTAGCTGTCAGCTTCCAGGTAACCTGTGTACACTCCATCTGGACTTGGATAGGCCTTTCGAATTTGCATGACGGCACAAGCAGGGAGGGTCACTCTGATGTCCTTTCTCATCCAACCTAACGCTAACTGTGCCAGCATCTGATAGGAAACATAGCGGTAGCGACTGCAATCATAAAAGAGTACAAAAGGAATGAGTTCAGATGTTTATGCAAACATTTATGCTGTACGTGGCATGGAGAAATTTATCACAAACATACACACTGATTAAAATCAAGGTTGGCAACATGCTTATTTCCTGATGTATGAGTATGAATCCAATGGGAGTTGCAGAATTTTTTTTTTTTTTTTTTTTTAGTAATATTCATAAAAGATTTTGAAAGAATTTCTAATTCTTTATATCAATGTATGCCATTTCTTAAGGTGCTTGCTTGCATGCTTTGCAAAGAAATACAATGATGGGCGAAAGTGAGGCAGGCTGAAAAGATGGACCATTGAATAACTCAGTGTCAGATTGTTTTGAGGTATTTTTAAGTCAAAGGGCCCATGTAGCACTTAATGAAAACGGATGTCAAACATTCCTCAACAAGCTCTTCATAGATTCTGCCCTAATGTTTCGTTAAAAATTGTTTATGCTAAATGTGACACAAATCAAAACACTTTGTTTAATCATTTAATTAATCCCCCTCCCCCTCCCACAAAAGCGCTGGATATATAAACAAGGGCTTTATGCTATGACATAATTCTTTTTTATCCCTCAAATGCTGTAATGTACATGTATACAAACCAGAAGACATCATGTACAGAACTGCTACACTATACTGCACTACATATTTGTGAAATAGCATTGATTCTACTGTACTAGTTCATGATACCATTTTTAGCTTAATCCTGTTTTGAACCTGTACAGCACTGGCTAACCTATTTCTGCGCTATCAGTACTGAACTGAAGACCACTTTCTGACTTGCACAATGCCATGGCAACAGTATATTTCATATTGCAAGCATACTTATTTTTTGCTGCAGCCAGCCAACTGCTGCACTTTGGGCTTTCAAGAATTGAAGAAAAAAAAAAAAAAACCAGATGAAGAAGGGTTTGATCAGCTGTTACAAGGCCTCTTGGCTGTTATGCCACCATCATGTGTGGAGCTGTCGGCAAGTGTAAAACTTTGGGGATGGGAGGCTGGGGATCGGAAGACAATATCCCCAAGCACTGACCCTAGGGCCAGTATCAACCCAATACTGAGCCAAGCTCATTCACTGTACCAGCAGGTGGGGTTGTGAGTGTGGTATTGAATACTTACAATGCACTACTTCCAGTACTACAAGTTCATAGATTAATAATATAACTGTCAACTTACTTATTCCCTACTTGAATTGTCCGTTGATATTGTTGGTTATACCAGGTGTAGCACGTCTGCAAGACACATCTGTCCAAACACACCGACTTAAAACCAGGGTGACGTGTGATGTACTGGACACCGGCTTCATTCAGCAGCCTTGTCATTTCTGGTATCTCACTGCAACAGCGGCACTCCCTTATGGTACCCATGGCTTCACACTCCCCACAACTGCACCTTGAAGGAAAAAAAATATTGATTTGTAAACATACATACATACAAATGACAAATATTTCCATAAGAAACAAAATTACTTTTTACAATTTCATTATCATTTACACTTGTTTTAAACTCTTTATGGGAAAAGCAACTGTGCAACAAGGATGAACTGATACATTGCTTCATTGTTCCCACAAATCAAAGTCAATACTGTTTGCCATCTTGCCATACAGTGCACTTATAAAGTGAACCATTCAACATGAACATTATTCTTCCTTCTGCAATCAATTGCTGGTCCTGTCAATATGGCTCGCACAATGGCAGTCCTGCAATTCACTGAATACAGTGAACAATTCAACAAGATATAAATAAAATGATTTGATGGCCAAAGTGAAAACAAACAAATTCATACTAGTGAATATAGATTACACTTTTTTTTGTAACAGTAAGAAAATCAGCTAGCAACTAGTAAGTCACTGAGCAAGTAAATGAAAATTAATATAGAGCTGATCTAAATTCCTCCATCCATCATCATCATACCCATGGATATGTGTCTCATAATAATGTCACTGAACAAATGGGTTATTACACAGCAAGCATACAAATCACAATCACATGTAAAATTGAAAAAATGCTTGTCATGAAATGATGAATACATTTACAAATACAGTTAGTATGAATTATTATAGTGTTTGTTTTAACCAACATTGACATACTTTCAGCCAACTTACATGCATGCCCAGGGGCAAAAGCATAAAATTAACATATTTTGAAAATATTCTCCAAGTCCAACAATGTGCAGAGATTACTCTACACATGCAGTAACGACTCACAGTACACACTTGAATTTAATCACATACCATGATATTTGATAGCAACAACACTCAATAATATACTTTCTTAGCATGTATCACTTATTAAAAAAAAATCACTCCTTGAGAAATAAGTAATAACACAACTTTTCCTATTTCTTTAACTAGAAATGTTTCAGCTTAGTGATTAAAGATCATATCTAGTAATTGCAATTAAAACATATTTATACACACCCCAATAAGACTAGTGCTACACACTTGTAAATGGTCACACAGACAATGACACATAATGATTAGATACAACACATAACTTGCAAATAATTTTGTTTAAAAACGCTTAGATAGGCTACTTGCACTACTTCTGTTCTAAATCTTTTAGGCTTGCCAACAGCCACAATCTAATTTAATCTGAAATCTATCCGTCAAAAAAAAGAAGTCAATATTAAAAAAAAAAAGAAAGAAAAAGAATGGTTCTACAGAGCAGGCAAAGGGCTATTTAAAGCCTACGCCATATGATATATGACATGATATTGATAATAATTTAATTCTTAGCCTACTTCACTTACCCCTGATGTCCGAGTTCGAAAACATCATCCTGATCAACTCCTTCTGCCACACTTTCTTCTTCGAATTCTGAAGCATCCGGTTCAAACTGATAAGGTAAAGGCCTTGCAGAAACATCCCCAGAGTCACACTGGCTGTCGAAATCATAGTCACTGCTTTCACAGTGGCGGCGGAAGGTGTCCCGGATTTGGGGGGCAATGGATATTTCAAATCATTGAACTCCGACAATCACAATATGTCAATGTTCGATTAAAAAAAAATTCCAACATTCAGTTCACATGCACACACACACACACACACACTTCAGGTTCAGGTTCAGGTTCATAGGGACAATTGCTTTTGCAATTATAGCCAGAACTGGCTTTACATGTCCCTTCTATGTGTTATCTGGTCTTTATACGGTCAGGTCTTTAACTCGCTCAAGTCTTTATTTATCATAGTCAAAATAAATAGTCTTCAATAATACACTATCATCGACAGAGCTTTTGAAAAGGTTAGTATTTTGTGCACGTTTAATGTTAGGGGTTAATGTATTCCAAAGATTTGTTACTCTGTTACTAAAAGAAAATTTCCTTAGATTAGTGCAACAATATTCATGATAAATTTTATCCACACTATTTCTGGTAGTATCAACTCTTGATGTAATAAAAAATTTTGAAACAGGAATATTGTCAACACAATTAAATATTTTATAGACTTGGATCAAATCGCCCCTCACTCATCTTGTTTTTAGGGTAGGCAGTCCAAGAGCTTTTAACCTATCTTCATAGGGAAGATTTTGTATATTCTTTACAAGCTTTGTTGCTCTTCTTTGTACTCTTTCCAAAGCAGCAGACTGCCTCTTCAATCGAGGATACCAAATTGTGTTGCCATATTCCAAATGTGGTCTAACGAAAGCCTTGTATAGTTTTGTAAGAATATCTTTATCTATGTGAATAAAAGTACGTTTAATTATACCAATCATTTTATTTGCTTTATTTATAGAGTTTTGAATACGCTTACTGAATACCAGGCCAGAATCGAAAGTGACACCAAGATCTTTTTCATAATCACATGCTGAAATATCTGCACGCTCATCAGTATTACTGTTTAGCATTGTATATTGGTATCTTGGGTTCTTACGTCCAACATGTAACACGTTGCACTTGTCTGCATTAAAATGCAAGTTTCTTATGGTAGACCATTCGGATAAGTTATTGATATCATTTTGTAACATATCATGATTATAAGTTGTATTGTAAATTTTTGTATCGTCTGCAAATATTTTGCAAATACTTTCCACCGAGTTTGGCAAATCATTTATAAATATTGTAAATAATATGGGACCCAAAATACTCCCTTGTGGTATACCACTTAGAACTTCCGTAAAAATCTGAATATGAACTTCCTACTCTGACTCTTTGCTGTCTTTTAGTTTTAAAAAAATCCCTTATCCATGTATGCACTCTACCTGTAATTCCATATGCTGATAATTTCACTAAAAAACCTCTCATGGGGAACAGAATCGAAAGCCTTTTTAACCCTTTCACCGCCATAGGCGCCTTTTGGCGACGACAGGGCAGAGCGCCAAAGTCACCATTTGGTGGTGACCTAACTCCAGATACTCTCACGATCCAAGTTCATGAGATAAAAAACCAGCAATAAACGTCATAGTTGAGGGATGGTCTGGCCCGTGCTCACAGCCATTTGCTTTGTCAGAACACTATTCAGTTCAGTGTTTTATCGACTTTGTTCCAATTGTTTTTCCATTCACTATGACGTCACCACCAAGCACTTTACGTACTCGACCTTGCCGTACATTTACCACAGATCAAGTGCTGGGAATATTGAATAGACGGTCAGTTGTTCCTAATACAGATGAAGAAGACCCAGATAGTTACAAGGAAACAACGATAGTGAGGGCTTGACCGAATTATTGCAACGTGAAGGGTTGGACCATGGCCAAATAGTTGGGAGAGGAGGTGTGCTGACGAGAGATAAGACTAGACGCCCACTTACTACCGCTGTGCCCCAGTGTTTTTGCGTTGAGCCAGCCAGCACTGACTGACTGTTCACTGACTGACTGATGGTTATGTGTGGGGGCGAGCTAAGACTTTAGGCAGTGAACTTCACACATGCTGTGGGCCGACACTTGCTGGTCGAGGCTGAAGGGGGCATGGCCGACTGACACGTGAGAGGTGAGCCAGAGACGTGTTGGGTGGGTTTTATTAATACCTGAAGAGCTCTCAAAGGTTCAGAGACCAACAGGCACATGAATGACTTTGTGTTCATAAAAAAATATTACTGTTGAGAGTGAAAGGGATGTGTGTGTGTGTGTGTGTGTGTGTGTGTGTGTGTGTGTGTGTGTGTGTATGCGCGCGCGTGTGCGTGTGTGTGTGTTCCCTTTTTCTTTCTTACATGTATGTGTACCAGTTAGGCATAAGCATGTGTGTGTGTGTGTGTGTGTGTGTGTGTGTGTGTGTGTGTGTGTGTGTGTGTGTGTGTGTGTTCCCTGCTATTGGAGTAGTTGTATTTGTGGCTGTTTCTTCCACTTTTCTGTTGGAAATATCATACTTTCTGGTCTTCAATTGTGAGTGGAGTATTTTTCCTCCCTTGCTGAGAGTTTGTTGGCATTCTTTCTTCATTTTTTATGTTTAGAAGGAACATAACATTTTTTTTTTATTTTGCATTTTTTTTGCACTTGAAAGTACTAAAAATTTGAAACTGTTGTTTACTTACCATTACTAACATGTTATGATATAATAAAAGTACAGTGTATCTCCTCCATTTTACAAAAAATAGCATGAGAATTGGTTGTTTAGTTCCAGAGATATCCGCTTTTTACATATGCTGGTATAAAATAAGAGCTTTTTTGGAAAAATGGCTGGCGATGGGGATTTATGCAAAATAGAATGTCTGACGGTGAAAGGGTTAAAGTCTAAATAAAGTATATCTACATTGTCGCCATTATCTAAAAGTTTTGTTAAATCCTCCATGACAAGTAAAAGTTGTGTTACACAAGATCGATGTCTACGGAAACCATGCTGGCATTCTGTGTATAAATTGTTCAAGGTCATATGACCTACGATCACATCCCGTATAATAGATTCCATAATCTTACATACAATTGATGTAAGACTAACGGGCCTGTAATTTCCAGGATCTGTCCTAGTACCTTTTTTAAATAAAGCTGTTACATTTGCAGACTTCCAATCCATAGGTACCACACCTGATTCAATTGACTTGTTGAACAAAATACTGAAAGGTAATGCTAGCTCATTATATGACTCCTTAAGAACTCTTGCAGGGATCATATCAGGTCCACAAGATTTATTAGGGTTTATATTTTTAAGCCTCTCTCTGACTGCACTGGGTGTAAAACACGTATCAGTTACGGTGACTCCACTGGACCTTGAACCAACTTCCAAGATAGGAACATTACTGGTATCTTCTTTTGTGAACACACTAGAAAAGAAGTCATTTAAAGTATTTGCCTTATCTTCATCTGACACTGCCAAACCACCATCTTTTGTATTCAGTGGGCTAATGCCAATATTTGTCTTGGTCTGGGATTGTACATACTTCCAAAACTTTTTAGGATGAGCTTTACAATTTGACACAACTTTTTTTTCGAATTCGATTCTTTCTTTTCTTTTTCTTTTTCACATTTATTCCTCTTCCTTATATACTTCATATACTCACTACCTTGTTTAGCGCACGTAAATCTTTTATATGCATTTTGTTTTTTTGTAACTTTCCTCCATGCTTTTTTTAATCCAACCATATTGGTTTTTTCGATATATGTGTTGAACACTCTTTTTTGGGAATATGTTTATCAATACACTTATGAATAGTGTTCTTGATCATTTTCCAACTCTCATCCACATCCAAGAGGGTACTTTCACACCAATTTATCATACCCAAATCTTTTCTTAAATTTTCATAGTCACCCTTATTGAAATCATATCTATATTCGTCCTTTTTGGATTCTTTTTTTCCCTCTATGTAAAGAAAAAATGATAAAACCTCGTGATCACTTTTTGCAACTGGGGCACTATGTTCAATATCTGAAATCACTCTTTCATCTTTAACCAAAACTAAGTCTAATATATTCTCTTTCTGATTTAATCTTTTCCTTGTCGGATTTTGTACCACTTGAGTAAGATATACATCCCTTAGACACTCTATAAAGTGTTCATCTCTCTCATTTGACCATGTACCTTTCCAATCAATATCAGGATAATTAAAATCACCCGTAATACACACAACATCATAAGACTGTATTGTTTCCATTTTCAGAAGTTTAAATAGTTTTTCATCATTTTCTTGTGATGAAGCAGGATATTTGTATATGTTTCCAAATAAAACAGTCAAGTTTTCTTTACTTTTGAATTGAACCCAGACACTTTCTTCAAAATCCACATCATTTAGTTCCTTACATTCATGAGCACATAAGTATCTCTAAACATATAAAAAGGCACCTCTTTTCACTTGAAATACACTTCGTATAGCTGCAATTAAAATGTTGCACAGAGAGAGAGAGAGAGAGAGAGAGAGAGAGAGAGGACAACTGTCAGACTTTCTGACTGAATAATGTAATAACATAATTTCTCTCCATATTCACTGAACACTAGGCACCGTAAAATGCAGTTACTAAGTCACGATTGTCACAGTCTGTGCATTAGCAGATTACACCAACAGCTGGGAGGTTACACCTTTACACATTTAATTTTCCGAAGTAACTTTGACGTCATTCACTTCTGCAAATGAACTCGGAAGAAATGTCAGCGAGATTGAGCTGATCAACCTTGTCTTTGAACACATGAATAATGAGACAGTTGTTTAGGCGCTCCTGAGTCATAGTGCTTCAGAGGTATGTTTTGACCCACTTCAAGGCAGAAAATCTGCGTTCAGCTGTTGCAGTTGTAACTGGAATGGTCAAGTACAGCCTGATAAGTTTGTCTACCTCACTCAACATTCTTTTAACATTGTCAGAAGCTGTCAGTTCTTCCAGCAGTGCCTCAAAGATGGACTTCTTCTTGTCCCCCAGAGCATGTGGAAGGATGGCGAACTGTGTTTTGAGTCTGTCCATGTCAATGTCTACAGCATATGTGTCTTTGATCTCTGAGGAATTTCTGGATTCCTTCCTGCAGCTCCGTCACCCAAGAGAATTTCAATCTTCCTTAGCAACTTAAAACTTTGTTGGTCAAACCTGCGTTTTATATGCTCTTTGACGTTGTCTATGGCCTCTAGTACTGCTGTCTGTAATAAGCAGAAGGGTCAGAGTAGCTGTGACCCTGGGAGCCCTCATCAAGTCTTCGTGGAGGCTGTCTCTGTCTCGGAATGCCGGGCTGATCACACACGTTTGCAGCCTTGGTTGAGATGTCAGCAAAAAACGTCTGGAAACTTTTATCCTGGCGCTTGCTTTCAAGCGTTCTCAGAGGTTTGCAGCATTTGTTGCATCCACATAGCACGTTTGTTTCCTTTGAACAGCAGTCGCCAGCTCTTCAGTCACAGCAAAGACATCCCGTGAAAGTGAGAGCCCAAGAAAGGTGGAGAACTGCTGCGTAACTGCAAGAAGGCCAGATGCCTTCCTGGCATACTCATCATGTCCTTGTGAGACTAGTTCAAGTGTTTCTTGCAAAGCCTCATAGTTTTCAATGAGAGAGTCAAAAGCTCTTGTTCGAACAGTCCACCTTGTTGGACATAGTGGTTTAATGGACGGGCTGCACGAAGTTGATGTTTCATGTTGGATTGTTTCAAAAAGGACCTGTTGTTTTGGTGATAATTTGATCAACTGAATGACCTCTGTGGCAAAGTCAAGGGCATCTCTTATTACTTTGACCTTTCTGGAAGCCTCTTGTAAAACAAGGTTGACTGAGTGTGCCAAACAGTGTACGGACACTGCTGATGGGACCTCATCTTTGAACCGTTCTGCAACTCTAAAACATGACCCTGAAAATTACTGGCCCCGTCGTAGGCCTGACCCCTACACTTCTGCACTGGCAAGTCCAGCCTGATCAAGCAATCCTTTAGCGCATTAAAAAATGGTCTCAGCACGGGTATTGTCAACATGCACCAGTCCCACAGGCTCCTCTATGACTTCAAACTGCTCAGTTACCCATCTTATGCAAATTACAACCTGCTCCCTGTTTGCAACATCATGGGTTTCGTCTGCTAGTATCAAAAACCAATTCGCTTCTCTGATTTCAGGTACATCAGATCGCAAGACTTTATATGCCATAATCCCGAGGATCTCGCTAACAATATCATGCGACAGATATTTTGAACCTGTGTTTGTTTTTTCCTTGCAGCCCTCTCCAAAGCAGAACTTGAGCAGCTGTTGAAGGCTGCCATCCTGCTCGTCATGTCCACGGAGAGGCAGAACCTGACGCAGGAGAAACTGAAGGCTCTTTAGTTCGTTCATCAGGCTTTGCAGTGTTTCTTTTGTTCTGTTTCATGCTGACACGTCACTCGAGCATACACTGACGTTGTAGACTGCCTACATTTTACGTCATACATGGCTGCTCCATTTGAAGATGATTTTTCGTGGCTTGAGAAATTTTCCAGTGCTTTCTTTCAGTTGTCAAAACCGCTCCATACAAACGCTGCATCAGGTTTGCAGCCTTGATGATTAGCCCTCATGCAGAAGAAACAATATACCTTGTTGTCTGTTGTGCATAGGTGAAGCCAAGGGTATTGCTGGAACCAAGATCTTTGGAAATAGCGGGACCTTCCTTAACTTACCCTGGTCAGTTTGTAGAGGACTGTGTCGCTCTGTGGCTGAAACGGGTTGACTGCATCCTAGCAGCACACAGTAGACTGACATTTTGGTTTTCTTACAGTAGCAGGTCAGTCAATGTCAGCATGAGGAGACTGCGCAGGTCGGTTGGCATCGTCACAACGAGACTGCATGATTGATGCACCTTCTGTAGGAGGTGAGAAAACACTTTCTTCCTCCTTTTCTTCATCATCTTCACTGTCCCTGGTTTGATAAACTGTTAGGCTCACAAAATGTTCCTCGTCTATTTGCCCTATAAGGACAGGTGGAAGGGATTATTCAATGTCTCCCGCCAAGATCTTATCCATCAGGTAGCCTATCCTGGAGCTCTCTTGCTGACTTGTTACGATGTGTATGTCCTTACCAATTATTCTTGCCATAGCTTGCACTACAATAGCATCAGCATATATGCCATTCTTGGCAATGTTGGTCAGGTACTGGTCAGTAATGTGTGGCCAAAGTGGGTCAGCTGCAGAGAGGTTCCCGAGAAATGTGTTTACATCTTTCCTTAGCGAATTTGACAGGAAGTATGACGACAAGTATGATGACAAGGTGATGCATCATCAAACCTCTCTCTCTCTCTCTGATTTTTCTTGGAGGTGCTCAATATTAGGGGAAGGGGGGGGAGGCAGTATATAAGGCTGCCCCCCCCTCCCCCCCAAATATTTTTCTGGAGGGGGGCATGCCTCCCCCCTCCCCCCCTCCTCCTCCCTCCCTCCCTCCCCCCTCCCCCCCCCCCTCCCCCCCCCCTCCCCCCCTCCCCCTCCCCCCCCTCCCCCCCCCCCCTCCCCCCCGCTTCCGCCGCCTGTGTTTCACATGATAAATTAAGTTCCGAGCAAGATGAGCAAGAACCATCAGAATCGCTTTCTGTCGCTATCGCTGACACTCATGTGACGTCATATCCAAGAGCAGTTAAGCCATGCCAAGATTTAGTTGATTACCTCCCGTTTTCTTGATTCAGATTACAAGTGAAAATGCCCACTTTCGCGGATCGATTTCGTGTGATCGGGAGCGAATCTGATGTTTATTTAACCAATTTATCAAACATTTCATATTTCTGCATAAGCTGACCAGTTATCAAAAACCTCTAAAGTAGACCTTTAAGTGTACTCTGTTTGAATCAGGAAACTCTTTCAGGGATGTTTCCTTGTTTGCTCTGTGTGCTCTGTGGTGTCATATCTGCTGAAGATTGCAGCTCAGAAAGCAACCGTTTTGACCCTATCTCACCAGATCGATCCCCAAAAGAAAACTTGAAATTTTGTCCAAAGTTTGCATCCACCCCTGATTCTAAAACTGATAAAATCCCAAATCATAAAGTGCAACTGAACTTCAAATCATCAAAAGAAAAAGATAAACTTAAATGCATAGTCGTAAACTTTCAATCACTTATCAAGAAAAAGGAAGAACTCAGTAATTTAGTCACCGAAAAAAAAAATTTATGTTGTAATTGGAACAGAAACTTGGCTAGAAACTGGAACATCCAGCAGTGAGCTTCTAATGGAGGATTCTGATATTTATAGAAAGGACAGACCTGGAAAAAGAGGTAGGGGAGTCTTGATTGCCATTTGGAAGAACTTAGCCAGTGAGTTTTTATATCAAGGCAAAAATAGTGAAAGTTTATTTTGTAGGATTAATTTTAAGAATAAGAGACCTGTCATTGTTGGATCAGTATACAGACCTCCAGACTCAGATGAAAATGTATGTTCGTCTATTTGCAGAGACATTTCTGACATTGTTTTGGCCAATAGGAAGGAAATATTACGGACTGGTGGAGACTTCAACTTACCTGATATTGATTGGTGTGAAGATGCCATACTTGGTAATCAATACAATAAAAACATTAATTCTCAGTTTTTTGATACCACCAAAGACCTTGGATTAGTGCAGTCAGTTGACATACCAACACGTGGCAATGCATTCCTGGATTTATTTTTTACCAATTGTCCAGGCGCTTTAGGCAATCAGGAATTAATTGCAGGCCTGGGTGATCATGACATAATTCTCTTAGAGAGCAACTTTCAACCCTTTCGAAGAAAACCCCCTAAACGTACCATCAGACTCTGGAACCAAGCAGACTTAACAAAATTACGCAGGGATACTCATGATTTCAGTCGTCTTTTTTTTAGGTCTCATAGTGTTAAAGATAATGTCAATGACCTTTGGAAGTGTATAAAAACTAACTTGGAATTTATTATGGATGACAACATACCTACTAAAATAACTTCAAGCAAGAACCACCAGCCATGGATTAATACAAAAACTAAACGTTTGTTGAGAAGGAAACATCGGTTCTTTAAGAAATTGAAACTACACCTTAATTCAGAAAGATTACTGATTGGGTATAAACATATTAAGAGAAGGTGTCAGAGAGAATGTAGGCTTGCTCACTCCAATTATGTTAATTTGATGATTTCAGAAGGTGATCATCAAAACAAGAAATTATGGTCTTACATAAGGAGTAAGAGACAGGACAACATTGGGATTCCAGACCTGAGAAACAACCAGAATAACCTAATACAGGACCCTGAAGGAAAGCAAATTTACTAAACAATCAGTTTTGTTCATTTTTCTCAAATCCCAAGCCTTTAATTAACGTTAGACTCACGGATGATGATAAACTCCCTGAAATGCAAAATATCAAAGTAAGCCAAGCAGGAGTATTTAAGTTACTGACCAACATCAATGAAAACAAAGCTACTGGTCCTGATGGCATTCCTGGCAAGCTCTTAAAATTACGTGCCAATGAATTGACTGAGATATACTAACTACTTTAACAAGCTTCACTGGACCAGGGAGTAATACCCGATGAGTGGCGAGATGCTAGCATTGTTCCTTTATTCAAAAAGGGTAGCAAAACAAAAGCAGAGAACTATAGACCTGTATCTCTTACATCCATATCAGCAAAACTACTTGAACACATAATGTATAGTAGCATAATGGACCATCTTGACAAATATGACTTCTTAAATAAAGCCCAGCATGGTTTTAGACAGCGAAGGAGTTGTGAGACTCAACTTATAACAACTCTCAATGATTTTAATAACTGTCTTAACAACAGACAGCAAATAGATGCAATTTTATTACACTTTTCTAAAGCCTTTGATAAGGTTGACCATGAGGGCCTGCTGCTTAAATCAGAACACATCGGCATTGGCGGTTCTTTGCTAAAATGGGCTAGATCATTCCTCGTTGGGAGAACGCAGAAAGTTGTTGTGGAAGGGTCGTCATCCCATTGTAAACCAGTCTTGTCAGGTGTACCACAGGGAACTGTTCTGGGGCCCTTGTTTTTCTTAATTTATATACATGACATAAGTAGAAATCTCTCTCCTGGAACTACAGAGAATGTCTAAATGTCTGTTTACGATCAACCATCTCATTTTGCCCGCAAACCCCACTTTTCACGATTAAATTTCTTCAACTTCTTGCTATTTTTACCAAAATTAAACCCCATTTTAAAATCCAAAAACAGCTAAAACCTACAAAAATCAAAGAAATTTAACGCAGTGAAATGCGGGGTTTGCGGGCAAAATGAGATTGCTGATCGTAAACCAGACATTTAGACATTCTCTCTGATTAAGTCTAGACGACTTAATCATCCTTCAAGTATAATTATTTAAGTAATTCATGGCCTCGAGAACTGGATCTTCTAACAACATTAGTCATCCCTCAATCATCTATCTCAAGCAGTACTAATAAATTAGAGCAAACAATAGGGTTTCCATTTTGATCAGTTATATCTACACACAATGAATTTATCTGCCCGCGAACTAATTCTTTAAACTGAGTGTCATTAAATGAATATGCCTGATAATCGCAATAACCCGCCTTAGTTGTTGGTAGTGCCCTTAGAATTGTAGATGGATTTCCATTATACAAATTAGTATCTGTTTTTAATTCATGTAGATTAACAAACAACATTGGATTAATCAGAAAATCGGATGGTCTACTGCCTACATATTCATAAAGACCACTGTCTATATACACGTGTGTATTAATACGATAGGTTTTACCACTATCATAAAAGCCTAAAATTTGAGCAAGGCCCTTGGGAAAAACGTACTCCCTTTTGTCTTTATGCTTTGGTAAAAATATAGTAATTATAAGATTTGCCTCATTAATTTCAAACCTTATGTCAAATTTGTTAAATGCTTCTTTTAAAGAACAAAAGCTGTAGTAACCATCAGGTATTTTTAAACGTTTTAAGCGACTGCCCCCATCATCATAAATATCTATCCAATTATTTTGAGCTTTTTCAGATATGTTAAACCACCTTATTTTAAACCTAAGTTCTCTAAGAGCAACCCTACACTGCCCACCTTTATTGTCAACTGAATACTTTAAAAACACACGCTGGTTTTGCTTGGTTATATAAAGGAACATCCTTTTTAAATCCTTTTTTTTTTAAATCTATTTAAAATGGAACCTTTTAAATATAATGAAAGTGCCACTTACAATGTAGGAGGGGTTTATGAGCCCAAATCTTTGGACTTCAGTGTCCTAACCATTGCAGTGGATGAATCATATGGCTTCCAAGTCAGACTTGTAAACCCACTAACTAGATATTCAAATCCTCCAATAAAGAGTGATAGTGTGCCATCAGCATGGTCAACCCACCCTATGGCTTTTTACCAGAATCAGTTAAATTTTGCAATTTACTGCTCAACCACTGGCTGCGGTGTTTCATATGCAAACCATTTAAACCACCCCAATCTCTTAGTAAGGTCAGTATATAACTTTCATGTTTATTACCAGTATAGACGCATACTAACTGAACTACAGGTGCGCCTCCCCAACGACAATGCGTTTAATGCATTTCTCAGCTCAATGGACAATAATGCATACGAAAGAATCTGTAACGAATTTAACATTAAATCTTCAACTGACTTTAGACAAAAGTTAGACCGCAATCCTGGGTTAGGCACATTGTATTTGTGGGGTCAACATAGAGAATATGATTTTGACTACTGGCCTGGCCACACCTCTTTTCAACCGAACAAGCAAGTTAGATTGGGATCAATAGAACAAAAACACCCTAATGCTTGGGCAACTTTTATCTTAGATGAAAGTAAAGGCCTAACAATGCCAGAAAGACTCAATGACTCCATACGGACGTACGTTTGGTGTTTATTAGGAGCACAAGCACAAACCAAGTCTAGCATAGTGGATCAATCTACAGGCTTTGATGCCAGAAAACAATTTTTAGCCAATTTAGAAGATGCTATTAACTCTGCTGTTGATCTGCCTTCCAGCATACAAAGGTACCAAAACGTTCTTGCACATGCTAGGTCAAAGGTTGACTTTGTTGTGGGCCATGGATTATACATGCTGCCTTCTGACCTTAGACTACAGATTGGCATGATACAGAATTATAATAATGAAATCCTCATAGCTGGAGACGACCAAAACTTAGGACACAATCAAGGTTTAAACACAAGGCCCGCACCAGCCATTTTAAAAAAGCATCTAGCCCTGAACAACCACCACCGGCTATAAGCAGCCCACAGCCAGAAAGCAGCCCACCGCCTGTTAATATACTTCACCCTGACAGACACACTAGCGAAAAGACAGCCCTTGTTGTGTTTTTAACTTTTACTGGACTGGCTATACTTTATTTCACTAAAAATTAAACCAGCAGCCAGCACCCCCAAAGTCCACAGATGGTCAGCCATATAGCCAGCCACTTTGCCTATAGTAGACAAAACCCAACTAACAACACTGCCTATTATGCCAGGCAGGGCATCAAGTGCTTTAGCTGCTAACTTCTTTAATAAGTTTGCTAGATGGTGTAATTGTTTTCTAATCCAACTTTTACCAGGCTGAGGTGTTGGAGGCGCTGCTGGCCCTGTTGGCGCACCGCCAGTTAATGCATAAACCAGTGAAGAGACAGCAAACCCAATGGCTGTCATTATACTAACTATTGTAATCCCCTGTTCTCTAAACAGAGTCCTTATTCTTTCTGCTAGCGTAGTGTTTTCATAAAGTATTCTGTTTATAGTTTCTCTGATTCTGCTTGTTTGTGATGCTAGC
Source organism: Conus canariensis (assembly GCA_033310375.1). Classification (NCBI taxonomy): domain Eukaryota; kingdom Metazoa; phylum Mollusca; class Gastropoda; order Neogastropoda; family Conidae; genus Conus; species Conus canariensis. The sequence goes on along the minus strand of CM065736.1, from coordinate 50,622,753 downwards.
TGTGTTCTGTTGGTAGACAGCACTTCTAACCTGGCTGCCCTTTCTAGCATTAAACCTTGTATTTTCTGCTGTATTCTAGCCTTATCTTCTCGTCCTAAATTGTTATCATCTGCATCAGCCAGTTTATTTTTTTCTTCTTCTATCTCTCTATCTAGCTCGCCAAGTTTTGCTAACTTGTTTGTTAGTTCACCCCTTATTGTCCGTAGAGCAGTATTAAGACCCATGATTTCATGCATAGGCAATGGAGAATCGTCAATTGTTTTTAAATGTGTCTCCTCATTAAAACTCGTCTCAATTTCTGCTATTAGTTCATTTGCCTGTTGACTTAATTCTTGAAAAGAGATGTTTTGCATTTCAGATTGTGTTGGCAACTCTTGCACTATGCTTTGTAAAAGACTAACAGCCTCAGACCTTAAATCATCAATAAAGTTTAATTGCCTTTGGTCAGCAACGGGGAGCTCTCTAAGAATTATGCCCTTGCTCAAAAACTTGGTTGGGTCAGGTATTGTAGTAAGCCGTACAAGCTTTCCTTTACTAGTTCTTACATACAAATGATTATCTTCATCTGTTGAAAAATTGGAAACCTTAAGTGCTTCTGGCTGCTCTCACCCCATATGGCTATATAATGATTTAATTCTATCTAACATTCGTATTTGGCCTAATCCTACCCCTTGACCTGCAGCTGCTCCTTGGCTTACTCCTGCCCCTTGACCAGCCGCCGCTTCTTCAAGTTCTTCTTGCAATGAACGGCCCAGTTCTGTTTCATCTTCTTCTTCTTCAGCAGGATCAGGCACGTCATAATCTTCATCAGCCATATTTATATATTTATTATTTTTTGTTTTATAAAAAATGAACTCATACGGCTGCGACCTTGATCCATACAGAAAAGCGAAGGAGCCCCATGGCATAAAAGGCATAAGACAGACTGTGCGTGTTATAAATAATCCATCAACAATTGAGCCCAATGAAATATTAACAGTAAGATTTAGTGACCTTGGGCCTGGCGATGTTATAATGCTAGGCACTGCCAAGCTATCATTCAAAATAGATATTGATTCAAAAGATCCTAATGCTACTGTCGTTGCTAACTTGGGTAGGGCCATCGTTAAAAATATGGTAATCAAACTGGAGGGCAGAGAAGTCTTCTCGTTACAAAGCGCAGACATTTTTAATCTCTATTCGGACCTGTGGCTGCCTAGAACAGAAAGAAAAGACAAAGTTTATCAGGGAATCCAGAGCCCAAACGGCCTCAAGCACAGGCTTAATGCTGAGGATGCAAAGGACAACGAGGGAGACCAGGCAGTAGCACAAGCATTTAAGAACAGATTTTGCATCCCTCTAGATTTTGAACTGTTAAAGACCCATCAGCCATATTACCAAGGCGCACTAAGAGATAGACTTACTTACGAACTGACATTCAATGACAGTGGGTCTGTTATTCTATGGGTCTGTTATTCTATCTCAAGACCCTCAAGCCAAATACACAGTCAGTAACATCTCTCTTGATTTTGACATTGTTACTAACCCTGAACTGGCTAGAACAATCTTAAACCAGTATAAAAGTAAGACAGTTGTTTACTTTGAAAGAGTTTTACACCACAGTCCAGGGATTAAAAACAAGCAAGACACTGTCTGGGAAATAGCTTTTAAGCTATTCTTTAAAGTCTTTAAAGGGTATTTTGCTGTTGTTTACTAAACCCCAGGCTCCTTTTCAGAGAGAATCTGAGGTGTTTCACAATCCAAAAATTGAGCAGTTGTCTTGCACAGTAGATGGCAAGCCTTTTCAGTTGTATTCAGCTGGACTTTTACCTGACCAACACTTTGATGAAATAAGAAAGTTGTTTGCTGGGGGCAGACAGAAAATCCTACAGCCGACCTTGTGTGTAAAAAACTTCACCTTCACGATGTAAGACTCGAAGATTGCTTAACAGACAAGTATGGACTATGGCTAGATTTTAGGTCCACATATGACAACAGACTGCATGGAAGTGGAAGAAGAGTAGGGTCAGATGGCATACGCATACAGATTAATAAGGAAAAGGAGGAGAATGGTCAGATACAAATGCACGCTTTTGTGGTTTGTGACGCTCAGTTAAACATTGAAGAAAATAGACTGAAAGAAATAGCCTATTAAAAACAGATGGATAGTTTGAACTTTTTGCCCAAAGGCCCGCACTGTTCACTTATTTGTGGGATTACTGGGTGTGGGAAAACTGTCTTCGTGCTTGATTTGTTACAAACAGTCTGCAGGTTTCATTACGAGTACATTGTTATATTCTGCACAACCATTAAGCACAAGTCTTACAAAGAAAGGCAGTTTGTTTGGACAGACGAGAATATATTTTTAGTTGATCCTACTGACAAGCTAAGCGACTGTTTAGAACATTACTATAGGCTATTTGAGGGAACTGAAACACTGTTTATTATTGATGACTGTTCAGCTGAACGAGACATTGTTAAAAAAAGAAAAACTCTGTCTAAGCTAGCCTTTAGCGGAAGACACGCATTAGTTTCTGTTTGGCTCTTAACTCAAAAATACAATGCTGTCTTAAAAGATTTTAGATCGCAGTTAAAATCGGTTGTATTATTCTATACTAAGGACAAGGATAGTTTTGAAGAATGTTTAAGTGAAAATTATATAATAAGGGACAAGGATGAGCTAAAAAAAAATAAAAGAGCAGTTAGAAAAATCTAAGCACGCTAAACTATGCTTACGGACTGACCCACCAGTTCAATACGTTTGTTTATAACAAATTGTTTATTATTATAGATTGTTTACTATAGATTGTTTACTATAATTTTTATATTAAAAAGAATGTCTCGAGGACCTGAATCAAAAGTACAGCTAGCTCCTAAATGCGTTTCAGTAGAGCTAAAAGATCTAGCAGACACAACTGAGTTTGATCTAATAGGAGTGCCAGGAAATGTTTATGGATTTGAGTACACCGACGATGGCGTTTACAAATGAACAGAAATTGAAGACAAAAAACGGCAGCAATATCCTACGCTGGAAGAGATAAGAAATCTAAGAGCAAACGATTTTGGCAAACACGAATACAAACTTCATAAACGAGAGAATGCCTGGGCGTTGCTTCCTAAAATTAACTGGGATTTAAAGTTTGAACTACGAAGCCCCAATGTATACTTTGATAAGAAAAACAATTTTAGAAAAGCTTTGAATGCAGGACACCTTCTTGTTAGCCTAGTCCCAGGAACACAACAGAAAAAGCAGATTGAAATAACTAAGCGGGGCCCTGAATATATGCTGCAGAGAAAGAAGTCCTTAGCTGAAGTGGGGGATGACACCGTTGGCTTAGAATTTAAGCCAAAACTAGAACCACTGCCTAGAAAAATGACGATGCTTTTTCGCTTATTTATTACTCCAAGGGAGTCTGATCCTAGTTTGCCAGAACATACGTTAATCAGAGGTGTACAAATAGTCTGAAAACTTGAATGGACCTTTAGGTTTGTTATTGTTATTACTAAAAATGGGGATCAAATAAACACTTTTGTATCTTCTGACAAAGTTACTGTGATGGTTGACAAAGACAAACTAACAGTACTTGATTTTATTTTTATTAAGTATGTTGATTTTATTGGGTTTTACTCTGTTGATGAAGTGCTACCAGAAGGCTATAAGCAACATTATCTGCCAGAAGGGTTAATAAGAAGATATGTACAAGATTAAACAAAAATAATTTTGTTTAAAATGGAAGACGGTCAACAGTTTAGATTAAAGCACATGACTGAGCTTGAAGAGGAAATAGAAAGTGACTTGAACAAGTATAGGGTTACTAGAAAGAAATATGCTAAAGCTTTAAATGTCCTTTCTTATATAATCACCGGCTCATCAGTTGTGGCCAGCTTAAGCACTGGGTCTAGTGTTGCTCTTTTAGCTACTGGAGTTGGAGCACCGATGTCTATAGCTTTTGGGAGTGTTGGGTTAGGGTTAGGTGCCATGTCCACGATTGTAAGTGCTGTTTTAAAAAAGCTAACGCCCAAATTACAAAAGCACACTGCTATTGTAGCCCTAGCAACAGCAAAACTTCATTCATTAAGGTTGATTATAAGCAATACATTACTGGATGGAAAAGTAACAGACGAAGAATTTAAACGAGCCATGGCTGACGGTGATGATTACAAACGTCAAAAAATTGAACTTAAAAAAAAATGGAGAAGGACTTTTACTTCACAACAGGTAGACACTGAAACAATCAGAGAGAACCTTGCAAAGCAGAACCTTGCAAACGATAAACTAAACCCAAAATAGGTTTTAAAAAAAATGAGCCTGATTTAATTATTGTATTACCTGTATAATTGATCTTAAAAATGACGAGCAAAGTAGTTACAGAGCTTAAAAATATATGCCACACCTTAGAGTTAATGATGGAGCGGGGGGCTAATAGAGAAGAGTTAAGAAACAAGTTTGACGAATTAATTACGGATCTTTTTGAGCACACAGATATGCGTGAAAGTGTAACCAACGTAATCAGTAAAATACCAGATTCTTGGCCCAGCTCAGTTATAAAGTATTTTGCAATTTTAGTTAATATTATGGCCCCTGATGACGCCGAATTGTCTATTTTTACTAACTCTGAAGGAGTAGCTATTCAATTTTTACCTCAAATTAATAAATATTATTTAAATTTTATTCATTTTTTTTTTGTATTACCTATATATTTGATCTTAAAAAATGACGATCACAAAAGCGATGGATGAGATATTTGCCAAACAGGTGGGTGATATGTTTAGTGAATTAAACATGGACATTATTAACCCCACAAATGTTCATGAAAGCGTAGCACATGCCATCTCTAAAATCCCAGAGTCTCTTCAAATCAAGCCACCAGTGAAAGTGTTGCTAGCCATTCTGATTGAATATATAACACCTGATGGTAGTAGTATACTAGTCTGGGTTTCAACTAAACAGAAAGAAGTAATCAGCTATCACGACTTTAATTCTGACTGGGCTGATTACATGCTTACACAGTTTAACCATGCGAATGAAGAAGCAAAATTGTGCGGCTCCGGCTGGTCTGAAGGAACAGTCTTTGAAATCAGATTAAAACAAACAAAGTTCTATCCCATAGTTGGCAGTTCTCACTTTCCTCTCCCAAGAGAGTTAGAGTTAAAACGAGCAGTCCTAAACATACAAAATTCAGATAACTTGTGTTTCATGTGGTGTGTTTTGGCACATTTACATCCTGTTAAAAATAATGCAAACAGAGTATCTAATTATGGACAATATATAGATGAGCTGAACTTCAAAGGCATAGATTTTCCAGTAAGTATAGAATATATCAGCCAGTTTGAAAAGCAAAACAAACCAATAACCGTAAACGTATACACATGGTCTGTAGTAGACAATCTACAACCTCTAAGGATTTCACCCAATGCTCCCACTTTAGGTGAATCCCTTAACAAGCATGTAGACCTGATTCTGTTTACAGATGGTTCCAAGAGCCATTATGTATTAATCAGATCAATAAGCAGACTTATGGCTTATACTACAAACAATACAGCTAAACAAGGGCTTTGTAGAAGGTGTTTGGTCAGAATCCCATCTATAGAAGCAGCTGACGAACATAAGAAACATTGTAAAAGTATTGTAGACTATAAAACTAAACTTCTTACGCCCCCACCAGGGTCTAAAGTTAGTTTTAAAAACGTACACAAAATGCAGATGAGACCATACGTAGTTTATGCTGACTTTGAAGCGATCTTGCCACAGTACTACGGCCCACAACAACTAGAAGAACAAAAGACAGCCTTATTAACCCACCATCAGATTTGTTCTTATGCTTTTGTTGTTGTTAGGTCAGATGGTGGGCACACACACCCAGAGATTTACAGAGGCGCCGACGCAGCCAGTAGATTTTTACAACAGATGAAACACCTTCGCAATCAATTCTCTATTCAGCTAAATCTCTCAGACATTAAGATGACCCCTGAAGATCAAGAACAGTATAAATCAGCCACCCACTGTTGGATTTGCGGCTTAGAACTAACACCTAACAGTGAAGCAAACCCAACAGCAAGGGACCACGATCACATTACTGGAAAGTTCAGAGGAGCAGCACACAGCAAGTGCAATCTTCAGCTTAAGGTTGACCCTAAGACTTGGAAATTGCCAATCTTCTTTCATAACTTACGAGGCTATGATTCTCATTTCATCATGCAAGCAATAACTTCTGAATGTAAAAAAAGGGTTGACTGTATTGCACAGTCATCAGAAAAGTACATGGCCTTTTACTGTAGACTGGTTATCCTTCTATGACTCTGCCCAACATCTGATGGGGAGTTTGGATAAATTAGCAGAATCTCTACAAGACTGTCCAATAACCGAACAATATTTTGACTCGGCTTTAGTACGTAAAGGCGTTTACCCCTATGAATACATGGACTCGTGGGACAGGTTTAACGAACCAGCGCTGCCATCAAAGGAAGACTTTTACAGCCGTCTTACAGGCAAAGGCATAACTGACGCTGACTATGAATATGCGCAGAAAGACTGGACAGAATTACACTGCCAAACAATGGGCGATTATCACGATGCATACTTGATGGCTGACTGTGTTTATTGGCGGATGTGTTTCAGAATTACAGATCTACATGCATGAAACATTACGGCTTAGACTCATCATATTACATTTCTGCCCCGGGCCTTTCTTGGGACACGTTCTTAAAGTCTACAAACATTGAGATTGGCTTAATATCTGATCTGGCTACACTCCAAATGATTGAAGGTGGGCTGAGGGGAGGCATTAGCATAGCCTCACATCCTTACTGCAAAGCCAACAACAAGTACTTAGATGACTATGACCCAACTAAACCATCTAACTATCTAATGTACTTAGACGCCAACAATCTGTATGGGTGGGCCATGAGTCAGACACTGCCACTAAAAAACTTTAGAATGTTCGTAGGACCTCATGACGTTAATAATGTTAAGTTATCTACCGCGTCTTACACCTGATTATCCAAAAGGATTAATCTTAGAAGTAGACTTAGAATATCCTACAGAATTGCATGATCTCCATAACGATTATCCCCTAGCAGCAGAAAGAGTAAAGATGAGCCCCACCGAACCGCCTAAACTCGTGCCCAATCTCCGTCACAAGACTAAGTATGTATGTCATTACAGACTCCTACAGTTTTACTTAAGACACGGACTAAAACTTACTGCTGTTCACAGAATAATAGAGTTTTGAGCAAGAGCCCTTTATGAGGCCATACATCATGAAGAATACTCAGCTGAGGACTGCTGCTACTGACGCTTCAGAAAAAAACTTTTTTAAACTAATGAACAACAGTTGTTTTGGCAAAACCATGGAGAAGGTACACAATCGTAAAGATGTAAGATTAGTTACAAAAGAAAAACAAGCAATTAAGCTGGTCTCTAAACCTAACTACCAAGACTTTAGAAGATTTAGTGACAGCCTGGTTGGCATTATGATGAAGAAACAGAATGTGAGGTTGGACAAGCCGGTGTTTATTGGGTTTACTGTGTTAGAGCTGTCAAAGCTGTTAATGCTAGAATTTTTGTATGACTACTTTAAACCGTTGTACCCAAAGTCCAGAGTCCTTTACACAGACACTGACTCTTATTCTAGACATCCCCACAGAAGACTTTTACAAAGACTTAGAAGCAGAGGTAGCCAAAGGAGCTGATGGATGGTACGACACATGTGACTACCCAAAAGACAGCCCTTTACATTCAACTGTAAACAAGAAAGCAATTGGAAAGTTTAAAGACGAACTTAATGGGACGGTTATACAAGAATATGTTGGTTTGCGGTCAAAGATGTATAGCGTTGCCAGCCAGGCCTCCGCAATGAAGAAGGCTAAGGGCATAAGTAAAGAAGTTGTAAAAAAAAATATAAATCACGACAACTACAAGCAGGCTCTCTTTGAAGGCAAAGTATTTTATCATACAAACGTTAATCTGCGCTCTACTCTTCATCAAGTAAACACAACTGCTGTTAATAAGAAATCACTAGTCTCTAACAATAACAAGAGAAATTACGTTGATCCTGAGTTTTCATATGCTATAGGTCATTGGAGAACTGACTTAAAAGATTAACTTAACTGACTTAAGTTAAGAACTTAACTAGTGCTTAACTAGTACTTAACTAGTACTTAACACGACTTGTACTTTACTTATACTTAACTTGTTATAACTGACTTTACTCGTACTTAACCAGTACTTAACTTATACTTAACAACACATTAAAAAAACTAATTCAGTAAAAATAATGGGTTTACAGCAGGAGGTTGTACTTTTTTTGCAGAAGCTGGTTCTTCTTCTTTTACTGTTTTTGTGGGGATTTGTGACTTTGTTGCTAGGTATGGTTTTAGACATTTGTATGCCAAACCCCCCCCCCCCCCCCCCCCCACCAACAACAACACCCCCAATACATAATAATACATCTTATAGTTTGATTGTGTTGTTGTTGGTGACGGTGGCGGTGCTGGTGGCGATGTTGTATTACTGTCTAATAATTTTTGTTTTGCTGCTTGGTTTGCTTTTTGCAGTCTATTCCATTCAGCTAGTTTACGACTGGCCTCAACACGCCCAGGATTTTTAGACTTAGTAACACTACTCACTTGTGGGACACTCACTTGTGAGACACTCACTTGGACATTCGGAGCCATATTCTACTCCTGTAGAATCTTCTTCTCCTGATCGCTCATTTTTTTTTAATATGATTAAAAGTAATTAATCCCATGATGAATGGACATAACAATGTCCCAAATCTATAATACATGTCACATGCAAGAGATTCTAGGGACTTGGTTAAAACCGGATCTTGTGTTAAGTCATATTTTAAATCTTCTTCTGAATCAATCGGTGCTATCTTGCCTACTAATTTAGTATATAAACTAATCATTGTCTGTCCTACTGATCTAACCATTTTTGATCCTAGCTGTGCTTCGTACCTAGCGTAATACTTCTCAACGTCTGATGTAGACAATTGCTGAATCTGTTCAATACTTAGTTCAACACCTAAATACTGTCTAGTTTTTCAACACGCAGCCAGAGTATAATATTTTTTTATGACAGAGGTCTGCTGGCTCCTCACACTTTAATAGCTCGTCACAATCCATTTTTAAGCTCTTTTTAAAACAATAAAAATAATAAAACCTTTTTAAAACCATGAGTTTAACGTTGGTTAATTATGCAGTGCCTATTGTTGGTGTTATAGTTTATTCAACTCTTGCAAAATGTTTGTTAAAACCGCCCAACATGGGAAAGATAGAAGATTCACCGAAACTAGTTGTAACCTTATTTTTAGCTCTAGCAACTAAAGATTATCTGATTAAAAAGCACATACACAGTCTTTCATATTATGATTATTTTAATTATTTTTTTAGTTAATAAAAACATGAGCACTGCAAAGATTATTAATACTATTTACCACTCTGCTGTAATCAGCGGTCTTAGTATAGGGTATAGCATGTTAGCAAAAAACATGTTTAAAATGAAGCCAGCTGATCTAGTAAGGTTAGACATTGAGGATGTTGTTAAGGTTGTGGTTGTAATAACTGCAGGAATTGCCTCAAAAGACTTTCTTGTTACACAGGGAATTATCCCAGAAAACATCAATGCATAGAAAGATTGACTGATTTATAAAAAAAGATTAATTCTAGAACAGATTCATTCATTTATAAAAAGATGTCCGGATTAGTTCTGATGGTGGGAGGAGCTATTGTTGATGCATTGGCTTTCTCTGGGAGCAATTATATGTTTAGTAAATTGCGGTCTGATGAAGAGAGAGAACGCCATAACAAGGCAATGGAAGAGTTAGCTAAGGCACAAGACGCTTAAGAGAAAAGGAGGATTGCTCACTTAGACTTTATTAATAAAAAGTTAAGAGAACAAGGACATGCAGAGCACACATTTACAGACGTTGATGATGCAATGAATGAGTATTACTTAGTGACAGGAAAGAAGTTTCTAACATCCTCACCGCCAGAACTGTCTGACTTTCATGAACCATCTGAGGATCAGAAAATGGTAGAAATAGGCTTTATTATAGGTGCTATGGGAGCAATCTTTCTTCTTGCATATTCAATCTAAAAACATAGTTAAAATGTAATAAAAAAAACCAGTCCCTTCTTATGGACAAAATATATTATTCTCCTAGAGGGTATTGGAAAGGAAAGACTGCTATTGATAAACTGAGTAAAGCTGCTAGGGTGTCTGAATCAGAAGCACAAAACTGGCTTTCAAAACAAGCGATCTGGCAAATATATCTGCCTGCCCCAAAAAGAATAATAAGGCCTCGACTTGTTAACTCAGTTCCTAACGACACCCACCAGATGGACTTGCTGTATCTTCCACATGACAAAGTTAGAAGAAAAAAGTTTAAGTATGCTCTGACTGTTGTTGACATGGCTTCAAGGTATAAAGACGCTGAGCCTTTAACGGATAAAAGCGCAACTGCTGTGGCTGTGGCTTTACAACAAATATACATGCGAGGCCCATTAAAGTATCCTAGGATGATCCAGGTTGATGATGGAAAAGAGTTTAAAGGAGCTGTAAACCAGCTGCTTTTAAAACACCAGGTTACAGTTAAGAGAGGGATTCCAGGCAACCATTGCTCCCAGGCTCTAGTAGAAAACTTTAATAAGAATCTAGCTGAACATCTGTTTACCTATCAATACCACAGAGACCTTATGGACAAAACACGCAACACAGAATGGGTTAGGAGATTGCCAGCAGTCTTAAATGCTATGAACAATGAAGAATTTAAAGCAACAGGCCTTAAACCGGTGAACGCGATCAAACTAAAAAAAAATAGCATTACTGAAGACATCCGAGGTAATCAAAAACTCTTCCCCATTTGGACTAAAAGTAAGATACTTGTATGCTCCTGGAGAGGCAGAGGGCAATGTTAGAATTAGAGCCACAGACCCTATATGGAGCGTAGATGTGTATGAAGTTGAAAGAATTATAAAAACAACCCCTCCCGTGTATTATTTAAGAGAGACTCTTTCTTCCAAAAAGCCTGCCCCTAAAAGATCCTTTGTTCGTGAAGAGCTGCAAGTTGTCCCACCAAACACAGTGCCTATAAGTTAATCAGAGAGAATGTCTAAATGTCTGGTTTACGATCAGCAATCTCATTTGCCCGCAAACCCCGCATTTCACTGCGTTAAATTTCTTCGATTTTTGTAGGTTTTAGCTGTTTTTGGATTTTAAGATGGGGTTTAATTTTGGTAAAAATAGCAAGAAGTTGAAGAAATTTAATCGTGAAAAGTGGGGTTTGCGGGCAAAATGAGATGGTTGATCGTAAACAGACATTTAGACATTCTCTACTACTATATGGCTTTTTGCAGATGACAGCTTAGTATATAGAACAATCAGAAGCAAGAATGATACACGCATTCTACAAGAAGATCTAAATGGTTTACAAGAGTGGGAAAGAACTTGGAAAATGGAATTTCATCCCCAGAAGTGCCAAGTGTTGCGTATATGTAATAAACACTCACCAACTAGATCAGAATATTCTATTCATAATACTATTCTTAAAGAAACCAATGCTGCAAAATATTTAGGCGTGATTATAGATAGTCGTCTCAAATGGAAAGAACATTACAATTTAGTATGTAAGAAAGCAAATAACATCTTAGCTTTCTTATACAGGAATATCAACGACTGCCCCAAAAAGGTTAACGACGACTGCTACAAAACACTGGTTAGACCAGTACTGGAATATGGTTGCTCAGTCTGGGATCCTTACCATCTAAAGGACATTGATAACCTCGAAAAGATTCAGAAGAGAGCAGCACGGTTCGTAACAGGGAACCATATGAGAGAGAAGAACATGAGGAAATTAGAATGTTAACCCTTAGAAGAGAGAAGAGCTTTTATCAAACTTAATATCTTCTTCAAAGGCAGAGCTAAACTAACTGATATCCCAATGGAACAACTAGTATTGAATAAAAGTAGCACCAGGAGTGGCGGTCAATGTTATGCCATACCTGCATCAAATATTGACAGCCACTTATATTCATTTTATACTAGTTCTGTACGGCTGTGGAACTCACTGCCGGGTTCCATCAAGATTGCCACAAATGCAGTCTCATTTAAAAATCAAATTGATACGACAGTCTTGAGATCTGCAAATTGACGACTTTTCTATTTTAACTTCCCCAGATAATTTATGGTTACCTGGGCCTGAATCTGGCCATTGCTTTTAACTTTTTGAATATCGTGTGCGAACCCTTGTTGCCAAATTTTGCTCCTGGGGCCAACAGACTGAGTCGCATTTTATTTTACTTTTCAACATGCGCGCTGGTGACCTACTCGTTTTTGAGTGAACCAGTCTTTAGGAAGAAGAAGAAGTCACTCGGTGTCGTAAGCAGCATTCCTTGGGAGTTAATGGGCGTGTGTTTGCTTCATAATGGGAGCAAGAGTTACCTTACTTGTTTATTATTTACTGTTTACTGTTCCCTGCCTCATTTCATAGTTACTTTCATGAGTTTCATCTACGAAGCTGATACATTTCTGGGAGCTCGAATGAGTTCATTAGAATCATACAGTTGAGTTTCTAATTAAACATATTTCCTTTTCTTTTTCACATAATTATGTATGAAAATTCGTTCCGGGTTACACTGATGAGGTCACTGGGTTTCCATTAACAACCAAAAAGCAACAATATGGCCGCCACATGACAACGGAAATGGGTTATAAATTGCACGGCGTGTATGAATACTGGTTAATTTGAAATAAATAAATCTCAAATAAAGTCCGATGGTTAGGAAAAAATTAGAATTTAGAGGATAATAAACTATTTTTCTAACATGTCATTATTTCTGTTGCAAGCTGTTCCAGCTTTTTAAAAGGAAATTAGGGACTCTATTTCTTTGCGTAACAGTAGACATGTCGAACGTGCGGTAACCGGCTATCTTGGATACATTCTACAGTAGTTGAAGTTGAGGTGTGTCGCACCATAGCCAAGCATACCATGATGGGTCGGTGAGCAAAAATGCCATCATGGATGACCCAAGAATAGAATGGGTCCGAAACAGAGTGTACCAAGCTCTAGACATTCAAGACCTTGAAGTGTTTGAAGAGCTACTGGAGCGGGATGATGGAGAAGTTGAACGCTGTTTGCTGAAGTTCCTAAACGACACACCAGAAGAAAATGAGTCCTCAGTACTCTTCTACAAGGTTGTAAGAGAAGAAGAGGAAGAAGTAGAGGTAGAATGCGGTGAGTACTTGACAAACTTGATGGAACCGGAAACTTTAATGATTTATTTTCATGCCTTTGCGGTGTTGCCAGTTCTGCAAGCAATAAACTGCGCGGTAGTCAAGAACGTCAATTTCACATCGGGCAGTTTTGTTTGATTTAGACATTCATGAACATGCACATACACATAATCGTACACAGGCAGTTTGTCGTGCGACAAAATCATGGTGCAAGAAAGCATAGTTATTACATGGGCAGAGAAGGGACAGATCTGATTTATTCAGGATCAGGATCAGGATCAGAATCAGGGGCGTTGTATCAAACACAACTTAGCCTATTTAGGCTTTTTACGCCCCTTCTGTATGTATATATCCTTTTTTTTTTTGTGACCGTTGGTCCAGTCATAGGCTAGCTCAGTCTTATTTTCCATCAAATTCATATCTAATTTTTGTTAATAATTCATGTTTATCTATGAGGTTCTTAAAAACATTAATACTAGGTGCACGTTTGATGTTAACTGTTAGTTCATTCCAAAAATTGGTTACTCTATTAGTAAAAGTACATTTTCTCAAATTAGTTTTGGAATATTGTTTAAATATCTTATCTTCACTGTTCCTTGTAACATTCTTCTGCAGAGTAAAAAACAAAAACATGCTTTATCAACATCATCAATTCCATTAAATATCTTGTATGCTTGAATCAAGTCTCCTCTTATTCTTCTTGCCTTAAGTGTTGGAAGTTGTAGATATTTTAATCTTTCCTGATATGAGTAATCTTTTATATTATGAATCATCTTGGTTGCTCTTCTTTGTACCTGTTCTAAAGCTTCTGATTGTCTCTTTAACATTGGATACCATACAGTGTTGCCATATTCAAGAACAGGTCTAACTAGTGTCTTATATAATTGCAAAAAAGTGTCCTTTTCTATAAATGTAAAGGTTCTTTTTATTATTCCAATCATTCTGTTAGCCTTATTAATACTATTTACAATATGTTTGTCAAATAGCAAATTTTTGTCAAAAGTCACACCTAGATCTTTCTCTTCCTCACATTTAGATACTTTTATTTCCTTATCCCCAATTTTCATTATATACTCCTTTTGTGGGTTTGTTTTACCAATATGAAGTACTTTGCATTTTTCTGCATTAAAATATAGGTTCCAAGTATCAGACCACAGTACTAATGTTTCAATATCCTTTTGTAATTCCTTATGCAATTTCGGAGAGTTATAAAGTTTTGTGTCATCAGCAAAGATTTTACGTGTACTCTTTAATTCTACAGGGAGATCATTTATAAACACTGTAAATAATATTGGTCCCAAAATACTGCCTTGTGGTATCCCACTAATAACATCAGCACTGTGAGAGAAGGAACTACCAATCCTTACCTTCTGAGTTCTTTTTGATAAAAAGTCTCTAATCCAATCAAGCACATTTCCTATTATTACGTGAGACTCTAATTTCTTTAAAAGTCTTTCATGTGGTACTGAATCGAATGCTTTTCTAAAGTCTAAATACAAAACATCTATATTCTCTCCTTTATCTATCTCCTTTGTGAAATCTTCCATCACTTCTAAAAGTTGAGTCACACAAGATCTTTTTGCACGAAATTTATGTTGACACTCAGCATATAATTTATTTTCTGTCATATGTTTAATAATAGCCTCTCTAATAAATGATTCTAAAATTTTGCATATAATGCATGTTAAACTCACTGGTCTATAATTTCCTGGATCTGTTCTTGTACCTTTTTTTAATACTGGAATGACTGTAGCTGTTTTCCAATCTGAAGGTACTATCATTTCTTTAACAGATTTAGAAAAGAGTATATAAAGTGGGAAGGCCATTTCCTCATTCAGCTCTTTCAGTATTCTTGATGGAATGGCATCCGGACCACACGCCTTATTAGCGTTTAGAGATTGTAGTTTCTTTTTTATTGCATCCACAGAAATGTCTATATTTTCTAATACTATGCCTTTTGACCTTGAAGCTGGACTTAGAATAGGCATATTTTTAGTATCTTCCCTTGTGAATACACTAGAAAAAAATGTATTCAAAATATCTGCCTTACCCCTATCTGTCTCCAACATGTCACCATCCTTAGTCACTAAAGGGCTCACTCCTGTATTCATCTTTGTTTTCGATTGTACATATCTCCAGAAGGCTTTTGGATTTTGTTTACATTCCTTTGATAGCTTTTTTTCAAATTCCCTTTTTGCTTTTCTTATTTTTTTATTACAAGTATTACGTGCTTTAATATAATTTTGATAATTTTCCCCCTGCTTCGTGACTAAGAATCTCTGATACATATTATATTTCTTTTTTTTTACAAATTTCATTGTCTTTGCATTCATCCACTTTGGTTTCTGTTTTTTATTATTCTTGATAATTTGTTTTGGAACGTTGTTTTCTATTAAAGAATTTAAAATACTTTTAATTTTCCCCCAGCATTGTTCTACACTAAGATCATTGAGTTTATTCCAGTCAATCTTCTTCAATTCTTCTTTCATTTGCATAAAATTTCCTCTCTTAAAATTATATGACTGCTTTGATTCTTCTGTCTCTTGCTCCTCTCCTATTAGTGGTAAATCTTTATCTTCATCCATTAAACGTCCTCAGTCATCATGTTGACTGTTCTGTCGTTTTCTGTTTTCTTTGCAGAACGTATGTTTCTACATGGCAACTTCCAAACCTATGGGCACTTTCCCTGGGCTATGACAGTAAGAAGTATTAGAAGTATGCTGAATACTTTTGTTGGGGGAAAAATATGTGTATCCTATTGATAACATCTGTTGATCTGGAAGATACAGAGCAGAAAAAAATTTGGAAAAACTTGCCTTTGAGCATCATGATAATGCTGCAGTGAAAAAGGCTAGTAGAATAGCTGGCATAATCACTCATTTTGTCGAGTTTGAGAGTGTAGATGCAATGGCCCTGTGATTGAAATCACTAGTGAGACCAAATCCACTATATGTAAATGTAGTATGGTCCCCATACCTTAGGAAACAAAGTGCAGGAAAGATTCACCAATTATGGAAATGAATAATTTGATATTTTAAGAGGAGAGATTAATATTATACATCAGAGATTTAGGGGGTTATATGAGTAAATGCTCTGCAAGGTCATTATAAGGTAAGCATCACACAAAACGTTTTCATGTTAAGTTCTTCTTTTTTTTTTTTTTACCCAAAGGGACACCCACTAAAATTGGTAATACAATTGATTTTTTTATTCCCCAAAATTTTTTCCCCATGCTGTTTTATTAACAAAGGCATTAACTTATGGAACAATATGCCGTATCACATGCCACCCAGAGATGCTTAACAATTGAAAAACATTTGTTAGATGCTCGAAGGACTACAGCTTGCAGTTCAGTTTTTCTGTTAGAAACTAGTTGTTAGATTGTGTAGTATCTGCGTACTTATATACCGGAAGGAAAAAAATCAGTATCTTATCTCGGATTATTCAGGCAAAATTCTAATAAAGCCTATAAGCCAGATCATTAATATGATATGATATATGTCATGAATTGATAAGAACAAAAGATAGTGACTACTTCTCACTGTCATAGCCCAGGGAAAGTGCCCATAGGTTTGGAAGTTGCAATGTAGAAACATAACGTTCTGCAAAGAAAACAGAAAACAAACCCACCATTTACTGGAATTAAGAGTATGGTTGGTTGCCATTAGAAAATGACATGGGGCACAATATGCTTGAGACCCTTTTGTGTGTTTTAGCATGTCATGTTTATAATAAAATTAATACTGGCGGGTGAGTAGCAACATGCTTTTGCTTACTTCTGATATATCTTATATTTTATTGAAGCAACATTTAGCCATGTGGGCATTCGAGGCAACGAAATGATTGATGAACTTGCTAAGAGTGCCACAAAGAAAGAGTTGAGCGGATTGTCTATCCCTCACACTGATCTGACACCCAAAACCCAGGCTTATGTCAAAGACCTCTGGCAAAAGGAATAGAATTTGCAGACAGATAACAAACTATTTAAAATCCATCCAAACCTGAGTTTCAACCATGTTCCCAAGGCGGCCGTAAAGAAGAAACAGTTTTGTGCCATTTGCATACAGGCCACTCGTTTTACACCCATTCTTATCTTTTAAAAGGTGAAGAAACTCTGTGGTGCATTCCATGTCATGTACTACTCATAGTAAAACATATTCTTTTAGAGTGTTGGGACTTGCATGATGTGAGACATAAACACTTTACAGCAGACTCCATGAAAACCTTGTTCAGAGATGACCCATCTGATGTGATCTTTGAATTTCTTAGGGAGATTAACATCTTTCATCAAAGATTTTATGGATGAAAGTTTTTTTTAACAAAATGTAAGTTTTTTTTTTAAAGGTATGCTTTAAAAGAGATGTGTAAATGATTTTTTTTTTTTTTTAATGATAAGGACTTGTGAGTTGACTTTAAGACAATGACTTGTGAGCTGACTTGAACGCGGTGATAGCCCTGACATGGCCCTTTGCGGTCAGCTGGGCTATAAGCAACATTACCTTGCTTTACCTTATCTATGGAAGCAACATTTGTTATCGTTGTCTTGTTCATTTTAGAAGTTGTTGAGTGTTTCTGCAGTTACAGTTATATGATATAGGTAATAGTATAATTCAAAAACTGATAATGCTAGAGATTTTACCGGCTTGACCTGCTCATGAATGTCACTTAGTGATGAGAAGACAACTGGTACCAGCAAAAATAAATAAATAAATAAGTGATTTTTTTTAATGGAATAAAAAGTGAAGAAACATTTTCAAAAAATGAAAGAAAAATGGAGGATACCCAGCCCCATACATGCGAAAAAAATCAAAATAAAACTCACACACACACACACACACACACACACACACACACACACACACACACACACAAACACACACACACACACATACACACACACACACTATGTACAACGCATACAAAAACTCTCAAACACACAGACACACATGCACGCATGCGTGAAAGAGCTATTCTTTAGCACAGATATAGATATGTTAATTGACATTTCAGAACCAGAAATTCCAGACATCACTGCTGAGGAAGAAGGAGGGGAAGGAGAGGGAGAAAAGCAAGGGGAAGGGACAGAGACACCAGCTGAGGAGCCAGAGCAGGCTCTTCCTGTTTCTTCTCCAACAGAGGAAGATGAAACACCAAAGAGAGGTACTAAGCTATAGCATTAACTTATTTTGCTGCCTCAGATTTGTTTGGTCTATCACTGTTTTAAAAGCATTTCCATGTTGCTTGTTATTTAGCAAAACACCAATCCTTTGCACAAAAGTTCATGTGTTTAATACTGCAGAAACCTAATTTGTGGGATTTTGAAACGTCGCAGATGTGGTGTATCTTATATATGGACCAGGCTGCATGCAGTGACACCTTCTTGATGAAACTGAAACTGAAATTTCCACTGAGTTTAGGAAACTTGAAGAACACTTTTGACTATGTATCAACTGTTGAAATGAGTGAATTGCTTTGTGTTATTTCATGTTATGTATCATGACACTATGTTGTTGTGTTATATGTTGCCATGCTGTTCTGTGGTGTAATAGTACAATGAACTGTAGTACTGCATTGCTTTGTTTTGTTTCTATCCTATCAAGTGTTAAAAAAAAGCTTTCTACAGATGTTTGTTTCATCAAAGAGGCCTCATACAGCATACAGACTAGTAGCTATACACACACTACATCTGCTAACCCATGAGGCCACAATGTTCAGGAGTGCCAGCTACATGAATGAATCAGTAAGCCTCTAAATACAAAGTGGTGAAAAGGTGCCATGGGAGGAGACTTCATCAGTGCTGGCCCTACACATTGTCTACAAGCGTGGGCCAGGCCTGGAGTGTTTAGATAAAAAGAGAAAGCTTATTATGAATCAAGAGAAATTTTGATTGTTCATTAAAAGCTTTAAGATGTTTTTTTGTTCTGTACATTGGTATGTTTTGATTGTTGTTAATCTTTTTTTTGTTGTTGTTAATGTTAATATAAATAATCATCACACTGTCTGTGTTGTTATTTTTTATTTTACAATCCTTGCGCTGATTGGTGTTCTGTGATGTTTTCCAAAGGAAAGAAGAAGAAAAAAAGTAAAGATGTCCCTGGCACACCACCAGCTGAAGAAAAAACACCTACACCAGCAGAATCCGCTCCACCACCAGAGACAGAGGAACAAAATGAAGATGGAGAAGAAGCAGAAGAAGAAGACACCAAACCTAAAACAGTTAGGCTTTGTTTTCCTGCTTGCTTGATGTTTTGAAATCATTTGGTTTTATTTCTTTATGCTGAGTTTTCATAGAGAGTAAAGATTTTGAGGTAAAACCAATGTGAATTTTGCACCATTATTTAAGATTATAGATATTTTGTTGACTTGTATTACAGAAATAGTGTAGAAAAAAATGTTATGGACAAGTGAATTATTTCCACAAATATCAGGATATCAGATGATCGGTATGAAACCACTGAACATTGAATCCAGTCTGTTGTGGTTGTCTTGAGTTAGTCTGATAAGAAAAGAATATAGAAGAGTAGAGTTGATCAGTGTAGAAGTGTTTAAAACCAGTGGTGTAGAAGTATTTAGAATCAGTGCTTACTCTATCAACCCTTTCCTTTTGATTATACATGGTAATTCTCTTTTTTTTAGAAAATTGCAACCAAATTGGATTTTATCATTTGCACAAATAAACATTACATGGCCATTACTTGATCAGGCATAAAAAAAAAACAGGCATCCACAGTACTGTAAGCATTACATGGCCTTTACTTGATCAGACATAAAAAAACAGGCATCCACAGTACTGTAAGCATTACATGGCCTTTACTTGATCAGACATAAAAAAACAGGCATCCACAGTACTGTAAGCATTACATGGCCTTTACTTGATCAGACATAAAAAAAAACAGGCATCCACAGTACTGTAAGCATTACATGGCCTTTACTTGATCAGACAAAAAAAAACAGGCATCCACAGTTCTGTAAGCATTACATGGCCTTTACTTGATCAGACAAAAAAAAACAGGCATCCACAGTTCTGTAAGCATTACATGGCCTTTACTTGATCAGACATAAAAAAAAAAACAGGCATCCACAGTACTGTAAGCATTACATGGCCTTTACTTGATCAGACATAAAAAAAAAAAAAAAATCATTCATCTACAGAACTTGTAACACTACATGTGAATGCTGACCAGGAGCAACTACGGTTATGTTGCTCATGTCCCAGCTGATCACAAGAGCCACCTCAGGAATCCAATGATCATTCACATTTAGATTCAGGGTGTATCTGGTCTGACTTGTCGTTTTCTTTGTTAACACTTCCCAGGAATATAAACGCAAGATTTCTTTCACTATGTCCAGAAACTCATTGTGCAAAAGGTATGGCGCACATACTTGCACATGGTGTATCAGCACCTGCCAGAAGAGGTCATTGAGGAGAACTGTTTGTATTTCCTGCGCAACACACCTGGCATGGTACCTCTTCCCAACTCCATAGAGGAAGCCAATGAGATGCTTCCAGCCTACTTTGAGTTTGGCATTCTGAATGGCCATTCCCTCATCATGCTGGAGCAGATCATTGGACAGGTCAGTAGAGACAAGAAATCAGTGTGTTAAGATCATACAGCAGACTGAGTGGATTTGTTTTGACCCATACTCTTAACTTTTTTTTTTTGTAAAATGCCTTCAAAAACTGCATTTTGTGTCCAAAACACAAACCTTGGCAAATTATTATGTGTAGTTTGTATTGTTTTGTGCAGTGTTTTGGAGAAAGAAAACTGTTGAAACAGGAAAGCTCAGTAATATTTGAAAGATACAGCAGATTCTGTGACAGGGAAAAACCTAAATCTAGATTTACAATGCAGAAAGATTTTCTTTTTTGACTCTTTTTCTCCATATGTCATAATTGTAGTAATGTGCTAATTACAGGTTACAGATAGTTCTCGA
Source organism: Conus canariensis (assembly GCA_033310375.1). Lineage (NCBI taxonomy): Eukaryota > Metazoa > Mollusca > Gastropoda > Neogastropoda > Conidae > Conus > Conus canariensis. The sequence goes on along the minus strand of CM065736.1, from coordinate 50,601,602 downwards.
TATGATGTGTTGGTAAAAGGTTTGGGGTCGTCATTTCTGTGATTATGTATTATTAAAAGGCTTGGAGTAGTCATTACTGTGGTTATGTGTTGGTAAAAGGCTTGGGATAGTCAGTACTGTGGTTATGTGTTGGTAAAGTTTGGAGTAGTCATTACTGTGGTTATGTGTTGGTAAAGTTTGGAGTAGTCATTACTGTGGTTATGTGTTGATAAAAGGCTTGGGATAGTCAGTACTGTGGTTATGTGTTGGTAAAAGGCTTGGGATTGTCAGTACTGTGGTTATGTGTTGGTAAAGTTTGGGGTAGTCAGTACTGTGGTTATGTGTTGATAAAAGGCTTGGGATTGTCAGTACTGTGGTTATGTGTTGGTAAAGTTTGGGGTAGTCAGTACTGTGGTTATGTGTTGATAAAAGGCTTGGGATTGTCAGTACTGTGGTTATGTGTTGGTAAAAGGCTTGGGATTGTCAGTACTGTGGTTATGTGTTGGCAAAGTTTGGGGTAGTCATTACTGTGGTTATGTGTTGGTAAAGTTTGGGGTAGTCATTACTGTGGTTATGTGTTGGTAAAGTTTGGGGTAGTCATTACTGTGGTTATGTGTTGGTAAAAGGCTTGGGATTGTCAGTACTGTGGTTATGTGTTGGTAAAGTTTGGGGTAGTCATTACTGTGGTTATGTGTTGGTAAAGTTTGGGGTAGTCATTACTGTGGTTATGCGTTGATAAAAGGCTTGGGATAGTCAGTACTGTGGTTATGTGTTGGTAAAGTTTGGGGTAGTCATTTCTGTGGTTATTTGTTAGTGAAAGGCTTGGGATTGTCAGTACTGTGGTTATGTGTTGGTAAAGTTTGGGGTAGTCATTTCTGTGGTTATGTGTTGGTAAAGTTTGGGGTAGTCATTACTGTGGTTATGTGTTGGTAAAGTTTGGAGTAGTCAGTACTGTGGTTATGTGTTGGTAAAGTTTGGAGTAGTCATTACTGTGGTTATGTGTTGATAAAAGGCTTGGGATTGTCAGTACTGTGGTTATGTGTTGGTAAAGTTTGGAGTAGTCATTACTGTGGTTATGTGTTGGTAAAGTTTGGAGTAGTCATTACTGTGGTTATGTGTTGGTAAAGTTTGGAGTAGTCAGTACTGTGGTTATGTGTTGGTAAAGTTTGGAGTAGTCATTACTGTGGTTATGTGTTGATAAAAGGCTTGGGATAGCCAGTACTGTGGTTATGTGTTGGTAAAGTTTGGGGTAGTCATTACTGTGGTTATGTGTTGGTAAAGTTTGGAGTAGTCATTACTGTGGTTATGTGTTGATAAAAGGCTTGGGATAGCCAGTACTGTGGTTATGTGTTGGTAAAGTTTGGGGTAGTCATTTCTGTGGTTATGTGTTGGTAAAGTTTGGAGTAGTCATTACTGTGGTTATGTGTTGATAAAAGGCTTGGGATTGTCAGTACTGTGGTTATGTGTTGGTAAAGTTTGGGGTAGTCATTTCTGTGGTTATGTGTTGGTGAAAGGCTTGGGATAGTCATTTCTGTGGTTATGTGTTGGTGAAAGGCTTGGGATAGTCATTTCTGTGGTTATGTGTTGATGAAAGGCTTGGGGTAGTCATTACTGTGGTAATGTCTTGTTGGTAAAAGGCTTGGGGTAGTTTTTAGTGTGGTAGTATGTTGGTAATTAGGTGTTGGTAAAAGGATTGGGGTAGTCATGACTGTGGTAGTGTGTTGGTAAAAGGCTTCGGGTAGTCATTACCATGGTAGTGTGTTGGTAAAAGGCTTCGGGTAGTCATTACCGTGGTAGTGTGTTGGTAAAAGGCTTCAGGTAGTCATTACCATGGTAGTGTGTTGGTAAAAGGCTTCGGGTAGTCATTACCGTGGTAGTGTGTTGGTAAAAGGCTTCGGGTAGTCATTACTGTGGTAGTGTGTTGTTAAAAGGCTTCAGGTATTCATTACTGTGGTAGCGAGTTGGTAAAAGGCTTGGGGTAGTCATGACTGTGGTAGCGTGTTGCTACAAACTACAAGTAGTTGGTTACAGGCTACATGTAGTTATTGCTGGGATGATGTGCTGGTTACAGGCTACAGGTAGTTGTTACTATGTTAATTTGTTGGTTACAGGCTGCATATAGTTATTGTTTGGATAATGTGCTGGTTACAGGCTACAGGTAGTCATCGTTGTGGTAAAGTGCTGGTTTTGTGGTTAAGTGCTGATTTCAAACTGCAGATACCCATTACTGTGGTAATGTACTGACAACAGGCTGCGGATGGTCATTACTGTGGTTATGTGTTGGTAAAAGGCTTGGTGATACTTTCAGGCAGTCCTTGAAGCGTTTGAGTGGCCACCCAGTGTTCCTTGTTCCAGCTGACAGCTCAGAGAAGAAGACCATTTTGGGAAGTCGCATGTCATCCATTCGTACCACATGTCCAACCCATCTCAACTGCGCTTTCATGATCAGCGCCTTGATACCAGGCATCTTTGCTCTGCGAAGCACTTCTGTGATGGAAATCCTGTCCTCCCAGGAGATGCCCATCATCTTACGCAGGCAGCGGAGGTGGAACTGATCCAGAGTCTTCAGTTGTTTTCTGTACAGTATCCAGGTCTCAAGCCATAGAGCAGCGAGGTGACAATGACTGCTTTGTAGACTGCCAGCTTGGTGCTTAGAGTGATGCCACGTTCACCCCACACTCTGTTCCAAAGCCTGCCAAAGGAAGCTCCTGCTTTTGCTAATCTTTCAACACTTCTTTATCCTTGCCACATGTTGAAGACAAGCAGCTCCCCAAATAGGTGAAGCTGTCAACATTGTTCAGGGCTGTGTCCTCGATCACAATCTTTGGTTCTGGAGGAGAGAGGCTGGGCGCTGGTTGGAGCATCACTTCTGTCTTCCGCAGGCCTTTGCTGCTGCAGACAGGCAACTGGCAAGCTCTTGCAGGTCTGGTTCATTGAGTGCTGCGAGTGCACAGTCATCGGCAAACAGGAAGACTCTCGCAAGGGCCTCAAGAACTTTTGTTCTGGCCTTTAGGCGCCTTAAGTCGAAGAAGCGGCCATCACATCTGTAGCGGACAGTGATCCCGATGTTGGTACTGGAGAGAGCAGAGAACAGCATTGTGGCGAACATGAGGCTGAACAGGGATGGTGCCAGGACACATCCTTGCTTCACTCCGTTGGACACAGGAAAGGGGTCAGACACAGTGCCGTTTTCCACTACGCGAGCCATCATGCCGTCATGGAAGGAATGTATGATCTTGACAAACTTCAGTGGGCAGCCAAGTTTGGACAGTATAGCCCACAACTCGCAACTGACAGTATCAAAAGCCTTTGTCAGGTCCACAAAGAGGATGTAGAGGTTCTGATTCTGTTCCTGGCACTTCTCTTGCAGATGGCGAACAGCGAAGATCATGTCGATTGTCCCCCTGTTGCTCCTGAAGCCACACTGACTCTTGAAGATGACATCGTCCAGCAAGTGGTGTATGATGCGATTCAGGATGACACAGGGGCCATAATCTTTCCTGCTATGCTCAGCAGTGAGATGCCTCTGTGGTTGTTGCACGATGCTCTGTCACCCTTGTTCTTGTACAGGTGGATGATGTTGGCATCCTTTAAGTCTTGTGGTACTGCTCCCTCACCCCAGAACTGCTGCATCAGCTCAGTTAGCTTGTTGACCATGGCCTCTCCACCATCCTTGAAGATCTCAGGGGGAATGCCATCAGGGCCCAGTGCCTTTCCGATTTGGAGCTGCTTGATCGCCTTCTGGATTTCCTCCTTAGTCGGTGGGTCATCAAGCGACGTCAAAATTGGAGGTTGGGGCATGTCCCGGATTGCCTGCTGGTCGATCTGAGATGGTCTATTCAGAAGCTGGCTGAAGTGGTCACACCACTGCTGTACAGTATCACTCTTCTCAGTAAGCAGAGTGCCATCAGCTGTCCATACAGGTGCCATGACGTTGAAGGAGGGGCTATACACAGTCTTCAGGCCTGTGGCATCCCGCTTCAGGGCTGGGAAACACTTGCCACACACCGCTGTGCCTGGCGACTTGCTGTCCACAAAGGAGTAAACAGCTTCGAAGAGAAGCATTTGCAGGAATTGGACCAGAAGCGCCAAGCCCACAAAGAGAGGAGACCTGACCCAGTGACAGCTGTCGCATACCCAGAGTGCAGACATATTTGTGTGTCCAGCTGTGGCTTGCGCTCACACATGCAGAGTCACTGACATCTTTGTCGACCACGATGGACATCCATGAAAAGGCTTGGTGCTGTGGTAATCTGCTGGTTACAGACTGCAGATAGTTAGTGTTATGGTGTTGTTCTGGTTACAGTCTTCTGATGACTACAGCTATGGATAGTTATCACTGTGGTAATGTACTGACTACAGGCTACAGATAATTATCACCGTGGTAATGTACTGACTACAGGCTACAGATAGTTATCACTGTGGTAATGTACTGACTAAAGGCTACATATAGTTATTACTGTGGTAATGTACTGACTACAGGCTACAAGTAGTTATTACTGTGGTAATGTACTGACTACAGGCTACAAGTAGTTATTAATGTGATAACGTACTGACTACAGGTTATGGATTGTCATTACTGTGGTAATGTACTGACAACAGGCTACGGATAGTTATTACTGGGATATTGTACTGACAACAGGCTACTGATAGTCATTACTGTGGTAATGTACTGTCTGCTACAAAAAGTCATTACTGTGGTAATGTGCTAGTTACTGTTATGTTGTTGTGCTGGTTGCAGTCTTCTGATAGTTAATGCGATAGTGTTGTGTCGGTTACAACTGATAATTATTGCTATGGTGTTGTGCTTGTTACAAACTGATAAGGTGTTGTGCTGGTTACAGTCTGCTATAGTGCTTTGCTGGTTATGGGCTACAGAAAGTTATTGCTGGTATGCTGTGTTAGAGTCAGAATGCAGACTGCATGTAGTCCTGACAGTGATGACATTATGGTTGCAAGTTACATGTACCCATGAGTGTGACAACATGCTGGTTGCAAACTATATAGAGTCATGACTGTAATGACATGCTCGTTACAAACTACATGAAGTCATGACTAATGACACACTGGTTACAAACTACATGAACTCATGACTGTAATGACATGCTTGTTACAAACTACATGAAGTCATGACTGTAATCATACTGGTTTCAAACTACATGATGTCATGATGGTAATGACATGCTCATTACAAACTACATGAAGTCATGACTGTAATGACATGCTCGTTACAAACTACATGAAGTCATGTCTGTAATGACATGCTCGTTACAAACTACATGAAGTCATGACTGTAATAACATGCTTGTTACAAACTACATGATGTCATGATGGTAAAGACATGCGCATTACAAACTACATGAAGTCATGACTGTAATGACATGCTCGTTACAAACTACATGAAGTCATGACTGTAATGACATGCTCGTTACAAACTACATGAAGTCATGACTGTGATGACCTGCAGTTACAAACTACGTAAGTCATGAATGTTATGACATGCAGGTTGCAGACTATGTGTAGTCATGACTGTAGTGACCCACTGTTTGCATAGTAAATGTAGCTATGACGGCATGCTTGTTGCAGGTCTTCATGCCACTGCTGTCTTTTAGCCAGCTGAAGAATGGTGAAGCCATGGCATCCCCAACTGCTCCGTCCCCAACTGTTAGTCGCCAGGACACGTCTGCTACACAGGTGTCTGTAGAGGAGGACAAAGACACAGAGAAAAAGGTTTGTCTGTTGATTTCCTAGTCCTATAATGGTCCCATGCTCATTGCAGGTGCTTATAAGTTTGTGGATCCTACTGCCTTGTAGGTCATAAAAAATAGTTGGAGTTTCTTGTGCTTTGAAAGCTGGTCCTTGCAAAGCATTACAGGTGTTGTTAGGGATAATAAACATTTGAACTGTATTACCTGACTATGAAAACTTAGTCATGAATAGCTCAGCAGATGGATATGATGCAGAGTAAAGAATATAACTCTAAATTCCTTTGAAAGTGAAAATGAAAATGCTTGGGCAAAGCTGTATAATGAGCGCATGTCATATAAACAGATGCATGTGGCCTGTGGTTTTGTTTGTTTGTTTCATTTATTGTGACAGTAAATTCTTCTGTGTATGTCATATAAATAGATGCATGCAGCTGGGTTTTTGTGTGTTTGTTTCATTCATTGTGACTGTAAATTTGTCTGTCTTCTCGTCATTCACACGTACACATATATCATATCAAAACTTTGGATATCTTAGATTATGGTTAGTTGTTACGCTGTTTTCTCAAAATTACTTGCCCAAACAAATGCCTTATCTCCACTTGGCATGGAACATCACCGTAATATCAGGATTCCCCCCCCCCCCCCCCCCCTCAAAAAAAAATTAAAAAATAAAAAATGGGGAGAGCAGGGAGCTTACTTCACCTCGGCCTCTAGATAGACACCCAGAGTGATTCATCCTAGTGACTGCTCGACATTGCTCCATAATTGATAATATAACTAGCTCAGTTTTCTCCTTTTCCTCGGTGGAGGAACACACCTCTTTTGACTGCGTAATCTTTGTCTTCATTTTGCTTTGGATAGCCACAATCAGCAGGTCAAATTCACTTTTCCCCTAGATGGGAAAGATTCTGTTTTGGATCTGTTTAAGGAAACTTTTACCAACGTTTTCGTTTATCAGTAATAAGGGAAGACCATGAAGATTTCTTTTTCACCCATCCCTTGGTGTCATCTCCAGTTTGGTCTTCCTAGGCTACTGTTCTCATGAGATGTTGAATTCTTTTCTTCAAGGGTGCAGTTAGGGAGGTACTTCTCTCTTGTTCCTCTGGGGTTTTCTCAATTGTTTTTTCTAATTCCAAAGGAAAACAGAAAATAAAGACCAGTTATCTACCTTATGTAGCTGGGTGCTAACAGTGTATATATTTCTTGGTTACCCTTTGTAGACGAAAATGTTTTGTTCGAGAGTTGTCTTCCCCCTTACCTCCCTTGATTGATGAATTGTGATTTTTTTTGTGTGTAAACTCTTTAAATTATGAATACCCCAGAACCTACACAGTTGTATATACGCCATTGATATCACAAAAATTAATGTATTCTACTCGTTACAACTGTACTGGGCCGAGAAACCCATATTTTCTCTAAACTGGTATTTCGCACAATTAATCTTGGCACCATTTTCAATTGTCCGTCGAACAAACCTTGAATAATTCTTTATTTCACAAAAAGTATGAAAGAAACCAAATAATCCGAAAACGCGCATTAAAAGTAAAGTCCATAAGCTCTCATTTCGTATATCGCATGCCTAGGATCTTTTCCGCACAGGCTTGTGACTATACGAAATGACTGACGGCACCAGCTTCCTTGAGCAAGTCACCTTCTTTGTGCATTGTCTGAGTTTTGATCTAAATTGATATTTTATGAAATTTGGACTTCCCGATTGGAATCTTCTTGATGACTCCATTTCTATCATAGATACAACTGAAAATGCATAAAAAATTATCATCCGATGGACCATTTCAACAGAGTAATATTTTATCGAAAATCGTATCAAAAGCACATGTCGACAGCCATGTGGCGAGGAAAGCAAGTTGTTTTGTATCAATTTTCAAAAACAAAGTTCTCCACTCAGACGGCGTCTTGGATAATGAAATTTATATATAGAAAAAGAGCGAAATGCCAGCTATTCATTCATAACAAAATTATTTCATACTGTTTGGTATTTCTTATCAAAATAGAGAAAAATATGACGCAAACACGTTAAAAGTGCTTTCACTCTCCGACTTTAATCATCAATAACTTTTTGCACAGCCACAAAGTTGTCAAATGTGACTTACTGCATTTTATTCCTTGGGTTCTGACGTTTTCATCGATATCAAATATGTTTGAATACTTTGAATGGATGGTGAGCCAGACAACACTGAAGCTGCAATAGATAACACAAATTTTGGTCGGTTCCCGTCTCGCGAGGCTGTTTTGACTGCAGCAGTGTGTTGCTGGCTTTGCGGTCCAGGTCACGCTACATATTTAAAGGTGCTGTGTGCGAGACAAGAGTGTGCCCCGAGAGCGTGCCTCAAGAGTGTGCCCCAAGAGTGTGTCCCGAGAATGCAGGGAGTGTGCTCAGCATGCTCAGTGCGCTCAGTGAGAGAGAGAGTTCCCAGGGGAGTGTTCCTGGTTTGAGCTCCTTGTTATGGAGGTAAAATAAATGGGAGAAAAACTCGGCTTTGTCCTCTGCGTCTTCTTGACTGGCAGCTGTCCCTTGGCTCCTAAACTTATTACTATCTGCCTGTCTTCACCTGTACACCCCTTACCCCTCCACACCATCACACTTAGTTGACTGAACCTCCATCTTTTCCCACCAAAATTTACCAGGGAGACTGGATGCAGACTCAGTACTTCCACTGCTCTCAGGACCAGTCTTTCAGTCATGACCATTCCATTTCACTCTGCTTCTTAAAGTACCTTCAATTCACCTTTCATGGCAGGGTTTTTTCCTTGTAAGCCCCTCCTTTCAGCCCTTCCTTCAGTCTTAGGGTTTTTCACCAGAGTGATGGACATTATCATGACGACTATCATACACAGATGAACTCTTTGTCATCAAATTATCTGGTGAACCTTCTCAAAAAAATTCAGGTTCCAGAACTCTTCTTGAACAAATTCTCTCTTCACTTGGGTTTTTGGTGAACTTAGAGAAGTCAGACAGAATTCCTTCTGAGATTTTTGTTCACCTGGGCAGGCACTTCCAGATTAATTTGAACCTGGTTCGTCTTCTGGATGCAAGGACCAAAAAGATCCAATCCCATACTCACTTCTTGCTCTGCTGTAGAGTTAATCCCGCATGCTCATCTCTGTATCCGGACTCTTCAGAAGGTGCTGTCTCTCCTGCTCTGCTTGTCCATGAAGATTGCTCTGCTATCTCAGGCAACTGAATGTTCTTGCTGACTCTCTCTAGGAAGGGTCAGTCCTTCTGTTAGAGTGGATTGTAAACAAATCTGCTTTCAGGTCCACTCTTCGTGGCTTAGGAAGAAACAGGTTCCACTTTTTGTGTCTTCTGTTCCAGACCCTTCAGCCTTTGCTGTGGATGGTCAGGTGATTTTAATGGGAATGGATGTTTGCTTTGCATCTCCTTCCTGTCCTCTCATTCCAGTAGTCCAGGTAATTCTCATTTTCCCCTTGAAATGGACAAACAGTCAGATCAGTCACTTGATCAGACTTCCTGGTAAAGGGCCCATGCCACTGCCAGGGAGATCAGACCTGCTGATTCAGACCATATTGAGATGGCACACAGCTACATATCAGGCAATACCTCTCTAGTGGGAGATGTTTCCGACTTTCATTCATGGAAAAGATGATGGCTGGGCAAAGACCGTCTACCTTGAAGGTGCATGACAATAAGAGGAAGGTCTTCTCCAAAAGGTGTATATGGGCTGACATTTCCCAGGCAAATTCTGAAAAATTGAGGGTGTGGCCATGTCTCTGAGGACATACTCAGTAACAGGAGAAAGGTAAGTACTCAAGAAGGGTTCAGGTCAGCCATTGCCAGACTTACAGACTTTTGAGGACAGACCTTGATATTAGCCATGATCCCTTCCTAACAGAATTGATTGCTTACTGTCTCCTTAGGAACTGCAAGTCTCAGTTGGTTGCCCAGGTGTCAGCACAGCTTCATTGATTTGGGTTTTTTTTGTTTATCTGCTTACTCTGCCAATTTTTGTTACCCATATAGTCTGCATAGTTTTGTCTTGGCTCTTGGTTCAAGTTGCCATTGACATGTCTATTTTGACTGTGTATTTTTTGTCTTGGCTCTTGATTCATGCTACCATTGAAATGCCAGTTTTGTCTTGTGTATTTTGTTCATAGCACTTGATTCAAGCTGCCTTTGACATGATTATTTTATCCACAATGGTGTTGCTTATACAATCATAGGCAACCCTACTACTTGTTATTGCCTTTTTTGTCTGTGTATTTTTGCCTTAGCTGCAATTGACATGATTGAATTTTTGTGCAAAAGATTTGTCCTTTAGTGTTTTTGGGTGCCTGAGTTGCTGTTAGTTGTCTCTTCCATCATTTTTTTAGTTTGAGTCTTCTCATTTTCCGGATCCTGCTAGTGTTTTATCTTTGATTTATTTTACTTATACTCGATCTATTTGACCATATCAGGAGAGCGGGGACTGAGCATTTCACCTCCAGACTATTGAGGGAGACCATTTTTTTTTTTTTTAATGGCTGTTTGACTGTCTAGAACTGAATTATTGGCTGGGAACTTGTTTAGAGATATACTCATGAGAAGAGGGCTATAATGTTTCCAGTGAGCATGCTCCCACCATCCTCTTTGAGATTCAGGCATTTGTTTGGACAGGCAAGTGTGAGATTAAGGAATTTTACAACTAGAACTAGTTTAACAATGCAGTACTTACCTGTCCAAACACTAGGACACCCTCCCATCTCCCTGCTAGGTTAGGGAAAAGGTGCAAAAGCTGAGCTAGTTGTATTATAATGCAGTGTTCTGAACTCACCAAGGGCGATCACTCTAGATGTGTCTGGAGATTGAGACGAAGTTAGCTCCTTACTCTCTCCCCATTTTTTTTTTTTTTTTTTATTTTTATTTTTTTTTTGGGGGGGGGGATTGAGGGTGGTGGATTTACTGTTACGGCAATGTTCCATGCTGATTGGGGATAAGGCATTTGTTTGGACAGGTAGCAAGCCAATTTCTGTCATTTGAGACAGTGAAATATCTGGTGTTCTACGTGTATGCTATGTCATGAAGATATGAGTCTACAAATGTTTGAGTATCAAGAGTAAAGTTTCCTTTTTTACTTTAGAACATTTGGAAATCTATATTTCAAAAAAGCATAAGATATGAATAAACCCAGATTTGTTTTCTTCAGTTAAGCCATTAAATTAAATGTCTATATAGGTGAATGTAGCAGAGTCGAGAGCCAAAGCCATGCTGCGAGATGAGTTCTTGATCAACATGCAGAAGTTTGCCTCCAGTATTACACGGACACTGCAGCAGATTGAAGGTGAAGTTCGCCTTGATGTGCCTGATGTGGACATTCCAGAAAACATTGATGAGGTTCTCAACAACCAGGAACTGATGGACCTGATCACTGAGAGATGTGGTGACTGGGCCAGACAAATACAGGTAGGATAAATCAACACAGAGAGAGATTATGTCTTAATGCTATTTCTTTTTTTGACAGTCTTCTCTCCCTTGGATACACTAAGACTGAATCTTTATTTATGTGTTAAATGATACGGTGTTAATAGTAAGGCATAAACAGTCAGCCTGTTTGCCAAGTGAGAAGACAAGGCTTATTGGTGGACAAGAAAATCATGATTAAACAAATAACGGAAATTTTATGAATAATGTAAGAATTGTTTCGGATCAAAATTTTGTCAGAGCATTTATCTTTCTAATAGAATCTGAAGAACATGGGTCTGAAGGAATTCTGTTTAATGTCCCATGACACACACAGATCATCGTAGACATCTACTCAAGGTAATTTTCTCAATGTTAGAATGCTATCATAAAAACAAAGAAAGAAAATTTGGGGGATGACGGGTGGGTGGGACAGGAGGGATGATGGGGTGGGGCAGGTGGACAATGTGTTGGAAGAAGAATGATTGATAAAGGGACTGACTAATAAAGAATGTTATTAATAGACATTTTAAAAGATAAATGTCATTAATCTAATAAGAGGAAAAAACAAGAATATATCTTAAAGACCAGCCGCCGTGGCGAAGTGGTTGGCGTCGCGGACTCCTGGCTGGGAGGTCGTGGGTTCGAATCCCATCAGAGTCATGTGGGTTTTTCTGCCCCGACCGACTCCTACCCAGAGTTGAGTTTGCTGCGGACTCAGTTGGGAAGACTGGGACCACACAGTCGAGTTTCATCCACTTAATGGATGCGTTTCTGAGAGTGTTGCTCAAATTTCATGACCAACACTGCAGGTGCCTGTATCTCTCAGGCCTGGTTGACGCCGGGATATATTATGAAAGGAAGCATAGAGTACAGCCCTGTCATGTAGTCTCAGACCGAAATGGAAATCCGTAGCATCATCTTAATCATCCTCATTCTCATCAATCAGCATTAAAAAAAGTCTCAAATTCTGTGGCCCTTCATGCCCTGCTCTCATGGTGATCTCAGTTTCGGTGTCCTCTCCACGTCTGTGGCTTTGGTTTGGTTCCGTCGGGGTCACCGGTATCGGCGAGTCCATGGGGGCTGTCGTTGGACGGACGTAGTGGCGCCCTCCGGAGGGAGAGCTCACTCACGCCGGCTCCGCAACTAAGCAATTATTGTCGTCAGTAGGGGGCTTAGTAGGTGGTGTCCTGCGTATGTTAGATCAGAACAGGTGCCACTGAACACCACCGAAGTGACTCGGCAGCAGTGCAGTGTCTCCTCTGGTGGGTTGCCTCTCGATCGACTTGACATTGACTGCTCCCTGTGGATTGCCGGTGTTGGGGCTGCGGCGGGGCCAGCCGGGCTGTGGCTGTGGATGGGGTGTCGGAATGAGCGGCGTGGGTGCACTGCCTCTGAGGTGGCGCAGAGGTTGGGACAGCAAAAAAAAAAAATATATATATATATATCTTAAAGAGTAAAAACATTTATATTTCGAAGGTCTTTCAATGGCACAGTTTTGTGTAAGAAACTTCCTTTACTCACTGTCAAAAATGATATGCTGAACAGTACCATCACTCAAACAGATACACTTAATATCAGAGCAGTATATGGTACAGTACTGAATTGCATAAAAATCTGAAAGTGGAACCTGAAATGGGTCAGCGGAACCTGAAATGGGTCAGCGGATCAAAACAAATTCTGATGGAATCTTTGGTGATGTTTTGAAGATGAAACATCTAAAAATGTCTAAAAACATCTCTTTCATGTATATTACTTACTTTTTTGTGTGACAATGGGCGGTTGACTCTTATACAACCTGAAAATAGGTCATATAAATAGAGATCAAGTTTCTGTTTCATACAATCTGAAAAGGGGTCATATAAAAAGTGATTAGTTTCTGCAAAGAGGCAGAAGAGTGGACACTTTACTGTAGAATCTGACAACAGCAACCTTGTAAATGTCATGGGAAAGAGGTCTGTGCTGAGAGGGGTTGTAACAAGGAAATAGACTGTGCCCTTCACTGTGGAACTTGGCCACAGCAACTTTGTTAAGGGAGATTATCACAGGGAGGTAGACTGACAGGGAAAAACACTTGCATGCAAACAAAGAGTCATTCACACTCACATGCAGACTGACGGGCAGAAACACGTGCATGCAAACAAATCACCAATTTACACACAGATGCACACAAAGAAGTAAGCCAAATACAAAAAGAATGGCCTAGTCTTTTAATCGTTCAGTGATACACATAAATACAAAACATAAACAATGACAACATTTAAGAGGAACAGCAATTAGTGAGCTTACAGTGTGCACACACATTGCACTTAAAAATAATTCGGTTTCACAGCTAAGAAAACATAATTTCTATTCAATTTCCAACTGAACATTAACTCAATCGAGTCTTGTCGGAAGCGGGTTTCCGACACTGTTCACATCGCTTGAAGGCGTATCAGACGCATACTTCCAGCAGAGTTTGACGATTTTTAGATCACACCGCCTTATATTAAAGGGCAGTAAATCTCGTTTCAGGGACAGCTAAGGGCCTTTTTTTGGAGTTGCTTCCCTTAGACCGTTCTTCATGTATTCTCTGTATGGTTAAAAAAAACTACAAACACCTGGAGTAAGTGCAAAATATATTTCGCTTTATTTAAAGCTTCTTCAGTTGCAACCATGGACCGAACTGAAAGAATGAAACACAGAACTTAAAACGTAAACAACTGAATTAAACAGTAAACAAGTTGGGTATTTTTTGCTCCCATAAGAAAACCTAACACAGAGTAACTTTTATTCAAGACTGGCACAGCCTTTTAAACTTGAATAAAGTCAGACAAATACATAGACGAACAATCTAATAGTGGGGGAGCTAGTGAAGAGTTTTCATATCTGTAACATATTTTCTTAATTTCATGTTCCCAGTTTCTCCATCTTCAAATTACCCCCCCCCCCCCCCCCCCCCCCTCTTAAGTCCAAATCTTTGCCAAGTCATTACTATGAAGATAGTTCAGTTGTTGGCCTACGCTTGTTTTTTCCCCCACTATTAGATTGTTCGTCTATGTATTTGTCTGACTTTATTCAAGTTTAAAAGGCTGTGCCAGTCTTGAATAAAAGTTACTCTGTGTTAGGTTTTCTTATGGGAGCAAAAAATACCCAACTTGTTTACTGTTTAATGCTGAACAATGAAGTAGTGGAGGAAAACAAGTGCAGGTTAACAATTCTTCAGTCGTTATAGTAATGACTTGGCAAAGATTTGAAATTCAAAAAAAAAAAAAATAAAAAAAATAAAAAAAAAAAAATAAAAAAAATTGAAGAAGAATAAAATGGGGGAATATATTATAAATACGAGAAACCCTTCACTAGCTGCCTGAGGGAACCATCGTAATCCCTCTCAAAGGCACATTTATTTGTATTGCCTGCTCCTTGTTTACTGTTTATCGTTTACTGTTCCCTGCCTCATTTCATTTCCGATTTTTGAACTGAATTAAAATCAAGCACCAAGTCTATTTAAAATGCACGGGTTTTTTCAATACAAGAGTTCAGTAGCTGAACATGATCAACACACACAACCACACACCATACCTGAGCGCTAGCGCGCGTGCGCACATGTATATCTTCCTGAACAATAATGAAGGCAGGCCCGTGAATCACCGCGATAAAAAATAAAACTGAAAGAGAGGAGGGAGGAACTGGGCGTGGAAAGGGTGGGGGGGGGGGGGGGGGGGGGGGGGGGAAGAAAGAGGGGTGTAAAAGGGAAAGCCTCAAGTTTAACCTAGTAAAATTCAGCTGTAAGTATTCACACACACACACACACACACACACACACACACACACACGCGCGTGCGCACACGCACACACACACACACACACACACACACTCACACACACACACACACACACTCTCAAACTTAACCCGGCAAAACATGAATGTAAGCATTAAAACACACACACACACACACACACACACACCACACACACACACAACGCCACACACACACAACGCCACACACACACACACACACACACACACATCATGTTTAACCAAGGAAAATCTGACTATAAGCTTTAAAACACATACACACCCAAACACATACACACTCACACACATACACACACACGCACACATATACATACACTCACACCCACAAACACACACACACGCACACACACACACACACACACACACACACACACACACACACACACACACACACACACACACGCACCCACTCATACACACGCGCGCACACACACACACACACACACACACAAACACACACATACTCACACACACCAGGGCTAATCCCAGACCGGGGCTAATCCCAGACATTCAGTCCAGCCGGGTACATAGTTTTTAGTTTGTACCTCCAGAATCTTTCCCTCTGCTTGCGCACTGCATGGGCTGCTGGTCCTGTCGCCCCGATCTGCTCAATCACGGTTACTCTCAGGTCGTCCAGATGGTGGTCTGTGCTCTGGAAGTGACGAGCGACCAGCGTTTCCCTTTTGTCCCCCTCCCTGGTCGTCGCTTGTCCTGGGGGTCCCCTGCGCTGAGCCTTGATGTCTGAACGGTGACTGTGGAATCGTTTCTTGACCGCCTGGCCTGTCTCACCCACGTACTGGACATCTCTGCAGCGCGCGCAGTCCACCAGGTAGATTACGTTCTTGCTGTTGCATCCTACGTTCGTCCTGATGGTGAATTTGCTTGCGGTTCTGACGCTGCTGAAGGTGCGGGTTTCTTCCAGATGTCGCTCGCAGAGTATGCACCTTTTCGCTGAGCATTTGTAACACCCTGGCCTACTCTGGGCTTTGGGTGTAGGTGGGCAAGAGGGCATCAGGAGTCTTCTTAAGCTGATGCTCTTCCTTTCTCCAACAATAGGGGGAAGTGGCATGGCCCGCTTCATCCGTCGGCTCTGGTGTAATGTAGGCATCAGCTCTCTCAGCCATCTAGCTATAGGAGGGTGGGTGGGGTTGTGGGTAATAATAAAAGGGACTCTGTCGGCTCTCCTTTGCTGGCAGGTGTATTCGAGTGTCTGCTTACGAGGAATGGCCGACACCTTGGAGATAGCTGCTTGGAGAAGTCTCTGTGGGTACCCCCGTCTTAGGAGCTTAGCTTCTAGTTCTTTGCTTCTGGTCTGGAAGAGGTCATCTTTGGAGCAGATCCTTCTTAGTCGTAGGCACTGGCTATACGGGATACCTCTGACACAGTGCCGGGGGTGGCTGGAATGGAAAGGGAGATACATGTTCACATCAGTGGACTTTGTATGGACGTCAGTGACGATGCGGCTGTCCACTAGGCTGATGCTGACATCCAAGTAGGGCACGCTGGTACGGCCATAGTTGCAGGTGAATTTGATGGTTTGGTGTTGTTCGTTCAACCACTCGACGAATTGCAGAAGACTCTCTTCTCCGTGCATCCACAACAGAAGGATGTCGTCTATGAAGCGGCGCCAGTGTTGAGGATCGATGGTGTAGGGGGATGTGGATAACAGACGTCGCTCCAACCAGCCCATGAATATGTTAGCAATGGCTGGAGCCATCGGTGTGCCCATGGCTGTGCCCTGTATCTGCTTGAAGAGTTCACCGTCAAACTCAAAGACATTGCTGTCAAGAACATGGTTGACAACCTGGAGAAGTGTGGAGATGGAGGGGATGGAGTCCGAGAGGTGTGTTTGGTTTTGCAGCATATCACACAGTGATACTGTCACCTCCTCGTGAGGGATACTAGGGTAAAGGGCCACTACGTCAATTGTGGCGATCAGTACCCTGTCTCCAAAGGGCTGCAGAGTGGTCTTCCAGTCCTCCAGGAGTTGCAGAACGTGTGTGGTGTCCTTCAGGTAAGAGGGTAGGCTGTGCACGACAGGCTGAAGCCAGTGGTCCACCAGTTTGGAGAGACGTTCTGTGGGGCCGTTGACGCCGGAAACTATAGGTCGGCCTGGCGGGTTTTGTTTGTCCTTATGGATCTTGGGTAGATGATAAAACGAATGTGTTCTCACACTGTCTTTGTCTATTAGTCCCCATTCATAAGTCTTGAGGTCAATGGCGTTTTCTTCATGAAGCTGGTTCATGAGTAGATTTGATTTGTTCGCTATGTCAGCAGTGGGATCGACGTTGAGGCGCTGGTAGTGATCAGTGCTGTTCAATTGTTTGAGGGCTTCTTGATGATACTGGTTGAAGTCCTGCACCACCACAGCGCCGCCCTTGTCTGCTGGGGAAATGCGTAGGGTTCGGTTCTGAACCACTGTCTCAACTGGTGAAGGGCGGTTCTGCTGGCCTTACTCAGGTTGTGGTGCTGGGGACCTTCTGCGACATGGGAAGTCACCTTAGTCACTATGGCGGAACTGTATGCCTCCAGAGCCTCGTCTCTTCCTTTGGGGGGTTGCCAAAAGCTCTTTTTATAAAACCGAGGTCGAGAAGGAATGAGGGCGGGAGTGTCCTCATCAAACCAGTACTCCTTGAGTCGGATCCTCCTCAGGCCTTCCATGGTGTCATCCAGTAACTGTTCTTCGTTATACGAAGTGGGGGTGGGACAAAACTTGGGTCCAAACGCTAGCAGCCGTAACTGGTCTTCAGTGAGTTGTACTGATGACAAGTTGACCACCTGCTTCTCATCTGTGGGATCACCGTTTTCCTACGTCTTTTTCGGAAGTGACGATTATTCTTTTGGGGGGAACCCAAGTACTGAGGGTTTAGGGTCTTCAAACCCCGGGCGCGAAACGTGTCCTGATCAAACAGGAGTGACTGAAGTTTACTTTTCTTAGTATAGTTGTGTTGTATTCTGTAGTAGTTTTATACGGATTTGAATTGTCCAACTCGCAGTTCCTGCAATCACACGATTTTGGACACAATCACATGATTTTGAGTGGATCAAGCATTTTGTGGTCAAATTCTTGTGTTTGTGCAGTTCTCATAAGTATACAATTCTCTGTAGGTCATACCAAGTGCTCAGAAGTGTAACTGAACTTGTGTGGGAGGATAGAGAGCATGAAGAAGTGGATTACAGTGCGCATAAACAGGTTTTGTTTTTCTGCAAATGTGTATTATTTTGGATTACTTACATCATGTGAACCATGTAGATTCCTCACTGAAGGTAAGCATTTTTGATAAATATATTGTTTCTTCTATCCAATGGTGTATGTTTCATGTTCCTAGGTGAAGTGGTTGATTTTTTATGATTTTTTGAAAATTGCCAAAAATCGTGTGATCTGAGGGACAAACTTGTCCATTTTGGCTGTGACTTGATTGAGTTAAGAAGTAAATGCATGAATAGATATATAAACAAGACATTCATTGTAGGTGTCACCTGATTTATGAGAAAAATGAAAACCAAAAAGCAGTTTAAGACAACGATAACAGAAAGGAAAATTAATAAAAAATATCAACAGAGAGAGAAAAGTTCATTCTACTCATAACACTTGAAAATGACATCATTACAACAATGATCAGGCAATTGCCAGAGGTGTTGCAACTGTGTGCCTAAGTGTTAAGTTATCTTATACACATACATATTATCAAGCTTATCAATACTTATCATAAAGACAGTCATCTCTTTACACAAAAGAATAACTGAAATCCTTTTCAGACCATCTCTCACCAGGTCAGATAGCATACAGTAAAAGAAGTAGTAAAAGAAACATTATCATCAGTCTAATGAGATCACATGCAACAGAGGAAGAAAAAATGGACAAGGTGGCTGCTATTGAAAGTCTGAGTAATTAAGTGTTCACTAATGGGTGCTTTTTTTTTTTCATAGTCTAGCAAAAATGTTTACAGAGTGTTGGTAGGTCCGGTCCATTGCTCGTCAGAATAGGGTTAGGATATTCTAAAGAGGTAAAAGGTGGCACCATATTATGAGAAAAATGATTCATCATATCATTTTGGGTCACCGTGAGGAAGTAGTTGTATTGAAGAGTTCTTAATAGAGGCTGTATATGGAAAGGCGGGGTTTCTCAACAGTTCCAGAGTGAGTTTTAGAATGTGCTGAAAAAAAGTTGCAAAAATCATTCAAGATCAAATCTGAAAGCAGAACCTACCTTATTTAGAACACACACATACACACACACATTTCCATAACTAAGTACATGAGAATTTTGTCACCAAACATCAGCTGTATATTTGAGTGTCTTGTAGTGAGCGGAAGTGAAAACAAGTATCATGTGCAGGATAAAATGGATTGTGAAATAGGGTGAAGAAATACATTCTCAAATGATTTTCTCTGTTCTTATCTTGTGATGAAAAAAAAATGTTTGCATTATACTTGATTATTAAGATATGCATAAAAAGTCTTACATTTTGCAATAGATGTTATCCTAATCAGTGTTGTTTTGTGTTCTTAGTCATTATCATGGTATTTTGCATTGACAGATGGCATTAGACCAGCAGCTCAAGAAGAAACCTGTGGGGAACGGTCCATTAGCAGAAATAGACTTTTGGCGAGAGCGCAATGCAGCTCTGAGTGCCTTGGTGGAACAGCTGAAACTACCCAAAGTGCAACACATGCTGGAGATCTACAGCCACACTGATGGGAACTTTGAGGATATCCAGTCAGATTTGAACAAGTACTATGTGGAAGCTAAGGACAATGTACGCTTTCTGTCCACCCTGGAGCGACACTTCAAGAACATTGCACATGGACTCACTTTCCAGGTACTTACATTGGATGAAACTTTTTTGTCCCAATTTTCCGATGTGACATGTATGAAAATTGATTTTCTTCAGAGGCTTTGAACATATATATTATCTTAAAGATGTTTTTTGTGTGTGTGTGTGTATGATGTTCTTTGTTTTATACATTTCTGAATTTGTGTATGATACATGTACTTCTGCATACATCTCTGGTATACATCATGTTATTTCCTCGTTAATGGTTTTATACGACAAACTTCTGAATATTATAAATGCCAGAGTGAGGTACAAGTACACTGATGTGTGAACAGGTGGTGATAGAGACTATCCCTTCCATGATGAATGCACTGCGTATGGTGTGGATTATCTCTCGTCACTACAACAAAGATGAACGCATGGTGCCTCTCA
The DNA here is from genome assembly GCA_033310375.1 of Conus canariensis. Taxonomy (NCBI): domain Eukaryota; kingdom Metazoa; phylum Mollusca; class Gastropoda; order Neogastropoda; family Conidae; genus Conus; species Conus canariensis. The sequence goes on along the minus strand of CM065736.1, from coordinate 50,581,490 downwards.
TGGAACGTATTGCCTGGGAGCTGGCTGAGAGAGTGGCTAAAGTCATTGACATCCGTACACTTTTCCAGTGAGTACTCTTTACTGTCCCTGCAGACCATTTTGTCATTTGTTTGTTTCTTCATCCTTCCATCTTCATTAACTCTGATTGACATTACTCTCGACTCACTCGTGCTGGTCATCCCACACACAGCCACTCCTGGTCATTCTGGAAACTGCATAAGTGAGTGTCCCTGTCACACGACAGTCTCTTCATACACACTCACATTCAAAGAGAAGTATGCGCCCTGCATGCAGCCACACATCTGAATCGTTTTTTTCAATAAAAAAAAATCAGGATACCATTTTAAAATTCTCCCCTAGTAAAAAAGTAAATTTGTTTCTTTTTCTTTCTATCTGTGCCTCACTTCTTCTGGTGCGTGGGGATTTTAATACTTCATCTCTTTTTTTTTCTTTGGCCAATATATCATTCAACAATATTTCACAAAAATTTATATCAAACACCAATCTTAATCTACACACTCATTATGCACATTTCACTTTTTTTTTCTTTCTTTTGGGTCACACAGATGTTGAACCTGCCCCACACAAACAAATGACTCTGGGTTTACAGACCCAAATTCTTATCAATCAAAATATTCTGGGTTCACAGACCCCAGTTCTTATTATTCAAAATATTCTGGGTTCACAGACCCCAATTCTCATCATCCAAAATATTCTGGGTTCACAGACCCCAATTCTTATCGTCCAAAATATTCTGGGTTCACAGACCCCAATTCTTATCATTCAAAATATTCTGGGTTCACAGACCCCAATTCTCATCATCCAAAATATTCTGGGTTCACAGACCCCAATTCTTATCGTTCAAAATATTCTGGGTTCACAGACCCCAATTCTCATCATCCAAAATATTCTGGGTTCACAGACCCCAGTTCTTATCGTTCAAAATATTCTGGGTTCACAGACCCCACTTCTTATCGTCCAAAATATTCTGGGTTCACAGACCCCAATTCTTATCGTTCAAAATATTCTGGGTTCACAGACCCCAATTCTTATTGTCCAAAATATTCTGGGTTCACAGACCCCAATTCTTATCGTCCAAAATATTCTGGGTTCACAGACCCCAATTCTTATCGTCCAAAATATTCTGGGTTCACAGACCCCAATTCTTATCGTCCAAAATATTCTGGGTTCACAGACCCCAATTCTTATCGTCCAAAATATTCTGGGTTCACAGACCCCAGTAGAAACACGTGGAGTGCCCTCAGAAGAGAAGCCCCCTTCAAGCAAGTGTTTCGGCCCTTATCTCCTGACACTCTAGGGGGGTTGGGCCACACCCGTTTCATGACTCAGGATGTCCCTCTGCTGCCCCTTTTTTTTCCCATCTTGGGACGAGCCATGGCTGGGATTCGAACCCATGACCCTCTGGACATGTTCATTTTCCACTTAATGACTCGCACTCTAACCACTGAGCCACTGGGACACCTGATATTTGTAGGAAAGTTAAGCCTTATGAAGTTCACTTTTGTTCCTCCTTGACCAGATCCAGCTTGAACACCTCTCTGCTGCTTCTGCCATTGCTTTCAGGGCTCTGGTTTTTTCCTTCCCTGCAACTGAGAGCTGTTTCATGAGGCTGTATGCAGACGTTCCTACAAACCCCCTAGCTCCAGTTTCTGCAGTGAGGACTTTGACCTGATAGCCTTCTCTCCTCAGGCTGTTTGCCAGATCAGCATACTTTTCAGTCTTGTAGATTTGAGCTGCCTCCATTCTGTTCTCATGTGGCACCGTGAGCTCGATCATGATCAGCAGCTTGGTTGACTGAGAGTGGACTGCTATGTCTGGTCTCATGCCACTCTTGCTGATTTCCCAATTCTTATCATCCAAAATATTCTGGGTTCACAGACCCCAATTATTATTTTTCAAAATGCTTCATTCTTCCCATCAACTTAACCCGAAGAGTGCCTATAAGCCGTCAGCTGACGCCAAAGTAAAAATGCTTTCCCAGTGCCTATGGGCCGTCCACTTGACGTCATGCATTTTTCTTGAATTTTCATTCGTTACTATTTCTATTAACGGACTTAAATAGAGTGTGCGTAGTAAGCCTTATATGTCTGTAGTATTAAAATGATATGTAAATGACCACACGTGAGGGGAAAGCCCATTTATTCTCATCACTGACTGGATGACCAGCCAGCACTTCGTCTCGCTTGCAAAGATGGAGGCGCAACCTTCGACAAGGGTAGCGACCAAATCAACGTATTTACACAGCTGAGCAGGCTCTGCTAATCATTTTTGACAAAGACAATAATCTTTTATTCAACAACTTACTCGAGCATGAAGGTGAGATGATGATTGTGATGGAATTGCTGACCGTATTTGTCAGTTACTGAGTCGGGCTGTGTGACCTCAGTGTGTGTTCAGCTGACTGGTTTGCCAGCGTCGAACGAGCTCGCCTTGTGTGTACTCTGCACTGCGTGCCAGAGGCCAGTGATGTGATAGTCAGCGTGAGAGGGGAGCGTGGCCTGCTCGCAGCGTGACATGGGGCAGAAGAGAAGAGGAGGAGTGAAAGAGAGGGTTGAAGTCCAGCAAGGGGGCATGGTGGGGGGAGGGGGCGTGGTCGTGGACTGACCTGTCTGCATAGAGTGCGAGCGTCTTGACAGACTTCTAAACTGTTTTACTTTCATTTACGTGTGTAGTGTGACAATACAAACTTTATTTTCAACTTTTTTGCTTTGTGTTTTTTTTTGGATGTGAAGCTGTAGTGGTAAATACATATGTTTTTGATCGTGCAAAAAAATCTATCCAAATCTAAATGCCTAAATATTTTTTTATTATCAAAATTAAAACAAAAGAAGCCCAGATTCAAAATCTTCATTCAATTTCCTTCAAAAATCATATATATTTCATTGTTATATCTTTTGTAGTTTCTGAGCTAGAATTTTTTGTTAATTATTACCCCCAAATCATTAGATTTCCCTGGCACTGGGAAAGCCTTTGTTTGTAACATTTTCAAGCAGCGAACGGGTTAAAACAAAAAAAAAATTAAAATCTTCTTTGCGGACATCATCATCCCAAAGGCTGAGAAGGGGCTGCCTGGGTTCCAGTACAGGGTGCTTGCCCTAGAAAGACAAGACACTCAGTTAGTGATCTAAATGAATTACTTACTTGACAATTTGTCACAGGATCCACATCTTGCCTATCGAGGATGTGAACAGGGTAGAATTTGGAAATAATTCCAATCACGATCAAAATGAAAATATGCGATTTGAAATTCAAGATTGCAACTGAAGTTTGTGTTGAAAACTATTAGATGTGTTCACTCATCCTGCACTCACCCTAGAAGCAACAATATTTAATCACACAAGTGGTTGAGAGTCCAACTCTCTCTCTCTCTATTCTGTTTAAACTTCTTCCTCTTCTAGCCAATCTTTTCCTCCTAGCTAAATTCTTCTACTCTCTCTTGTCCACTGCTTCTGCCAAAGTGACGGGCAATCTGAAGACGAGGACCTTGCCAAGCTCTTCCCCAGACAACCGAGTTCCTGGACTCCTGCAGCTGGGGAATTCCCGGCACTGGATCATTATATCAAGGTCTGCCGGGAACAGATTTCCCAGATACACCCCAAACCACTCAGGTACTCCAATTTGACCCTCCTTGAACTCAGAGCCCTGGAGGACCTCCGCCAACGCACGGACATTGTGGTCAAGCCTGCAGACAAGGGAGGGGCTGTCATTGTGTGGAGAAAAGACCTGTACATCGAGGAAGCCAGAAGACAACTAGGTGACACGGACTCTTGCTGCCAGATCACCTAACCAACAACAAAAGCGGGTAACATGTTGGTTCGAAAAACCATCGAAACTGCTGTCAACACAGGTCACCTTCCTCTAAAGGCAACCAATGCAGTCTGCAATGAACCCAGAGAGTCCAACTTTTACCTCCTGCCGAAGATCCACAAAGCCAACACACCAGGCAGACCGATAGTCTCAGCATGCTCCTGCCCCACTGTATTCATCTTGGACACACTCGACAGGATCCTTCAACCCATTGTGGCCAAACTACCAACCTACATCAAAGACACCAACCACACACTGCGGCTGCTTGATGGTTTCTCATTTCAGGATGGGGACAACTCCGAACGGTTTTTGTTCACAATGGACACAATATCTTTATACATGAGCATCCCTCATGGAGATGGCCTGCAGGTTCTCAAACACTTCCTGCAGAACAACAGCAGTGAACTCCACGTGCCCACCATTCTACGGCTGGCAGAGCTCGTGCTCACCTTGAATTCTTTCGCTTTTGGAGACAGCCACTACCAGCAGACCAGAGGTGTGGCCATGGGGACAAAAACGGGTCCAAGCTACGCCTGTTTGTTTGTCGGCTGTGTGGAACAACAAGCCCTCAGGGCATTCAAAGGATCAGTGCCCACCCTGTTCAAGAGATACATCGACGATTGCCTGGGAGTCACCACCTGCTCAAGAGATGATCTCCTTCACTTCATCAACCACATGTCCACATATCACCCCGCCTTCCAGTACACCTTTGAAGTCTCTACCACTTCAACCAACTTCCTTGACCTCACCATCTCCATAGAGCCCAACAGATCCACACTCTTCACGTCCATCTTTTATAAATCCACTGACTCTCATTCCTACTTCCAGTCACCCACCAGCCACCAAAAACAGCATCCCATACTCCCAGTTCCTTTGGCTCAAGCGCATCTGCAGTAGCAGTTCAGATTTTGAGGAACAGGCGCTGAGGATGTGTGCCTTCTTTGAGAAATGGCAGTACCCCAGGCAGACAGTTCAAAAAGCCTTGGAGAGGGCATGCAAGGTGTCCAAACAGGACGTTCTCACCCCAGTCGAGAGGGAGGAACAAGAAAACCGACCAGTTGCAGTCATCCCCTACCACCCTCACAACCTCACCATCTGTGACATCATCCGAAGGAACTTCCACATCATCCAGAATGACCCGGACTTGGGGCCGGTTTTTCAGAAACTCCCCCTGATAGCGTTCCAGAGAGGGAAGAACCTCCATGACTTGCTTGTGAGGGCCAGAATCAGCCACCAGACTGGTAACCATGCTCCTCCAGGATGTAGCCCGTGCGGCAAGGCCAGGTGGAAGACCTGTGCCCACATTGACACCTCCACAACCTTTGTGGGCCCACAGGGCCAGTTCACCCTTCGGTCAAATTACACCTGCAAGTCAACAGACATTGTGTACATTTTAACCTGCACTCTGTGCCACAAGCTCTACATGGGTGAGATGAGACCTGCCAGACACTGAATGAGCGATTCACAGAGCATCTTTGCTCAATGTGGCTTAAGTACAGTGACCTGATAGGCCAACACTTCAACAGCCCACTGCACAGCTACACACATGCAAAGTTGGCAGCTGTATGGCAGAACCCAGGCGACAGAGCATATGGCAAGCACATGGAATACCACGTGATCAGCTACTTGGGAACCATCCAGCCTGCAGGCATCAGCACCAGAGTGATGGACCCTTAGTGGCCTTGGCCCTCTTCTCTCTTTTCTCCTCTCTCTTTTCACTGCGTCTGTCCCCCTGTTGCCCACCTTCAGGCACACACACACACTCTCTCTCTCTCTCTCTCTCTCTCTTTTCCCCCTTCCCCATCTCCCTCTCTCCTCCCCCTCTCCCTCTCTCCCCTCCCCCCTTTTTTTTCTCTCTCTCTTCCTCTTCCTCCCTGTCTCTCCCCCTCCCTCTCTCTCTCCCTCCTTTCTTTCTCTCCTCCTATATCACACACACACACGCACACACACACACACACACACACACGCACACCCACACACACACACACGCACACACTGTTACACCTTTTCATCTTTAGGTAAACCACACACCCTCCTTTTCCCCTCTCTTATACCACCACCAACCCCCTCCCCCCCTTTTTTTTTTAAAGTAACTGTTCAACCATCCCTTTCTCCTTGTAAATAATGCTCACCTTTTTCTTCTTTGCCTTTGCCTTTTTGTTTCTTCTTGATTACTTCTCACTGTGCTTAGTTTTACCTTTGTCTCAATTTTCCTCTCTTCTCTTCTTCATTCTTTACTTTTCTCCCCATGAAGAAGGGTCTGGGGCCCAAAACGTCAGGAAATAAAATCTCACCTTTAGGACCAGCTACCACATTCAGGTCAGTTTGACCCTTTTTCCTCTTATTTCAAGTCCTGCAGTCAAGATTTCCTTCAATCTCTTTTTTCCAAGAGCCATAATCCCTTCTCACAAGGAAAAAAAAAAAGTAACAACCAATAGGAGCAAGCACCCTGTAAATGTGTTTTCAAAGGACTGGCCAAAAGAAAAAAAAAAATCTTTTCTTTTTTCTTACAGGGAGCAGTCACCCCCCTTTCAGGATCATCATGTTGATCCCGTGTAGTCCACCTTTGGAGGTGCATCAGTTGATCATGTCAGTCCCTCTTCTCAGGATGCCATCTTTATCCAGTGTCAGTAACCCCCTTTGGAGGAGCCACTATGTGTATCCAGTGTCAAGTCCCCTCTGGAGGGTGCCACCAGGTGACCATGTCAGTCCCCCCTTGGAGGGTGCCATCATGTTGATCCAGTGTCAGTCCCCCCTCTGGAGGGTGCCATCATGTTGATCAGTGTCAGTCCCCCCTCTGGAGGGTGCCATCTGTTGATCCAGTGTCAGTCCCCCCATTGGAGGATGCCATCATGTTGATCCAGTGTCAGTCCCCCCTCTGGAGGGTGCCATCTGTTGATCCAGTGTCAGTCCCCCCTCTGGAGGGTGCCATCATGTTGATCCAGTGTCAGTCCCCCCTTTGGAGGATGCCATCATGTTGATCCAGTGTCAGTCCCCCCTCTGGAGGGTGCCATCATGTTGATCCAGTGTCAGTCCCCCCATTGGAGGATGCCATCATGTTGATCCAGTGTCAGTCCCCCCTCTGGAGGGTGCCATCATGTTGATCCAGTGTCAGTCCCCCCTCTGGAGGGTGCCATCATGTTGATCCAGTGTCAGTCCCCCCTCTGGAGGGTGCCATCATGTTGATCCAGTGTCAGTCCCCCCATTGGAGGATGCCATCATGTTGATCCAGTGTCAGTCCCCCCTCTGGAGGGTGCCATCCTGTTGATCCAGTGTCAGTCCCCCCATTGGAGGATGCCATCATGTTGATCCAGTGTCAGTCCCCCCTCTGGAGGATGCCATCATGTTGATCCAGTGTCAGTCCCCCCTCTGGAGGATGCCTTCCTGTTGATCCAGTGTCAGTCCCCCCTCTGGAGGATGCCATCCTGTTGATCCAGTGTCAGTCCCCCCCTCTGGAGGGTGCCATCATGTTGATCCAGTGTCAGTCCCCCCTCTGGAGGGTGCCATCATGTTGATCCAGTGTCAGTCCCCCCTCTGGAGGGTGCCATCATGTTGATCCAGTGTCAGTCCCCCCTCTGGAGGATGCCATCATGTTGATCCAGTGTCAGTCCCCCCATTGGAGGATGCCATGATGTTGATCCAGTGTCAGTCCCCCCTCTGGAGGATGCCATCATGTTGATCCAGTGTCAGTCCCCCCTCTGGAGGGTGCCATCATGTTGATCCAGTGTCAGTCCCCCCATTGGAGGATGCCATCATGTTGATCCAGTGTCAGTCCCCCTCTGGAGGGTGCCATCATGTTGATCCAGTGTCAGTCCCCCATTGGAGGATGCCATGATGTTGATCCAGTGTCAGTCCCCCCTCTGGAGGATGCCATGATGTTGATCCAGTGTCAGTCCCCCCTCTGGAGGATGCCATCATGTTGATCCAGTGTCAGTCCCCCCATTGGAGGATGCCATCATGTTGATCCAGTGTCAGTCCCCCCATTGGAGGATGCCATCCTGTTGATCCAGTGTCCGTCCCCAGGAGCTTGCTGACAGCAGCTTCTTGGACACCAGCTCACCAGGGGCATGTAGGTGGAGAGGAAGTGGACACTGAGATCGCCAGGATTTGAAGGGCCACAGATGTTTAGGGTTTTTTTTCATAACGATGATCAGTTGGAATGAAGGGGGTTCCATTCTGGGCTGAGACAACATGACAGCGCTGTCTTTGTGCTTCCTTTCGTGATCAATCCAGAGTTGACCATGCTTGAGATATATAGATTTGAAATTTGAACAACACCTCATAGATGCATCCAGTAGTTTAGTTGTATAATTCTGTCTTCTCATTTGTAGCCTTACCACATTCATCTTCCAGAAATCTCATAAATTAACACTTCTGATGGGAGGCAAACTGCAAATCTCCCAGCACACAGCCAAACACAGTAACCAGTGCATAACAATTGCTGGTATGCATTTAATGTGTATCTGTGTCTTTGGCCAGTCTGTTGATTACTTATTTATTATCACTCTTGCATTTCAACATTTTAGTCCAAGGAAGATTGACTGAAAATGAGTTTGTGCAGAATGGCACTATGTACAGAAAAGACTTGCAGAGGAATGGCTGTACTGTGGACTTTTATGTTTCAGGGGGGCACAGAAGAGGTAAAGCGGAAGACAATGGAGGCCATCAAGATGTTGAACACATGGAAAGATGCCTACTTTGATGTCAGGGCCAAGATTGAAGCTTCTGGCAGAGATCAGCGCTGGGAATTTGACCGCAAGAAGCTGTTTGATCGCACTGTCTACATGACTTCCATCTGTCAGGACCTTTGCGACATAGCTCAGGTCTTCTTCTGTTTCCATCACTTTGTTACACTGCACTGTGTTTGTGTGTGGGTGTGAGCATGCATCAGGACTTAAAATCTTCTGCCTTACAGAGGAATTTCTCCAAACGCTTCCACTCAACCCCCAACTTCTTTTTCCTCATTATCTGATTATGCCCCCATCCTTCTCACCCAATTTTTCTGTCAGAAAAAGGTTGGATAATGCAGAAAATATAACAATGAAATTAAACTTGAAGGGATCTGTTGTGTCACAATTCCTTATCCTGTTCTTACTTGATTATTATTGTGGCAGTGTGCAAAAGGCAGTCTTCAAAATATTTGACAACTAATCAAGACAAGAATGAAAAATTATAGAGCAAAGGCATATTTCTTTTTTAGAGGAAACATAAGGTGTACTTCATAAGCAAAAAATGATGTATAGAATACCATTTGCACAGATTTTAGCCATTCCTTGCAAAATTTTCTTATACCCTCCTAGACTGGTTTGTCTGCAATGCAGACCCACATTTCGTCTGACACACTGAGTTTCCTGTTTGTTTGTTTTTTAATCCTGACCATTTTAAATCCTGGTGCATACATAAGAAATGTTATTAAACATGTAGTTCATATTGCCTGATAACTAAAACAGAGGCATTCTTGTTAGATTAAGCATGTGTCTCTGTAAAGTATTTTATGGGACCACTTACGAATAAAGAGAGCTTTAGTATAACAAAAAGAATGAAAATAATTATGAAATGATCTCTTTGTGGACCATGATTAAGAATTCTCACCAGTCATAAGGTCTCTGCAAAATCTGTTTAGTCCACTTAAGTCAAAGGATGAGGAACCTAATGAGGTAACATACTTAATATTTGTTTAACATCAAAATCCAGTTAAAGAGCAAAATGACACTAGATTCAATTTGGGGCAGCTTGCATTTTTCTGGACCTTCCATAAGAGATAGCATGTAATTGCACCTTGGCAATAGCCCTTAGTCTCACTTGTCAGGGTTTTCATTATGGTGACATGTAGAAGGGCTTAAAGTTTGGGAGGACATCTCATGCATGAAGGAAAGCTCAAATTCCAATGTGGTCAAGCAGTGAAGAGGAGATGAAACAGCCTGTTGGGTGTCATTGCTGGCAGGTGCTGGAGGAGTTCTACAACATCTTTGGCCCAGAGCTGAAAGCAGTGACAGGGGATCCCAAGAGAATTGAGGACGTTCTTGTCCGTGTTGGCCTTCTTGTGGAGCCCATTGAACAGGTGAGTCACACTGACAACCTGTTTGCAATACAACTAATTCACTGCCATTTTCAGTCAAATTCTGCATTACAAACTGAAAAAAAAAAAACAGTGTGCTGAGTTGAAACAGAATTTACAGTATTGAATGTAGATTTTGTTGTTGTTATAAAAACACTACTCAAATCATTGACCAACTTACTACATTGTCTGCATTGTTAGATGTTTATGTCAACGATTTTTGTTGGGCACATTTTAGATGCTTTTTGTGTTATCATCTTGAATCTTGTTGAGCAAACAATAAAAGGGAAGATGTGTTTTTCAGGTTATCTTTGACCCTTTCTCTCAGAGAGAAAAGGAACAGTGGCGTCGGTTGATGGACACTTTCTACAAAGAAGTGGAGCAAATTGAAGGAGAGGCAAAAACATTCATTGATGAGTCCTTCCAGTCACTTCGCTCAGCAGAGGGCGCTTTTGACATGCTCCTCAACTTCAAACACATCCGCTCACGGGAAGCCATTAACAATCAGATGATGCAGAAGTTCCGGGACATTTTGGTGCAGTATGGCAAAGAGGTAAGTGATCAGTACTTAAGGTCATTATTTAATATTAAGAACAACAGCTGCAACAACGATAGTGGTGACAGAGCTATGGTAACCAGTCAGCAAGTATACAAAACATGTTCTTCATTTCTGTTGCCTGGATAAAAGAAATCAGATGTGTTGTCTTTTTAAATCAGGCTTCATACAGCATTGTGTGAATTAAACTGGATCTGTTAATGCTGGTTTTAAATGGCAATCAATCACCTGGAAGGATATGATGTGGAACATGATATTGTCTATGAAACAGGATAGTGTGCAGAAGTTGATTTCTGTGTTGCCGATGGACACAATGAACACATTATTTGTGTAAAGTAGGCAGACACAATGATTTATTCTTTCTGCATTGTATGTGGACACAGAGAGAATGATAAAATGTCTCTTCTCGATCAGCAATCTTATTTCGCCCGCAAACCCCACTTTTCACATAATCAAATTTTCTCAACCAAAAAAAATAGCTAAAAATCTACAAAATTAAACAAATCTAATTGCGTGAAAAGTGGGGTTTGCGGGCGAAATAATTTTCCTGCTCTAGAACCGCACATTTTATCTTTCTCTCTGATTAACTAACAGGCACTGTGTTTGGTGGGACAACTTGCAACTCTTCGCGAACAAACGATCTTTTAGGGACGGGCTTTTTGGAAGAAAGAGTTTCTCTTAAATAATACACGGGAGGGGCTGTTTTCATAATTCTTTCAACTTCATATACATCTACGCTCCATATAGGGTCTGTGGCTCTAATTCTAACATCGCCCTCCGCCTCTCCAGGCGCATACAAGTATCTTACTTTTAGTCCAAAAGGCAAGAGTTTTTGATTACTTTGGATGTCTTCAGTAATACTTTTTTTTTTTTAATTTGATCGCGTTCACTGGCTTAAGACCCGTTGCTTTAAATTCTTCATTGTTCATAGCGCGTAAGACTGCTGGCAGCCTTCTGACCCATTCTGTGTTGCGTGTTTTGTCCATAAGGTCTCTGTGGTATTGATAGGTAAACAGACGCTCAGCTAGATTCTTGTTAAAGTTTTCTACTAGAGCTTGGGAGCAATGGTTGCCTGGGATCCCTCTCTTAACTGTAACCCGATGTCTTAAAAACAGTTGGTTTACAGCTTCTTTAAACTCTTTCCCATCATCAACCTGAATCAGCCTAGGATACTTTAATGGACCTCGCATGTATATTTGTTGTAAAGCCACAGCCACAGCAGTTGAGCTTTTATCCGTTAAAGGCTCAGCATCTTTATACCTCGAAGCCATGTCAACAACCGTAAGAGCATACTTAAACTTTTTTCTTCTAACTTTGTCATGTGGAAGGTACAACAAGTCCATCTGGTGGGTGTCATTAGGAACTGAGTTAACAAATCGAGGCCTTATTATTCTTTTTGGGGCAGGCAGATATATTTGCCAGATCGCTTGTTTTGAAAGCCAGTCTTTCGCCTCTGATTCAGACACCCTAGCGGCTTTACTCAGTTTATCAATAGCGGCCCTTCCTTTCCAATACCCTCTAGGAGAATAATATATTTTGTACTTTGTATCGTCCATAAGAAGGGACTGTTTTTTATTACATTTTTAACAATGTTTTTAGATTGAATATGCAAGAAGAAAGATTGCTCCCATAGCACCTATAATAAAGCCTATTTCCACCATTTTCTGATCCTCAGATGGTTCATAAAAGTCAGACAGTTCTGGCGGTGACGATGTTAGAAACTTCTTTCCTGTCACTAAGTAATATTCATTCATTGCTTCATCAACGTCTGTAAATGTGTGCTCTGCATGACCCTGTTCTCTTAACTTTTTATTAATAAAGTCTAAGTGAGCAATCCTCCTTTTCTCGTAAGCGTCTCTTGCCTTAGCTAAATCTTCCATTGCCTTGTTATGGCGTTCTCTCTCTTCATCAGACCTTAATTTACTAAACATATAATTGCTGCCAGAGAAAGCCAATGCATTAACAATAGCCCCGCCCACCATCAGAACTAATCCGGACATCTTTTTATAAATGAATGAATCTTTTTTTATAAATCAATCTTTTTTATAAATCAATCTTTTTTATAAATCAATCTTTCTATGCATTTATGTTTTTCTGGGATAATCCCCTGTGCAACAAGAAAGTCTTTTGAGGCAATCCCCGCCGTTATTACAGCTATAACCTTAACAACATCCTCAATGTCTAACCTTCCTAGATCAGCCGGCCTCATTTTAAACATGTTTTTTGCTAACGTGCTATACCCTATACTAAGACCGCTGATTACAGCAGAGTGGTAAATCGTATTAATAATCTTTTTTTCGCTCATGTTTTTTATTAACTAAAAAAATAATTAAAATAATCATAATATGAAAGACTGTCTATGTGCTTTTTAATCAGATAATCTTTTGTTGCCAGAGCTAAAAATAAGGTTGTAACTAGTTTCGGCGAATCTTCTATCTTTCCCATGTTGGGCGGTTTTATTCTTAACAAACATTTTGCTAGAGTTGAATAAACTATAACACCGACAATGGGCACTGCATAATTAACCAGTGTTAAACTCATGGTTTTATTATTTTTATTGTTTTTTAAAAAGAGTTTTAAAATGGATTGCGACGAGCTATTAAAGTGTGAGGAGGCAGCAGACCTCTGTCATAAAGAAAGATTATACTCGCTGGCTGCATGTGGGAAAACCAGGCAGTATTTAGGCGTTGAACTAAGTATCGAACAGATTCAGCAATTGTCTACATCAGACGTTGAGAAGTATTACGCCAGGTACGAGGCACAGCTAGGATCAAAAATGGTTAGATCAGTGGGGCAGACAATGATTAGTTTATATGCTAAGTTAATAGGCAAGATAGCGCCGATTGATTCAGAAGAAGATTTAAAATATGACTTAACACAAGATCCGGTTTTAACCAAGTCCCTAGAATCTCTTGCATGTGACATGTATTATAGATTTGGGACGTTATTATGTCCATTCATCATGGGATTAATTACTTTCAATCATATTAATTTTAATCATATTAATTTTAATCAGACTAAAAAAAATGAGCGAGCAGGAGAAGAATGTCCCACAGGAGCAGAATGCCCCACAAGTGAATTCTCCACAAGTGAATTTACAGGCGAGTGCCCCACAAGTGAATCCACAACTGAGTGTCCCGCAAGTGAGTGTCCCGCAGGTGAGTAGTGTTACTAAGTCTAAAAATCCTGGACGTGTTGAGGCCGGTCGTAAACTAGCTGAATACAACAGACTGCAAAAAGCAAACCAAGCAGCAAAACAAAAATTATTAGATAGTAATACAACATCAGCACCAGCACCGCCGCCGCCGCCAACAACACAATCAAACTATAAGATGTATTATTATGTACTGGGGAGTATTGTTGTTGGTGGAGGGCTTTTAGCATACAAGCGCCTAAAGCCATACTTAGCAGCAAAGTCACAAACCCCCACAAAAACAGTAAAAGAACCAGCTTCTGCAAAAAAAGTACAACCTCCTGCTGTAGACCCATTTTTAATAAATTAGTTTTTTAATGTGTTGTTAAGTACTGGTTAAGTACAAGCTAAGCACTGGTTAAGTCAGTTATAACAAGTTAAGTGTAAGTAAAGCGCAAGTTAAGTGCAAGTTAAGTGCAAGTCATGTTAAGTACTAGTTAAGTTCTTAAGTAAAGATCTTAAGTTAAGTACTAGTTAAGTACTAGTTAAGTACTTAAGTTAAGTACTAGTTAGATCTTAATTTAAGTCGCCCAAGTCGATTCTCCAGTGGTCTATAGCGTATGAAAACTCGGGGTTAACGGAAGTTCGCTTGCTATTGGTAGAGTCTAGCGACTTCTTATTAACAGCGGTTGTGTTTACTTGATGAAGAGTAGAGCGCAGATTAACATTTGTGTGATAAAATACTTTGCGTTCAAAGAGAGCCTGCTTGTAGTCGTCGTGACTTCTTTTTTTTTTGACAACTTCTTTACCTATGCCCTTAGCTTTCTTCATTACAGAAGTCTGGGTAGCAATACTATACATCTTTGCCTGTAAGCCAACATATTCTTGTATAATTGTCCCATTAAGTTCATCCTTCATCTTTCCAATCACTTTCTTGTTCACAGTTGAATGTAAAGGCGAATCTTTTGGATAGTCGCATGTGTCGTACCACCCATCAGCTCCTTTGGCCACTTCTATTTCCATGTCTTTGTAAAAGTCTTCAGTTGGGATGTCCATAATAAAACTATCAGTGTCTGTGTAAAGGACATTTGATTCTGGGTACAGCGGTTTAAAGTAGTCGTATAGAAATTCAAGCATTAATAACTTTGACAACTCTAGCACGGCAAACCCGATAAACACCGGCTTGTCCAACTTCACATTCTGTTTCTTCATCATAATACCAACCAGGTTGTCGCTAAACCGTCTAAAGTCTTGGTAGTTAGGTTTAGAGGTCAGCTTAATTGCTTGTTTTTCTGTTGTAACTAATCTTACATCTTTACGATTGTGTACGTTCTCCATGGTTTTGCCAAAACAGCTGTTGTTCATCAACTTAAAGAAGTCTTTTTCTGAAGCGTCGGTGGCCGCAGTCCTAAGGTCGGTGTTCTTCATGATGTATGGTCTCATGAAAGGCTCTTGGTCAAAAGTAATTATTCTGTGAACGGCGGTAAGTTTCAGTCCGTGTCTTAAGTAAAATTGTAACAGCCTATAATGACAGACATATTTAGTCTTGTGTCGAAGATTAGGCACGAGCTTGGGCGGTTCTGTGGGACTCATCTTTAATTTTTCTGCGGCTAAGGGGAAATCGTTATGAAGGTCGTGCAATTCTTTAGGATAATCTAAGTCTACTTCTAAGATTAGTCCTATTGGATTATCGGGTGTAAGCTGCGACAATAGTCCTACCACCCGATCAACCTCATGAGGCCCGTTTATCATTTTAAAGTTTCTTAATGTCAGTGCCTGGCTCATGGCCCACCCATACAGATTGTTGGCGTCTAAGTACATTAGATAGTTGGATGGTTTAGTTGGATCATAATCGTCTAAGTACTTATTGTTGGCTCTGCGGTAAGGATGACAGGCCATACTAATGCCTCCTCTCAGCCCATCCTCAATCATCTGAAGTGTATCCAGATCCATATTAAGTCAATCTCAACGTTTGTAGACTTCAAGAATGCATCCCAAGAAAGGCCCGGGGAAGAGATGTACTGTGACGAATCCAGGCCGTAATGTTTCATGCATGCGGATCTGTAATTCTGAAAGACGTCAGCTAATAAACACACGTCGGCCAATAAATATTGATCGTGATAGTCGCCCATCGTCTTGCAGTGTAATTCTGTCCAGGCTTTCTGTGCGTATTCATAGTCGGCGTCAGATATGCCTCCGCCTCTAAGACGGCTGTAAAAGTCTTCCTTTGCTGGCAGCGCTGGCTCATCAAACCTCTCCCACGAGTCCATGTATTCATAGGGATAGACGCCTTTACGGACTAAAGATGGGTCGAAATATTGTTTGGTGATTGGATAGTCTTGTAGAGATCCTGATAATTTATCTAAACTCCCCATCAGATGTTGGGCAGAGTCATAGAAGGATAAACAGTCTACAGTAAAGAACATGTACTTTTCTGATGACTGTGCAATACAGCTAACCCTCTTACATTCAGAAGTTATTGCTTGCATGATAAAGTGAGAATCGTAGCCCCGTAAGTTATGAAAGAAGATTGGCAGTTTCCATGTCTTGGGATCAACCTTAAGTTGAAGATTACAGCTATTATGCGCTGCCCCTCTGAATTTGCCAGTAATGTGATCATGGTCCCTTACAGCATCGCCTGATAATTCTCTGTTGCATATCCAGCAGTGGGTAGCTGATTTGTAGCACCTTCGGTCTTCAGGAGTCATCTTAATGCCTGAAAGGTTCAGCTGATTAGAGAATTGATTGCGAAGGTGTTTCATCTGCTCCAAAAATCGATTAGCTGCGTCGGGACCTCTGTAAATCTCCGGTTGTGTGTGTCCGCCATCTGACCTAACAACGACAAAAGCATAAGAACATATCTGATGGTGGGTTAATAAGGTTGTTTTTTGTTCTTGTTGAGGGCCGTAGTACTGTGGCAAGATTGATTCAAAGTCAGCATAAACTACGTATGGGCTCATCTGCATTTTGCGTACATTCTTAAAACTAACTTTAGACCCGGGCGGGGGCGTAAGAAGTTTGGTTTTACAGTCTACCATACTTTTACAATGTTTCTTATGTTCAGCAGCTGCCTCTATAGATGGAATTCTGACCAAACATCTTCTACAAAGCTCTTGTTTAGCTGTATTGTTTGTAGTATAGGCCATAAGTCTGCTAATCGATCTGATTAATACATAATGGCTCTTGGAACCGTCTGTAAACAGAATCAAGTCTACATGGTTCTCCAGTGGTTCACCTAAAGTGGGATCATTGGGAGAGATCCTTAGAGGGACTAGATTGTCTGCTACAGACCATGTGTATACGCTCACGGTTATTGGTTTGTTTTGCTCTTCAAACTGAGATATACTTTCTACGCTCACTGGAAAGGTTATGTTATTTAAGTTCAGCTCATTTATATGCTGCCCATAATTAGATACTCTGTTTGCATTATTTTTAACTGGGTGTAAGTGCGCCAAAACACACCACATGAAACATAAGTTATCCAAATTATGTATGTTTAAGACTGCTCGTTTAAGAACTAACTCTCTCGGGAGAGGAAGGTAAGAATTGCCGACAATAGGATAGACCTTTGCTTGTCTTAATTTGATTTCAATGACTGTTCCTTTAGACCAGCCAGAGCCGCACAATTTCGCTTTTTCAATCGCATGATTAAACTGTGTGAGCATGTAATCAGCCCAGTCAGAATTAAAGTCGCGATAACTCATTATTTCTCTCTGTCTAGTTGAAACCCAGACTAGTATACTACTATCATCGAGGGTTATATATTCAATCTTAATGGCCAACAACACTTTCACTGGCGGGTCAATTTGAAGAGACTCTGGGATTTTAGAAATGGCATGTGTTACGCTTTCATGAATGTTTATAGGGTTAATAATGTCCATGTCTAGTACTCTGGTCATATTGCCCGCCGGTTTGGCATCCATCGCTTTTGTGATCGTCATTTTTAAGATCAAATAAATAGGTAATACAAAAAAATAAATACTAAAATTTAGCTAATATTTACTAATTTGAGGTAATACAAAAAAATAAATACAAAAATTTAGTTAAATTGAATAGCTGCTCCTTCAGAGTTAGTAAAAATAGACAATTCAACGTCATCAGGAGTCATAATATTAACTAAAATTGCAATATACTTTATAACTGGGTTGGGCCAAGAATTTGGCATTTTACTGATTAAGTCGGTTACACTTTCACGAATATCTGTGTGCTCAAAAAGATCCGCAATTAATTCGTCAAACTTGTTTCTTAACTCTTCTTCATTAGCCCCCCGCTCCATCATTAACTCTAAGGCGCAGCATATATTTTTAAGCTCTGTAACTACTTTGGTCGTCATTTTTAAGATCAAATATATAAGTAATACAATAATTAAATCAGGCTCGTTTTTGGGTTTGCAAGGTTCTGCTTTGCAATGTTCTTTCTGATTGCCTCAGCGTCTACCTGCTGTGAAGTAAAAGTCTTTCTCCATTTCTTTTGGAGGTCGATCTTTTGGCGTCTGTAATCATCACCGTCAGCCATGGCTCATTTAAATTCTTCGTCTGTTACTTTTCCATCCAGTAATGTATTGCTTATAATCAGCCTTAATGAATGAAGTTTTGCTGTTGCTAGGGCTACAATGGCGGTGTGCTTTTGTAATTTGGGTGTTAGCTTCTTTAAAACAGCACTTACAATCGTGGACATGGCAACTAAACCCAAACCAACACTCCCAAAAGCTATGGATATCGGTGCCCCAACTCCAGTAGCTAAAAGAGCGACACTAGACCCAGTGCTTAAGCCGGATACAACCGATGAGCCGGTGATTATATAAGAAAGGACATTTAAAGCTTTAGCATATTTCTTTCTAGTAACCCTATACTTATTTAAGTCACTTTCTATTTCTTCTTCAAGCTCAGTCATGTGCTTTAATCTAAACTGCTGGCCGTCCTCCATTTTAAAAAACAAGATTTTTTTTTTTTTTAATCTTGTACATATCTTCTTATTAACCCTTCTGGCAGCACCTCATCAACAGAGTAAAACGCAATAAAATCAACATACTTAATGAAAATAAAATCGAGTACTGTTAGTTTGTCTTTGTCAACCATCACAGTAACTTTGTCAGAAGATACAGAAGTGTTTATTTCATCCCCGTTTTTAGTAATAACAATAACAAGCCTAAGAGGACCACCCAAGTTTTCAGACTTTATTTGCACGCCTCTGATTAACGTATGCTCTGGCAAACTAGGATCAGACTCCCTTGGAGTAATAAATAAGCGAAAAAGCATCGTCATTTTTCTAGGCAGTGATTCTAGTTGTGGGTTAAACTCTAAGCCGACGGTGTCGCCCCCCACTTCAGCTAAGGACTTCTTTCTCCGCAGCATATATTCAGAGCCCTGCTTAGTTATTTCAATCTGCTTTTTCTGTTGTGTTCCTGGGACTAGGCTAGCAAGAAGGCGTCCTTCATTCAAAGCTTTTCTAAAATTGTATTTCTTATCAAAGTATACATAGGGGCTTCGTAGTTCAAACTTTAAATGCCAGTTAATGTCAGGAAGCAATGCCCAGGCATTCTCTCGTTTATGAAGTTTGTATTCATGTTTGCCAAAATCGTTTGCCCTTAGATTTCTTATCTCTTCCAGGGTAGGATATTGCTGTCGTTTTTTATCTTCAATTTCTATTCGTTTGTAAACCCCATCGTCGGTGTACTCAAATCCATAAACATTTCCTGTCACTCCTATCAGATCAAAGTCAGTTGTGTCTGCTAGATCTTTTAGCTCTACTGCAGCGCATTTAGGAGCTAACTCTGCTTTTGATTCTGGCCCTCGAGACATTCTTTTTAATATAAACAATTTATTATTAAACAATCTATAATGAGCAATCTATAATAAACAATCTGTAATAAATAATCTGTAATAAACAATCTATAATAAGCAATCTATAATAAACAATTTCTTATAAACAATTTGTTATAAACAAACGTATTGAACTGGCGGGTCAGTCCGTAAGCATAGTTTAGCGTGCTTAGATTTTTCTAGCTGCTCTTTTATTTTTTTTAGTTCATCCCTGTCCCTGATTATATAGTTTTCACTTAAACACTCTTCAAAACTATCCCTGTCCTTAGTATAGAATAAGATGACTGATTTTAACTGCGATCTGAAGTCTTTTAAGACAGCATTGTATTTTTGAGTTAAGAGCCAAACAGAAACTAATGCGTGTCTTCCGCTAAAGGCCAGCTTAGACAGGGTCCTTCTTTTTTTAACAATGTCTTGTTCGGCTGAACAGTCATCAATAATAAACAGCGTTTCAGTTCCCTCAAATAGCCTATAGTAATGTTGTAAACAGTCGCTTAGCTTGTCAGTAGGATCAACTAAAAATATATTCTCGTCTGTCCAAACAAACTGCCTTTCTTTGTAAGACTTGTTGTGTTTAATGGTTGTGCAGAATATAACAATGTACTCGTAATGAAATCTGTAGACTGTTTGTAACAAATCAAGCATGAAGACAGTTTTCCCACACCCAGTAATCCCACAAATAAGCGAACAGTGCGGGTCTTTGGGCAAAAAGTTCAAACTATCCATCTGTTTTAATAGGCTATTTCTTTCAGTCTATTTTCTTCAATGTTCAGCTGGGCGTCATAAACCACAAAAACGTGCATTTGTATCTGGCCATTCTCCTCCTTTTCCTTATTAATCTGTATGAGTATGCCATCTGACCCTACCCTTCTTCCACTTCCGTGCAGTCTGTTGTCATACGTTGATCTAAAATCCAGCCATAGTCCATATTTGTCTGTTAGATAATCTTCGAGTCTTACATCGTGAAGGTGAAGTTTTTTACACACATGATCGGCTGTGGGGCTTGTCTGTCTGCCTCCAGCAAACAGTTTTCTTATTTCATCAAAGTGTTGGTCGGGTAAAAGTCCAGCTGAATACAACTGAAAAGGCTTGCCATCTACTGTGCAAGACAACTGCTCAATTTTTGGGTTGTAAAACACCTCAGATTCTCTCTGAAAAGGAGCTGAGGGTTTAGTAAATAGCAAGAGAACCCCCTTTAGGGACCTTAAAGAATTGCTTATAGCTATTTCCCAGACGGTGTCTTGCTTGTTTTTAATCGCTAGACTGTGGTGTAAAACTCTTTCAAAGTAAACAACCGTCCTACTTTTATACTGGTTTAAGATTGTTCTAGCCAGTTCAGGGTTAGTAACAACGTCAAAATTAAGAGAGATGTTACTGACAGTGTATCTGGCTTGAGGGTCATCTGATAGAATAACAGACCCGCTGTCATTGAATGTCAGTTCGTAAGTAAGTTTGTCTCTTAGTGCGCCTTGGTAATATGGCTGATGGGTTTTTAACAGTTCAAAATCTAGAGGGATGCAAAATCTGTTCTTAAATGCATCGCGCTATTGCCTGGTCTCCCTCGTCTTCCTTTGCATCTGCAGCATTAAGCCTGTGCTTAAGACCGTTTGGGCTCTGAATTCCTTGAAAGATTTTGTCTTTTCTTTCTGTTCTAGGCAGCCACAGATCAGAATAGAGATTAAAAATGTCTGCGCTACTCAGTGAGAAGACTTCTCTACCCTCCAGTTTAATTACCATATTTTTAATGATGGCCCTGCCCAGGTTAGCAACGACAGTAGCATTAGGATCCGCCGACTCAATATCTATTTTGAATGACAGCCTGGCAGTGCCTGGCATTATAACATCGTCAGGCCCGAGGTCACTAAATCTTACTGTTAACATTTCATTGGCTCAATTGTTGATGGATTATTTACAACCCGCACAGTCTGTCTTAAGCCTTTTATGCCGTGGGGTTCCTTCGCTTTTCTGAATGGATCAAGGTCGCAGCCGTATGGGTTCATTTTTTATAAAACAAAAAATAATAAATATATAAATATGTCTGGTGAGGGCGATTATGATGCGATTGAATCTATTGAAGAAGAAGAAGAAGACGATTTTGGCGCGATTGATTCTATTGAAAAACCGGGTCCTTCATTGCAAGAAGAACTTGAAGAAGCGAGTTCTTTACTCCCTAGACAGCCTCAAGATGTAGGAGCGGGCTCTGTACTCCTTAGAGCTCGTCAAGAACTTTTAGGAGTAGGCTCTTCACTCCCTAAAGCCCGTCAAGAACTATTGCGACAACGAATTGAATCATTCTATAAAAGTATAGAGCGGGAGCTGCCAGCCGCGATCGGTCCTGACGATTTTGAGATGGGAAAAGGGGCCATTTGTATGTAAGAACTAGTAAAGGAATGCTTGTACGGCTTACTACAAAACCAGACCCAACCCAGTTTTTAAGCAGGAGCACAATTCTTAGAGAGCTCCCTGTTGCTGACCAAAGGCAGTTAAACTTTATTGGCGATCTAAGGTCTGAGGCTGTTAGTCTTTTACAAAGCATAGTGCAAGAGTTGCCAGCGCAATCTGAAATGCAAAACATCTCCTTTCACGAATTAGTCAAAGAGCAGATGAACTAATAGCAGAACTTGAGACGAGTCTTAATGAGGAGACCCAGTTAAAAACAATTGCTGGTTCTCAAGTGCCTAGTCAAAGAGAAGGTGAGCTGAGTCCTGAAGAAGAAACAGCTTTAAAAACAATTGATGATCGCCCATTGCCTGAGCGCGAACACGAGGTTCTTAAAGCTAGAATCAAGGTTCTTAAAGCTGAACTGCGTGACCTCAGGTCTACTAAGTTCGCTTTAACAACTAAAACAAAGAACTAAAAAACAATTTGGCAAAATTTAATATACTAGAGAGAGAGATAGACGAAGAAAAAAATAAACTGGCCGATGCAGATGATAACAATTTAGGGTTAGAAGAAAAGGCTAGAATACAGGCGAAAATACAGAATTTAAGGATAGAAAAGACAAACAGGTTATCGGCGTTGTATATTAACAGAGAAAAAATAGATACCCAAATAAGCAGAATCAGAGAAACTATAAACAAAATGATTTATGAAAATACTACGCTAGCAGAAAGAATAAGGACTCTGTTCAGAGAGCAGGGGATTACAATAGTTAGTATATTGACAGCTGTTGGGTTTGCTATCTCTACGCTGGTTTATGCATTAACCGGCAGTGCGCCAACAGGGTCAGTAGCTCCTCCAACGCCTCAGCCCGGCAAAAAGTTGGATTAGAAAACAATTGCACCATCTAGCAAACTTATTAAAGAAGTTAGCTGTCAAAGCGCTTGATGCTCTGCCTGGCATAATAGGCAGTGTTGTTAGTTGGGTTTTGTCTACCATAGGCAAAGTGGCTGGTTATATGGCTGACCATCTGTGGACGTTAGGAGTGCTGGCTGCCGGTTTAATTTTTAGTGAAATAAAGTATGGCTAATCCAGTAAAAGTTAAAAACACAACAAGGGCTGTCTTTTCGCTAGTGTGTCTGTCGGGGTGAGGTACATCAACAGGTGGGGGGTCGCTTTCTGGGCTGCTTATAACTGGTGGGGGGTCGCTTTCTGCAGGTTCTGGGCTAGATACTTTTTTTAAAATGGCTGGTGCGGGCCTTGTGTTTAAGCCTTGATTGTGTCCTAAGTTTTGGTCGTCTCCGCTATGAGAATTTCATTATTATAATTCTGTATCATGCCAATCTGCAGTCTGAGGTCAGAAGGCAGCATGTATAATCCATGACCCACAACAAAGTCAACCTTTGACCTAGCATGTGAAAGAACGTTTTGGTACCTTTGTATGCTGGAAGGCAAATCAACAGCAGAGTTAATAGCATCTTCTAAATTGGCTAGAAATTGTTTTCTGGCGTCAAAGCCTGTAGATTGATCCACTATGCTAGACTTGGTCTGTGCTTGCGCTCCTAATAGACACCAAACGTACGTTCGTATGGAGTCATTAAGTCTTTGCACTCCTGGCATTGTTAGGCCTTTACTTTCATCCAAGATAAATGTTGCCCAAGCATTGGGGTGTTTTTGTTCTATGGCCCCCAATCTAACTTGGGAGTTTGACTTAAAAGAGGTGTGACCAGGCCAGTAGTCAAAATTATACTCTCTACGCTGGCCCCACAAATACAATGTGCCTAACCCGTGATTGCGGTCTAACTTTTGTCTAAAGTTATTTGAAGGGTTAATGTTAAATTCGTTGCAGATTCTTTCATATGCATTCTTGTCCATTGGACTGAGAAATGGATTAAACGCGTTGTCATTGGGGAGGCGTACTTGTAGTTCAGTTAGTATGCGCCTATACTGATAATAAACATGAAAGTTATATACTGACCTTACTAAGAGGTTGGGGTGGTTTAAATGGTTTGTATATGAAACACCGCAGCCAGTGGTTGAGCAGTAAACTGCAAAATTTAACTGATTCTGGTAAAAAGCCATGGGATGAGTTGACCATGCTGATGGCACTCTATCACTCTTTATTGGAGGATTTAAATATCTAGTTAGTGGGTTTACAAGTCTGACTAGAAAGCCATATGATTCATCCACTGCGATGGTTAGGCTACTAAAGTCCAAAGATTTGGGCTCATAAACCCCTCCTACATCGTAAGTGGCACTTTCATTATATTTAAAAGGTTCCATTTTTAAATAGATTTTTTAAAAAAGGATTTAAAAAGGATGTTCCTTTATATAACCAAGCAAAACCAGCACGTGTTTTTAAAGTATTCAGTTGACAATAAAGGCGGGAAGTGTAGGGCTGCTCTTAGAGAACTTAGGTTTAAAATAAGGTGGTTTAACATATCTGAAAAGACCCAAAATAATTGGATAGATATTTATGATGAGGGGGGCAATCGCTTAAAACGTTTAAAAATACCTGATGGTTACTACAGCTTTTGTTCTTTAAAAGAAGCATTTAACAAATTTGACATACGGTTAGAAATTAATGAGGCAAGTCTTATAATTACTATATTTTTACCAAAACATAAAGACAAAAGGGAGTACGTTTTTCCCAAGGGCCTTGCTCGAATTTTAGGCTTTTATGATAGTGGTAAAGCCTATCGTATTAATACACACGCGTATATAGAAAGCGGTCTATATGAAGATGTAGGCAGTAGACCATCCGATTTTCTAATTAATCCAATGTTGTATGTTCATTTAAGCGAATTAAAAACAAACACTAATTTGTATAATGGCCAGCCATCTACAGTTCTAAGAGCACTCCCATCAACTAAGGTGGGGTTTTGCGATTATCAGTCATATACATTTGGTGAAAACAGTCAATTTAAAGAATTAGTTGAAGGGCCTATAAATTCAGTGTGTGTAAAAATAACTAACCAAGATGGAAGGCCGGTTGTTTGTTCTGATTTGTTGGTGGTGCTTGAGATAGAAGATTAATCAGAGAGAAAGTATAGATACCTGCCAGCAGTCTTAGGCGCTATGAACAATGAAGAATTTAAAGCAACGGGTCTTAAGCCAGTGAACGCGATCAAATTAAAAAAAAATAAGTATTACTGAAGACATCCAAAGTAATCAAAAACTCTTGCCTTTTGGACTAAAAGTAAGATACTTGTATGCGCCTGGAGAGGCGGAGGGCGATGTTAGAATTAGAGCCACAGACCCTATATGGAGCGTAGATGTATATGAAGTTGAAAGAATTATGAAAACAGCCCCTCCCGTGTATTATTTAAGAGAAACTCTTTCTTCCAAAAAGCCCGTCCCTAAAAGATCGTTTGTTCGCGAAGAGTTGCAAGTTGTTCCACCAAACACAGTGCCTGTTAGTTAATCAGAGAGAAAGATAAAATGTGCGGTTCTAGAGCAGGAAAATTATTTCGCCCGCAAACCCCACTTTTCACGCAATTAGATTTGTTTAATTTTGTAGATTTTTAGTTATTTTTTTTGGTTGAGAAAATTTGATTATGTGAAAAGTGGGGTTTGCGGGCGAAATAAGATTGCTGATCGAGAAGAGACATTTTATCATTCTCTCACAGTGATACATTCTTTGGGTATTGTAAATGGACATAGTTATTCATTCTCCTTATGTTGCAGATGGATACAATGACTCATTCATTCTGTGTGTCTAGAAGGTGGACATACAAGGATTCATTCAGTGTGTCTAGAAGGTGGACATACAAGGATTCATTCTGTGTGTCTAGAAGGTGGACATACAAGGATTCATTCTGTGTGTCTAGAAGGTGGACATACAAGGATTCATTCTGTGTGTCTAGAAGGTGGACATACAAGGATTCATTCTGTGTGTCTAGAAGGTGGACATACAAGGTTTCATTCTGTGTGTCTAGCAGGTAGACCTACAAGGATTCGTTCTGTGTATCTTGCAGGTGGACACAATGGACTCATTGTTTCTGGAGTTCAGGGAGACTCCTCCGCTGAACAAGAACAACCCCCCTTCTGCAGGTGCTATCTACTGGAGCCGATCTCTCTTCCACCGCATCAAGCATACTATCATCCGCTTCATCAATCTGGAAGACATGATGACATCAGAGATGGGAAAGTCGGTCAGTAGCTCCTGCAGATTGTAGATTAGACATAGACACACCAAATTGCTTTGAGGATTGTACTTATTACAAAATTAAGGGTTGTGCTTATTACAGAATTAAGCTTTGTGCTTATTGATGATAATAATTATTATGAGGACAATTTCTATAGCGCCCATCCTAACAATGTAGGCTACAAGGTGCTTAACAAATAAATATCTAAAACATGTGCAGGACACACATACACAGACACATGTATGCACGCATGCATACACAATTCTGCGTTCATGAGTCAAAGACATAGCACATACTCATATGTTTGCACTTACACACACACACACACACACACACACACACACACACACACACACACACACACACACGCAGGCACATAGTGTCACATACATAGACATACACTGTAAAACATGGTAAACAGCTCATTTGTACATAAGCAAAATGTGCAAGTGACAGCTATACTGCAGTCGGCATTTAAACAGGAAAGTTTTAAGGTCAGACTTGAAAGGCAGCAAGGAAGGGGCATGACATAGTTGGAAAGGTAGCGAATTCCAGAGTATCATCACAAAAAATGAGAATGCCTAGGACCGTAGTGCTTTCAGTTATATGAGGGAATTCAAAAAATTTCGTCATCAGATATATATAGTTATGTAGGTTCTGATGCATTCACATTTTAAAGATTTTATGCGAAATAATCAAGATTCATCAATCAAGGGAAGTAGGGGGAAGGTAACTCTCAAACAAAACAATTCGTCTGTTGAGGGTCACCAGGAGATATGGGCACATTCTAGTACCTGGCTGCAAGCTTATAATATAGACATGCAGGTTCATACTGAATCCTGTGCTTAATTTTGAGCTAGTGTAATTCTTTCAAGAGATTCAAAGTATGATGTTGTTTTGTCATGTCATAGGTAAGGTGAGTAAATTTTGAACACATAGTAGTGGCTGGAGTAAGGCTGCAGGTACACCAAGGAGGAGAGCATTACAGTAATCTAATCTTGACAAGATGCAAGAATACATCAACGTTTTTGTGGCCTTTCCTGTAAGGAAAGATCTGAAAGAGCTGATGTGAAGGAGTTCAAGAAAGGATGCTTGGCATGATTTTGGCTATGTGGTGTTTCAGGGTGATATCAGAGTTAAGATAGAAGCCAATATCATGAACAAATGGCATTAATGAGATGTCAGTGGAGCCTAGGACTATTGACAGATAAAGACAGGGGTCTTAAGCCTGAGAGTGTTTTATAAACAGGATAACCTCTGTCTTATCATCCTTTAATTTCAGCTTATTATTAGACATTCACTGTTTGATGTCAGCTATATTACAAAATTAAAACAACCAACAACAAGAACAAAACCCCAAATATGAATATTTTTGTTCAGTTTATGTGATGTAAGTAAAACTTCTTATTATATTTGTTATTATAATGAATACTGATATAGTGCCTATTCCAGGTTAGAGACCAAGATCTAAGTACTTTACAGTCCACACTCGTATACATAACGGGCTGCCTTCCTGGCTAGTGCCGACTGAAGAGCTGCCAGCTGGCGCTTCATTCAGTCATTTCCCGTGTCATCCAGTCCATATAATTCAACATCGTTCACTCAGTTTCCTTACTTCCTTCATTCTTTCCATTTCTTACCCCGGGTGCATGCTATGTGTAACGTGTCACCCGTACCAACGGCCAAACTGGCCTTCACTTTCGAAAGTTGGTGATGGGATTTTATGTGTGTGCAAGATGTTATGCGTGTGTTCACACACACAACCTCGATTTATAGTCTCATTCGAAGAACTTTTGGGAAATGGAGTCAGAGTCAATGTTAACTCTGAGGGAAAGATCCTCCTGTACCGAAATGGCCCGGCAGAGATTGGAACCCACAACCTAGGATCACCAAGGTTACGAGTCTGGCGCTCTACCAACTGAGCTATTCAGGGCCCCTGAGCTATTACGGCCCCTTGCTTCCCTTCCTTTTCTGCAAATTCTTTTCTTTCCTTTATTGCTCAAAAAGTTTGGAAAATTAATCTTATGTTATTGATTAATATGTTTTGCCTAATTTTCTTTGCATCTTTCTTTGAAATCAATGTTGTTTTAATCAGTAACATTTATGCGAGGCATGTGTTATGTGAAACAACTCACACACACATCGTATGCTGAGAAAGTTTGTTCATTGTCCAGACACGTGCCAAATACCTGAGCGTAGGGAAGAGCATGAAGTTGTACGAGGACACAAAGTACGAGATGTGGAAGGAAAATGTGGAACAGGTGCTGCCCTCGTTGTTGAAACGCAATCTGCTGATCAAGCCTGCTGTCAGTGCTGCCATGGCCATCCATGCATCGCAGGTGCCTGAAGACACAGGGGACGATGTTGGTGAGTGACCTCAGCAGTAACACAGATCAAGTGGAGCAGGCAAGGTTGGGGGTGGGGAAAGGAATGTCTGCTGACCGGCAACATTGATGTTGAAATCAGGACAGTGTTCCACACCGTAGTGCTAAAGTACATGACTGCCATTCAAATGGAAGACATTTTGTAGACCTGCAACAGTTGGAGCTTGGGCTGGATGCTGTGGGTCTAATTCCTATCAGGACCCTTTATTTGTCACATTTTCCTGCCTCGGCTAGTTCCTGCCCAGTATGGAGTGTACCATAGGCTCAAATGGGAATGGATCAAATTACCTGACAAACATTGCAGATGTCTGTATCTTCGGGCCTAGTTGATGCTATAATACATCATGGAAGGAAGGTTTGACTAATGCCTTGTCTTGTCTCTAACAAAAATGGAATTCCATTACATCACCTTCATCATTATAACTGAACTGTTGGTATCAGCAGGTTCATGGACACTGTTACTAGATGGATATGGTGGCAGTGTCCAGAGAGGAACTCACTGACACTGGATCCACAACTAAGCACTTATTGTCTTCAGTAGGAGACTTTGTAGGTGGGGCCCATCAAAGTGCCTCCTCTCATGGGTTTCTGTGGACTGCTGTTGCAAGGGCAGCAATGGCCAGAACCTGGCTGTTGTAGAGTAACGGGGAGCTGAGTGTGGTCAGAGGCCGTGGAGGATGAGACAGAACAAAAAATGTTTGTTTTTGTTTGTGTGTCTCAGATATAGATTATATGGATGAATATGATCTGGTGTTTATTGTTCATTGTATTACTCAATATTTATGTGTCATCTTTTTTTCAACATAGAAAGCAAATTGTTCCTTAGAAGTAGCTTTAGATTGTTGTGTAATATTGACCAATCTGTGGTATGGTGTGTGACAGCGGTGGTGCAGCATGGTGAAGGAGAAGGAGTTGTGGCCTTTGGTGATCTAGGTACAGTGCATTTTTCTATCTCCTCTTACTCTTGCCTTCTTTGCATTTCCTTGCAGTACACATGTTTTGTTGATCTAAATACAGTGCCCTTTTCTTTCTGCTCTAATTCCTTGCTTCTTAACACTTCATTGACGTACACAACATGTTTTTGTGATCCAGGTAAAGTGCATTTTTCTTTCTCCTCTAGACTACATCCTTAAGTCTTTACACCTCAATGGAATACACAACATGTTTTTGGTGATCTAGGTACAGAACATTTTTCTTTCTCCTCTTACTACTTGTTTCTTTGCATTTACATTGGAATAAGAACGTCCCTCCGGGGGTTGCAACCTTGCCGTGGTCGGAGGGCTTGCGTGGTCCAGTGATCTTTTAGGCTTTGCTGACGGGGGCATCAGTACTCGACTAGATGGTTAGTTGCTGTCAATGCTTCTAGGCCTGTATAGCCAAGCTGCTGACTGGCCAAGCATTACGTGGTAGGAATTGATGCCCCTGGTAGGGTCTCCCATGTCAGAAAGGTTAGGAGTGAGGGCCCAGACAAATAGTAACCCACCTTTTTCCTATTCTGTCTTCTGCCTTTCTTAACGGTTCTTTTCTTTCTTCATCTCCCTATCAAGCCTTCTTTTGCACACTCTTTTTCTCTCTGTGGTCTTCTTAAGATCCGCCGCGTTTGCCGTGCGGTGCGACCTGTGACGGAGGGGGATGAGATCCTGGTGATTGAGAGGGCCAACGCCCTCAACACATCACTTTGGCTCGGACCTCTCCTAGACAGGAGGTACACTCTGGCCTGGGTGTATCAATCGGCTTCCCCTTCGTGGGGCTGGGTCAAGACAGGCAGTTCTCCGACTGGCCAAGGTAACCCCTGCAGTGCTCAGCTCTCTGTTCCCGGGAGTTGGGCATGATCAGGGGGGATAGGGTCAGTAGGCTTCTGTTTGTCGTATATCTCTCCTGAAGCCTGGAAGGGGTCAAGACAATGAGTTCTTGGCCCTGGCCCCTTAGTTGGACTCCATGGTGGGTGGGTAAGGGAGAGACGAAATTTCTAAACATAAATCATGGCTTTATCCAAAATCACACCCCCCATAAAGAAGAGGAAGGCAGTGGACCCCATTTCTGGTCATAACGATTCCGACAGTGACTCGGATATGGAGACGAGGCAGATGACAGGTTTTTGGGCTTCCTGGCTTGTGGTTGAAGGGACAGAGCAGGAAAAGCCTATTTCTGCTCTGAGTCCTTTTGCTATTCAGAAGGGCTTTCAGGGTCTAGCAGGTGACCCTCAGTCAGTGAAAAGGCTACGGAATGGCACTTTCCTCGTCCAGTGCAGATCAAAGAGGCAATCGGAGCAGCTGCTGAGGGCAACAAAACTTGTGGACAGAGAGATCCGGGTGACCCCCCATAAGCAGTTAAATTCGACCAAAGGGGTTATTCGGTGCCCGGATTTGAAAGGTGTCTCGGAAGCGGAGATCAAGACAGAACTTGCGTCCCAAGGTGTGACAGAGGTACATAGGGTGACAGTCAAAAAAGGTGCAGAAAGAGTGCCCACCAACACCCTCTTTCTGACATTCTGCAACCCTGTGCTGCCTCCCGGTCATTAAAGTCGGGTACTTAAATGTAAGTGTCCAACTGTATGTCCCATCCCCGTTGAGGTGTTTCAAATGCCAGAAGTTTGGACATGTCAGAGACCGCTGTTCTGGGCAGGAGGTGTGTGGTGTTTGTTGCAAGGCAACCCATGATGGGCCGTGTAAAGACCCGGCTCATTGTGCGAACTGCGGTGGCGACCACCCCTCCTCTTCACGCAACTGCCCAGTTTGGGTTCAGGAGTCCACCATCCAAAGAGTGAAGACTGAAAAGAAAATTTTGTTTTTTGAGGCCCGCAAACAGGTTGTTGGCAGTCAGACGTCAACAGTGTCTTCTTATGCTTCCGCTATAAAGAAAGTTTCCACCCGTTCGGTCTGCTGCCAGACTGACAATTTTACTTTCACCAAGACATTGCAAGAAAGACCGTTAAGCTCTGGTGGAAGCAAGTCCACCGCCTTCCAACCCAAAGTGGGTGCCCCTGGTGGAGGCAAAAAATCCACCACCCCTCAGACTGCCCAGCAGTCTACTCCATCTGCTGCTGGGCAGATGAAAAAGCCAGGCCTCCCGCCTCGAACTTCCTCGAGCAGTGCCCGTGCGGGCAAGGGAGTTCAACCAAGTGTGGAGATGGTGGAGATGAGGAAGAAACCTCCACCATCTCCAAAATCCAGACCTTCTTCACCTGTGGGCAAGTCTGCCAGCAGGTCTGAAGACCCAAACAGCCCAGTGAAACTAAGCAATAAATTTGCTCCACTGAATGCAGACGATGACGAGGAGATGACCTGACTTCTCTCCTGTTCATCCTCTGCACCATGGATAGTAGTAAACTAATCCATTGGAATATCCGTGGCCTAAATTCAAATTTTGAGGAGCTGCAACTTCTGTGTCAAACTGTAAAACCTTCCGTCGTGGCTCTTCAGGAAACTAAAATTCAAAGCCAGAAGACCTTCACTCTTTCTGGCTTTAATATTCTTTCTAAACCTGCACAACCATCCACATTGGGACTGTCAGGCGGTGTTGCCCTTCTTTTACACAAAACTTTGCTGTTTAGTCCTGTCGCTCTGACTACCTCCCTTCAGGCTGTAGCTGCGAGAGTCACTCTCCACAAGACTGTTACAATCTGCTCACTGTATCTGCCACCTTCTGTCCCGGTTTGTCGTCAGGACCTTGTCAGTCTGATCGGAGAACTTCCTCGACCTTTTTTGCTGTTGGGTGACTTTAATGGTCACAATCCTCTTTGGGGTAGTGTCAGTTCGTCATCCAGAGGTCTGCTTCTTGAGGATGTCCTTTCAGACTTTGATTTGTGTTGTCTGAACGATGGAGCTCCAACTTACCTCCACTCTTCCACAGGTTCACTTTCGTGTTTAGATTTGTCGATTTGTGACCCCTCGCTGGTCCTGGACTATGAGTGGTCTGTCCATGACGATCTGCACGGAAGTGACCATTTCCCTGTTCTTTTAAAACCCTTATTAACTGAAAACATCTCTGTCTCACAACATCTTAATTATAAGAAGGCCAACTGGAATCTTTTTGCCACCAATATTTTGAAAGAATTCCAGGACACTGATTTTCTTCAGAGTCCAGACCCAGTTGAATCTCTGACTAACACTGTGATAAAGTGTGCTAAAACCTGTATTCCAGTGTCTTCCAATAAACTCCAAATGCCCAAAACACCCTGGTTTAATTTAGACTGCCAACAAATTTCAAAAGTTCGCAAACGGGCTCAGCGTCGGGTATACCAACGGCCTTCAGGTCCCAACGCTCGAGCCCATCAGAAACTCCGCGCCAAATCGAGACACACTTTCAAAATCACTAAATGTCAGTCTTGGAGAAACTTTTGCTCCGGGCTGACGTCAAAAACTTCAAAGAAAAAAGTCTGGAACATCATCAGAAAAATCAAAGGGAAAAACACCAACCCCTCCATTCATAACTTGAAACTTACCGATGCTCTGATCACTGACAAAGAAGCTGTTGCCAATCTGTTGGCCTCCACCATCCAACAGAACTCCTCATCTTCAAATAAATCTGCAGCCTTTTTAAAAAACAAACAACTCAGAGAGAAATCTTTATACAATTTCACATCAGACAACTCTGAAGCCTACAATCTCCCTTTTTCAATCAATGAACTGAAAACAGCTTTACAAACCTGCACTGATTCTGCCCCTGGTCTGGATGATATTCATTATCAGGTTTTGAAGCATTTTCCAGAAAGCTGTCTCCAGACTCTTCTTAAAGTATACAACCATATCTGGACCACAGGGTACTTTCCGCCCTCCTGGCGGAAAGCCCTGATCATTCCAATTCCAAAGCCTGGAAAGGACCTTACCAACCCTTCCAACTATCGTCCAATAGTTCCGACTAGCTGCCTCTGTAAGTTGATGGAAAAGATGGTCAACTCCCGTCTGATGTGGAAGCTGGAAACCGATGGCCTTTTGGCCAGTCAACAGTGCGGTTTCCGGAAATACCACTCGACAGTCGACCATCTAATCCGTCTGGAAACCACCATCCGCAATGCCTTTGTCAATAAACAGCATGTGGTCGCTATCTTTTTCGACCTCGAAAAAGCGTATGACACCACATGGAAATCAGGAATTCTTCTGGACTTGCACAGACTTGGTTTCCGTGGTCACCTGCCTCTGTTTATACAGAACTTTTTGGCTGATCGACAGTTCCAGGTGCGTGTTGGCACCGCACTCTCTGACATCCATGGGCAGGAGTTGGGTGTACCTCAGGGGAGCATCCTTTCTCCTGCCCTTTTCAGCATTAAAATTAACGACATTGTAAAATCGGTAAGCCAGGGCTCTGAGTCCTCTCTGTTTGTTGACGATTTTGCGCTGTACGCAGTTGGAGCTTCTTACGCCAGCGTACAGCGTCGACTCCAACTTTGTGTCAACAAGATCCAAACAGTGGGCCGAGGAAAACGGGTTTACCTTCTCACGTACCAAAACTCAGTCAATCCATTTTCACAATTTTCGTCAATTTTTTGTTGATCCTGAAATTCGTCTGGACAAGTCCACCATTCCAGCTGTAAAAGAAGCGAAATTCCTAGGAGTTATTTTTGATCAAAAACTCAACTTTCTCAGCCACATTAAAAATCTCAAAACCTCTTGCCAGAAAGCTCTGAATATTCTGCGGGTCGTAGCGCACACTGACTGGGGCGCTGATAAGAAAACTTTGCTGCATCTCTACAGAGCCCTGGTCCGCTCCAAACTGGACTATGGTTGTGCTGTGTACGGCTCTGCAAGACCCTCTTATCTGAAACTCTTGGACCCTATCCACCATCAAGGGCTTCGTCTCTGTCTTGGAGCATTCCGCACCACCCCTGTGTACAGCCTGTACGCAGAGGCAGGTGAACCCTCACTGTCCAACCGCAGGCTGAAAATGTCTCTAAATTACTATATCAGACTGTTCTCAGAACCGCAGAATCCTGCCTATGACTGTGTCTTTGACCCCCAGTTTCAAAACAAATTCGAAAACAACCCTAACTGTATTCCGCCGTTTGGTGTTCGTATGCAGCCTCACGCGCGGAATGCAGGTCTAGACCTAGGAGTTGTGTCTGATTTTTCCAAGTTTCCGGATCAGCCTCCGTGGACCTTTTTCACACCAGAGATTCGTTTTGATCTCGCAGCTTTTCGTAAAGAGTCCACCAGCTCTCAGGCATACAAGGCATTGTATGCTGACCTCTGTTCAAAATTTCCATCCTGTCAGAAAATTTTCACTGACGGTTCCAAGTCTGAGGATGGAGTGGCCTGTGCAGCCTATTGCCCTGGTGCTCCTTCTCAGATACTGTTAAAACATATACCTCCAGATGCCTCTGTCTATTCTGCTGAACTTACTGCTCTGGTTCTGGCATTGAAAATAATTTCACAATCTACCAAGAGGGACTTTCTGGTTCTGTCGGATTCGCTGTCAGCTTTGGAGGCCATAGCTGGCCGCAACCTTCAGCATCCAGAACTTTTACATTTCTTTGAACTTTTTAGCAAGTTGAAAGCGGATGGTTACAACATTATTCTCGCTTGGGTTCCTGGTCATGTTGGCATCGGAGGTAACGAAATGGTTGATCGTTTAGCCAAGAATGCCACAAGAGAGAAATTGTCCAATATTTATATCCCTTGCTCAGATCTGAAACCCAGAATTAACGATTATGTGAGAGACCTCTGGCAGGAGGATTGGAACACACAGACGGATAACAAACTCTTTCAGATCCGTCCAAACCTTAAGGAGTTCCTCCCATCTACGTCTGGTGGTCATAAAGAAGAAACAGTTCTGTGCCAGCTGCACACTGGCCATTCGTATTTTACCCATTCATACCTTTTAAAGAATGAAGAAGCGCCGTGGTGCATTCCATGTCATGTGCCACTCACAATGAAACATATTCTTTTAGAGTGTTGGGACTTGCACGATGTGAGACACAAACATTTTACAGCAGAGTCCATGAAAATCCTGTTCAGAGATGTCCCGCCTGACGTGATCTTTGAGTTTTTGAGAGAGATTAACATTTTTCATCTGATTTAAGATTTTACGGATGAAAGATTTTTAACGAAGTTTCTGGTGCGTATCTAGACGATGTCATTTAAAGAGATGTGTGAAAGGTGTTTTTTTTTTTTTTTTTTTTTTTTTTTTTTAAATGACTTGTGAGTTGATTTTAACGTGGTGACAGCCCTGATGTGGCCCCTTGCGGTCGGCTGGGCTATAAGCAACATTATCTTATCTTATCTTACCGAATAAGAACGTGTTTTCACGTACATGTTTTCTGGTAAAACGCACTTACTCACAAATTGGTCTATTGTCTTTTTTTTTATGCACTTGGTACTGGCAGTTTTTTTCCCTTTACTTTGCCACGGACTGGCCTTTTGTAGGTTTTTTTTTTTTTTTAATCACAAAACAAAATATTTAGAGTAAGGACATAAAACTTTCAGAACTGGTTAGAAACATATTAAGTTAGGGTGAAAATATCAAACTTCCTACCTTCATCTTTCATCTTATTGTACCAGGTTAAAAAATATTCTTTTCTTCTCATCCGAATTGACACATACAGATGTCTAGTATATGTATCTAGGGAAGCACAATGTCTTTGAAACAGTCTGTTCACTCACAAAATAATCCAAGAAATGTCCAAATATGATTTTTATTGATATTATAGCCTATAGGGCTCTTTGTGATCCACTAATATTGACTCCAACACAAATAAGAAAAAAGAAGAAGAAACGAAAAGCCTACACTATCACACTATGTAACACACTGGCTTGCTTGCTGTACTAATAACATCATTTTGTACAGAATGATATGAATGGGATAAATGAACTAGTTTGTCACACAGGATGAGGCTGAGGTTGAAGAGACAGAAGAAAAGCTTTTTCCACCACTTCATGGTCTTGCGGTCTCGTGGAATGTAGATGAGCTGGTCACTTTTGTCCACCCCAGCCATGTTCTGAGTGTAGTCCAGGGCAGCCAGGGTTTCCCAAACTGCCCACAGAATGTGGTCACGTCTGTCATGGTGTGGGGGTTGACCTTGGTGGTGATGACATGGACTGGCTTCCAATCCATCCATGCAGAACAACAACAGCACCTGACACAACAGCACACTAAATTATTATCTAGCTAAAAGATGTTTTATTTTTTATTTTACTCACCCATGCTTTTTCCTGAAATATAGAAATATGTCATAATTATCATTGTCATTACTTTCACAAGTGTGTGTGTGTGTGTGTGCGTGTGCGTGTGTGTATGTGTATAATTATGTTTACACATATAATATCTGTGTGTGAATGAGATGAAAGAAAAAATCAATGATAGGATGATAACATAATAAAATATACACACCTTGCCGGGAAGTCTGGACGTGGCCATGTGGTGGCAGACAATGTGTGTTCAGCTGAAAAACAACTGGAAGGGGGCGTGGCATTTTTGTGATGTGAGTAAACCAGGTTCAGCAGAGAAAGCAGGAACAAATCGAAAATCTTGATGCCCATCATGCATCATGAATTGCAAAAACTCTTCCCTGTAATGTCCAGCACACGCTCTCCTCTCCGCTTGGCCTGTTCTGTGTCATCACTATCACCACTATCCCAGTCACTTGCCTCAGCTAACAGTGCAGCCACTTCGAGTTCAGAATCAGAAGTCTCACCTCCACTTTCAATAAAAATCCTCATTACTGTTGTCAGAGTCTTCCTCAATGTCCAAACCTTCATTTTGAAATAATTCTAACACTTCCGATGCCATAAAATGCTGATTACGACGACTTCTGTCCGAGTGTGGTGCTGGGTTCAGACGCCACTGTTGACATGCATTGGACACATCAGACAGTGGCTTGCAAAAACATTTTGTGGCTCACTCGCCTGGCGAAAATTCCTGCAACTGTTGGTTGGGTTGGAAAGGGAAAAGGTAAAGGAATATTCTTATTAGATTATCATGTCATCCGCGAAGCGGGTGCCACTCCAAAAATTCAAAGCATACAAAAGCCCTGATCAAGGCCCTTCATCAGAAACATGTGTGAGTTGGGGTCCCAATCAGGGCCTGTTACCGCACAGAATGTCACCACTGCACAAAATGTCACAATGACATTTTGTGCAGTTATTCACTGCATAAATTGTCACAATTTGCGCAGATTTGCACAAAATGTCACAATTGTGACAGCTGTATGTCATTTTTGAAATTACTGCTGCACAATTTGTCACAACTCGCTTATCTGTGTGGGTGTGGATGTGTGGGTGGGTGATTGGATGGGTGGATATACTCTATGATGTCCACGTATTTTGTTGTTTTTTTCAATTTGGCTTGCAATTTATAATTTTCAATTATATTTATAATATATTCAATGTCTGTATTCACTGCACATGTTTACGATGTTACAGCCCAGACGAGATGGCCCATGTTGGTTGATGAGGCTAATAGAAACAACACGATTAGTCTTGATTCACATGCTCATCTCTTTTGCACTTTGTTAGTCTTGAGCAATTGTTCTCATATACCTCCATACAATGCATAGCATGTATGTAATTTTCACATGTGTTTATGATTGTCCATTTTTTTATACAAGTTTTAGATACATTTTGCCATTTTCTCCATTTAGAGAGCACGGAATTTTCTTTATTCTTCCAGCTGGGGAGCAGGTCCTTCTTCTTCTTCTTCTTTTTCTTCTCTTCCTCCACCTCCTCCTCTTCCTCCTTTTTTTTTTTTTGTTCTTCTTCTTCTTCACACTCTCTCTCTCTCTCTCTCTCTCTCTCTCTAAGCAACAAGGTTTTAGTAATTTATCCATGGGGCTGCTAAATCCAACGAATATAAACAACACAAGTCCAACACCACACGAACACGACCACAGACGAACACACTCTGTGTGTCAAAGGTCAGCATGGCAGCTTTGTTATGTAGACTCAAGATTCGGGGTTTACCTTTGCACCGGAGAGGGCGATAGGCTTATTTTGCGCATGCGTAATTGATGTAAACAAAAGATGCTTGAAATAGTACAGCTTTCCGGAGAATCTTACGACGCAGGGAAGAAAGGTCTTCACTGTATAAACGAAATATGATGAGGGTAACGAAATAGAAAACATGTGTTTTGTATGATAGTATCAACAGCATTAATATCATGAGTTTTAAAATAATAATATATATACTTACATTACGTTCATAAGGAAGAATGTACCAAGTAGTGTTAATGTATGATCAAGATAGAATTTTGCATGTACATACTGTCAGGGAAGAATGCTTCGTTGTAGTTATGGTGAATTTTGTTCTGATTATGTAAAATTGATGTATATTTCTTGTTGCGTACTCATGTGAATAGGCTGATGGCCTCACATTAAGTCACAGTCACGAGTCACGAGTCTCTCTCTCTCTCTCCAAGGTCAAGGTCAAGGTCACGCAGATCATTGATGTTTTGTGAGCAGTATTAGCTTACCTTACCTAGTCAACAAACAAAATTTGAAAAGGTTATATTAAGTGATTCAAGAGTTATTGCCAAGGTCATAAAAACAGAAAGTAGGCAATTTAGGGGGGGGGGGGGGGGGGGGGGGGGGTGTTTGTGCGCTGCACCCAACAGGAGCACAGCGCACACAGGCTGTTGTCGGTTGTTGTTCCCAAGGCTATGCACCTGTGTAGCAAGTTTGGGAAATCTAGCTTGAAAGATGGGGAAAATATCGCAGGAAAAAAGAAATGGGTGTTCAATAATCAGCATGACCTTGACCTTTGACCTTGATATTTTTGTGAGCAGTTCAGCATACCTTATGTAATCAACAAACAAATTTGAGAAGGCTGTCTTCAGTGGTTGAAGAGACATTGCCAAAAATGTCCCGTTTTGGCCGACATGGGAACACACACACACACACACACACACAAATAGGTTCCTCGGTATGGCTAATAAAAACATTTATTTAATTAATTATGAACATGTAAACAGCATTACTCATTTACAAGTGAAAAATATGTACCAATACAGAAATTTCATTTCAGTGTTTTATAAATTAAAACTTGATGCCTTAAAAACTAAATATACAAACGAATCAAAATGTATTTGTGGAGAACAAAGAATAACCGGCAAGCAGCAGCTGTTTGACTGTTTACCTCTTCAAGCTCATTTACCACCATTATCAGGCATGTCTTTGTGTGATGTCTTTTCAGATTTAAAGTTTGCCTTCAGTGTTGTTTTGTTTTTAATTTGTAGTCCAGTTAAGCATTTACTTTAAGATTATTCGCAAACATGTTGTAGAGATGCTTAGAGGGACATTTATATGCACTTAGATAATCACATTATGCATACGCTAACATAGTCACAGACATTTATGCATATCTCTCTCTCTCTCTCTCTCTCTCTCTCTCTCTTTCTCTCTTTCTCTTCTCTCTCTCTCTCTCTCTCTCTCTCTCTCCTCTCTGTCTAATATCACATATGTGAACAGACGTAAAACTGAAGTACTACTACTACTACTTCTACTACTACTACTACTACTACTACTACTACTACTACACACACACACACACACACTCACACAAAACGAAAAAAAAACAAACCCAGACACGAACGAACTTAATAGTCTGCTTGCTTTCTTGAAAGCGGCAGACTAACAAGACTGACAGAGGTTGTGACATTTTGTGCAAGAGTGAATTCGAAAATGGGGCATAGGTGCACAAATTGTCACAACTGCAAGTTGTGACAATTTATGCAGTCCTTCACTGCACAAAATGTCACAACTGGCAAAAAATGTCATGATTGTGACATTTTGTGCAGTGGTGACATTTTGTGTGGTAACAGGGCCCTTGTTACCGCACAAAATGTCACCACTACACAAAATGTCACAATTGTGACATGTTGTGCTAGCTGTGACATTTTGTGCAGTGAAGGACTCCACAAAATGTCACAGCTTGCAGTTGTGACAATTTGTGCATCTATGCCCCATTTTCGAAT
This sequence comes from Conus canariensis, assembly GCA_033310375.1. Classification (NCBI taxonomy): domain Eukaryota; kingdom Metazoa; phylum Mollusca; class Gastropoda; order Neogastropoda; family Conidae; genus Conus; species Conus canariensis. Next base: position 50,541,280 of record CM065736.1, on the reverse strand, counting down.
TCACTCTTGCACAAAATGTCACAACCTCTGTCAGTCTTGTTAGTCTGCCGCTTTCAAGAAAGTGAGCAGACTATTAAGTTCGTTCGTGTCTGTTTTTTTTGGTGTCTGTCTGTCTGTCTGTCTGTCTGTCCCACGTTGGCCAAAACGGACATTTGTGGCAATGTCTCTTCAACCACTTAAGACAGCCATCTCAAATTTGTTTGTTGATTAGGTAAGGTATGCTGATACTGCTCGCAAAAAAGTCAAGGTTAAGGTCACGCTGATCATTGAACATCCATTTCCTTTTTCCTGCAATATTTTCTACATCTTTCAAGCTAGATTTTCCAAACTTGCTACACAGGTGCATTGCCTTGCGGACAACAACTGACAACAACCCAGACAAATCGTGTTGTTTCTATTAGCCTTATCAACCAACATGGGCCATCTCGTCTGGGCTTTCACCTCGTAAACATATGCAGTGAATACAGACTAATAGTATATATTATATACAAAATTGAAAATTATAAATTGCAAGCCAAATTGAAAAACGCAAAAAAAAATACGTGGATATCATAGAGTATATTCACCCATCCATCCACCCACCCACACACCCACACACACCCACACCCACACAGACAAGAGAGAGAGTTGTGACCGTTTGCGCAGCAGCGATTTCAAAGAAAGGCATACAGATGCGCAAATTGTCACAATTGTGACATTTGTGCAAATTGTGACAATTTGTGCAGTGAGTAACTGCACAAAATGTCATTGCGACATTTTGTGCAGTGGTGACATTTTGTGCGGTAACAGCCCTCCATCCCATGAGAGTTAAAAAGTTTTTGTTATAAAGCTGAGTCTGCAGCTATAGCAGTTGCGTACTGAATATGAGGTTCAGATTCTTTTTTCACTGAGGCGTTAATGACATTGCCTTTTGAATATCTGTATTACAAAGAAAAAGAGAAAAAAAGAGAGGGGTGGGGGGGGGGGGGGGGGGGCACAAATTTCTCAAACATAAAGATATCAAAGCTAATTTTTGTATATGTTTGTAATTCAGCTCCTGGGAATTAAAACATGTATGTCAGTGTGTTTCTATCAACTTCAATGTAAATAAATATGTCTGTATTTCAGTCAGTCCTATGGAGATAAAGTATGTGGTGGACTTTGACCCGAAGCTGGGAGAAATCATAGCAGAGACCAAGTATATGGAGATGTTGGGCTTCTCTGTCCCAGAGCTTGCCCGCAATGTTGCTCTGCAGGTATGTGTGTGTGAGTGTGTCTGTGAAAAGTCACAGTAGTATCATTTGAACGTGTTTGCCATAGCTCCTGGCAGAGTTAAACTTAGGCTGTTTAGGAAATGTTGATGAACTATTCAGTGTGTTTTGTTCATAATAATTCATCTTGCCTCTTGAATAATGATTGATCCCAGTTACATGTGGATGACAACAGGGATGTTTAGATATGTTGTGCTTTGTTCACAGGAAGAAAAGTATGTGAAATATGTGTCTGGCTTGAGTCGGATGCTGCATCGCTATCATTCTTTGCTGTCATCCCTGGATCATGCAGAGGTAAGTGAGAGATGTTGCCCTCAGTTGTGTCACCTAAACATACATTGTCACAATCTGTATCTGTTGATGATGGAGAAGTGTGTGTGTGCAGTACAGGGGTATGAAATGTTGTTAACATGTTGAAGACTTACTTTAGATGCTGACAGTCAGGACGTTTGAGATGTTGGGGTTTTTTTTCATGTTGATGAATATGATTGCAGTTTTTTGCATTTTTTCTCATACTTGCATGACCAAGTTGATGCCTTAATCCTACTTGACATGGATATGCCCTATCTAACTAGGACATAAATGGAAACTTTAAGGGAGCTGAATCACTCTGAACAAACAAACAAACAAACGAAAGAAAAAAGGAGGGGACGGGGGAGGAGAATAAAGTGTCAATGTTCTCAGTTGTGAGAGATGTTGACATTTTGAAGAATTAAATTTTGAGTGAATCTTCTTCCTCGTTCGCCTCCCGTTAGATGAGCAGCCCAGTGTCCTCAATGAAGGCTGCCGTATTTTGAGTGAATTTATCAGGTCCTTATCGGTGGTATCATTATGCTGTATATAAGGACTTTCAATTTAAACGTTGTTCCATACATCAGGGCTTTCATTTGAAACATTGTACCATACATCAAGACTTTCATTTGAAGTATTGTACCATACATCAAGACTTTCATTTGAAACATTGTACCATACATCAGGACTTTTAATTGAAACATTGTACCATACGTCAGGACTTTCATTTGAAACATTGTACCATACATCAGGACTTTCATTTGAAACATTGTACCATACGTCAGGACTTTCATTTGAAACATTGTACCATACATCAGGACTTTTAATTGAAACATTGTACCATACATCAGGACTTTTAATTGAAACATTGTACCATACGTCAGGACTTTCATTTGAAACATTGTACCATACGTCAGGACTTTCATTTGAAACATTGTACCATACATCAGGACTTTTAATTGAAACATTGTACCATACGTCAGGACTTTCATTTGAAACATTGTACTATACATCAGGAATTTCCATTGAAACATACCATACATCAGGACCTTTAATTGAAACATTGTGCAATTCAGGACTTGCAATAGAAACATGGTACCTTACTTCATCCCTTCGGTCATGCTTCAGGCCCAGCTTCTTGAAGAACACATGCGAGAGTTACGTCGTATGCTGCGTCCTGGAGCAAAGCGTTTGAACTGGAATTCTCTGGGCATCAATGACTTTGTTGTCAAGTGTGAATCAGTGAGTGCTTGTTACTTTTGATTTCTCATTCAGTCTTTCATTCACAGTCTTTTTTTTTAAGCATTGGGAAGGGTATGGAAATGGAATTACATCACCATCACTTTAAGCTGAAAAATAATAATCAATGCAGTAAGGACATTCTGTATTTTTCAGAACAAATATTAACAGCACATAACTACGGCTGTTAGTTTCTGTTTCCCAAGCTGAAAGGGATGGACTTGTCAAGTTTTTGTTTTTGTACCTTTGGAACATGATTTCAGAATATGTCTGTAAATCTGACGCCTCCCTCCTATCCCACAACCTACCCCAACCTGTATATGCAAGAGATCTTCAAAGATTTATGTCCAGAGAAAATATAAATATGTTTAGGGAGTGATTAGGATGTCTAGAAAATATCCACAGAATAACACATTTTCTTAGGAATTTATCGGAATCTGTGCTGAAACTGCTGAAGAAGAGGAGTCTTGAACAATCCTAAAATGTGTTTTGACACAGTCTGTCAAAGACAGTGGTGTTTGTCCCAGTTGTTTAAGTACAACATCAGTTGTACAACATCAGAGATTGTTCTGTTTCCCCATACCAATTCAGAACCAATGGTAAACAAGATAAAAAAAAAGAAATTGTCATGGGAGTTTGCCCTAGGATAGCATCAAAGCAAAAATCACTCTGTCATTTAATATGCCAGAGTATACCACGAATGAATTGTCACAGAAAGTGTCACAGGATGACTGTGACTTTGCTGTACCATATCATATCTGAATGCACCATATCTTAAAGTTATGTTGATAAATCAACTAATGTTTTTGTTGCAGGCGATGGCCAAGTTTGAATCCCTGGTGAACCAGATTCAGAAAAATGCA
>CM065736.1:49247637-49280137 GCA_033310375.1 Conus canariensis | reverse complement strand
TGTAAAAATAACTCTTGGCCATATGAGAAAAGTGAACCAACTAGTCCTGAAGCAAAATGATTAACCCCAGAACCCCAGTTTATCAGACGTATAGTAGAAACTACACGTAATGATACAGTTCTTTAGCCTTGTTTACAGGGTAATTAATATATATTTACTTCAAAAACGTTTATGATGAAAGATAACACGAAGACACTTAACTTTAATTTTTTGAAAAATTACATTTCACATTTCCCCAGTGAGCAATGTCATCTGTATAAAGAGTTCATGTGGCACCTTTTGTATGAACCTCTGAAATATCATAAAGCATTAAACGAGTGTCAGGCCGATCAGACTTCCCGGGGGACACATAAACTGTCTCAGAACTTGGTAATATTTTAGTTAAACTGACTTGGATTCTATTATCCGATAAAAAATACCTTTAAAAACTGGAAGAGGCGACCTCATACACATATTTTGAATGCTTTTGTATACGGTTTGGTGTGCAAAATTGAATAATAGATTCTATGAACATTAAAACTGTGGCAAGGGCCGAGTGACACTTAGCTTAAGCTTTTTGACAAAGTGTGATGTTTAGTGGATAATGTGATCTGTAACTCATCTGTTTCTCCTTAAATCTGCCTGAAGTAAAGATGAAACTCCATTCTCTCAATGAAATGTACCATTCTGGTTTTTTTGTGTGTTTTTTTATAATTCTTTTGAAAAAAATCTTTTCAATGCGAGGTGTTAATTTCTCCATTCTCTCAATGAAATGTACCATTCTGGGTTTTTTTTAGTTTTTTTTTATAATTCTTTTGAAAAAAATCTTTTCAATGCGAGGTGTTAAACATATGGGTTGAAAACTAAAAGGATGTGCTTTAGGTTTTCCTGGTATAAAGACTGGATACCATTGGCTTTCTCCCAGTCTGTAGCGAGCATTCCAGTATTCCAATACATCTGAAAGAACTCCAACAACTTTGATACGAGACGCACTTGAAAATGCTTGATCATGTTGTCGGAGACAGAATCTCAGCCTGTGGCAGTCAGGCCTGGCTTGATACGATTAAATGAAAAACAGGGTTCCCCCATCGTAAAGGCTTTTTTTTTTATTACACACACACACACACACACACACACACACACACACACACACACACACACACACGGAGACAGAGACAGAGGAGGTGGGGGGGGGGGGGGTCAATAACAAATGGAAACGCGTGCGAGGGAGGTAAATAAGAAAAGAGGGTGGGGTATGTTTCATTCTGTTAAGCATATGAAGGACAGAACGTTTCCTGGGCAGAACATATACATGTAATGGAATAAAGACATGGTAAAATATAGAACCTTCATTGAGTGGAACATGAAGACCGTGAAAGCCTAAAGCCGATGCCTATCAAGCAGCCCTGCCGTTATGACAACTATTGTTGAAAGACGGGCGTGAATGAAACCACTCACCTGCCATTAGAGTTTCAGCATATCGTGCCAGGCGCCATGGATCAGAGACTAGTGCACACAGCTATTACAATCAGACAATTGTCAAGATGTCGTCTCCGTCCTCTGTCCCCCAAATCCTGTGCATCGTGCTTCGTATTGTACGATGTGATTCGTTTCCGGTATCTTCAGCTATCAATAGCATAGAAGTCAGCTCGTTTCCGACCTTCCATGAATCCTACAGTGAAGCTCTGATTTTTCTGTACCACGCAACCCTGAGAGTTCACGCTGAATGCGGTGACTGGGCTGACGTCAAACCAGGTGAACAGACACATCGGACGCGTCTGCCATGCTTCACGTTGCTTTCTGCCTTCATTCTGTCCGCGTGCACTGATTCAGACAGAGCAACGCAAGTGATTTTGACAGGACCGCACAAACGCTGCCACATATCTTTGGCATGTTTTCATTTATACTCTTGAAATCATGGTCTTTCCCGTGGTCTCATCACACTCAGTACGTTAACGCTACACATCACTTGATTTCGCCGCCATTTCACTCTACCTGTCCTGTTCTCTCTTTTCACCATGTTCTCGCTACCGTGCTTCAGACGCTTCGTCTTCCTGATCAGTTATAACAGAACATTTTGTCGTTGTCGTTGTTTTGCATTCATTAATGGGCAACCTCATCCTGTCGGCAAGCTGTCTTGTATATAAATTCATGTTCATTGGACGACTAATATTTCTTCTTATGAATACACATTCCAAGCTGACCATGAATCACATGCTGACAGGTGGCGCTGAGTGAGAAACGTCTCATGGTGGGCACACTAATCATTGTCATTAAACAGGATGAGCACATTCATGTTCCACTCAAGCACCAGAGTGCAGTGAATAATGTACATCAGCTGAACATTCACGGTTGACAGTTCAGCAACTTAAATAAAAATAAAAAATAAAAACTAGGCGGCGGCGACTATGATATCCTTTCATCTTGAACTGAAAACCATATTCTTCATAGCAAAAGCATGAAATAATTACTTTGGACACGTCTGAAATCAATAATTACTGAACTGTTACATTGGATATGCTTTTTCAGTGATTGAAAGAAACACTATCCTATTATCCTTTGATGTCCAGTGGAATTGATTTTTTTTTTTTCAGACTTAACTGTGATGTCAGCAACAGCAACAACAGCAGCAGTAGCAGCAGTTTTTTTTTTTTTTTTGCGTATTGTTTGTAATAATGGCTGTCGACACCAGCGCCCTGAAGCACATCAGTTGTGGCGGGCTGGTGTGAAGGCGTGCAGACGAGGAACAGAGCAAGTGGCCGTGTCAGCAGGAAAGCGGCAGAGCCCCAGTCAGCAGGCCCCACAGAACGGCAGGACAGACGCTGGCAACAGGTGAGTAACCTGTTGTTGCTGTCAGCATCCCCGCTGACTCCATCAGGTAGAATGTCTGTACATCGGTCACATTTCACCTTTGTCCAGCAGAACTACTGTGCATTTTGCTGTCACTGTCCACTCTGTCCACACTGCCGGCCAAGTCACGCTGAAGCACAATCAGCCACGAGTTGCTGGTGGCAGCGATGGCTCAGACTGTCGCCTGGCGCCAGACTGGGTGAGTGTGATGCTGCCAGCTTTGCTGGCTGTACAAGACGCTGTTGGTACCAGGCTGTGGAGCGGACACACAGCGTGTCATGTTCACCGGCACACTGCATCGCCTGTCGGACACACGGCGTGTCACCTTCCCAACAGCCCGCGCCGCCTGTCGGCCTCAGCTGCAACCCGTTGCACGACCCGGTCAGCCCTCTTGTCGTGTTACACCCGACAGTCATCAGCCCCTTGTCGTTTTAGACTGAACAATCAACCGGCTCTCTCACACGACAGAGACGTTAGGTTGGCATGGCAACATGCACAGAGAGAGAGAGAGAGAGAGAGAGAGAGAGAGATTGCGTTGTCGCCTGTAACTGGAACTGAAATCAACTGTATCAGAGAGAGAGAGAGAGGGGGTGGGGGGTGGGGGGGGGGAGGGGCATTGTCTTATAAAACTCGAACTGAAATTAACTGCATTCCCCCACCCGAGCCGCCTCCCCTGCCGCTGCTCTCTCTGTCTGTCTGTCTGTGTCTGTCTGTCTGTCTGTCTGTGTCTGTCTGTCTGTCTGTCTGTCTCACACACACACACACACACACACACACACACACACACACACACACACACACACACACGCACACACGCTCCACAAGTAAAAGGTTAAAAGGTCATTTGGGAACGTGAAAGAAGTGAGGGTGATGTTGGGGGTGTATATCACTGGCCTAGTCACAGGGCGGGTTCCTGTGCAGCAACTGATTCTGGAGCATCTCTTATCTTTACCCTGGTCAGGAAATTAAAAGGAAAAGATTTTTTTTCTGCCTGGTACACCGAAGACGAAATCGAAATATTTGTTTTTAAACATTTTTATTCATGACAGACACGAACAGGAAAAGGGGAGTAGAATGACTGGAAGGAAGCAGTGTGAAAGAGGAAAGTTAGCAGAGGAAACAAGGACAGAATGGTGCTTTATCAGGTGGTTCCTAGCACATGCATAATTATGTAGTGAAGGTGGTGTGAGTATGTGTGCTTAGTGTGCATATGTAGTGAAGGTGGTGTATGTGTGCTTAGTGTGCATATGTAATGAAGGTGGTTGAGTATGTGTGCTTTGTGTGCATATGTAGTGAAGGTGGTGTTAGTATGTGTGCTTAGTGTGCATCTGTAGTGAAGGTGGTGTTGGTATGTGTGCTTAGTGTGCATATGTAGTGAAGGTGGTGTTAGTATGTGTGCTTAGTGTGCATATGTAGTGAAGGTGGTGTTAGTATGTGTGCTTAGTGTGCATATGTAGTGAACGTGGTGTTAGTATGTGTGCTTAGTGTGCATATGTAGTGAAGGTGGTGTTAGTATGTGTGCTTAGTGTGCATATGTAGTAAAGGTGGTGTTAGTATGTGTGCTTAGTGTGCATATGTAGTGAAGGTGGTGTGAGTATGTGTGCTTAGTGTGCATATGTAGTGAAGGTGGTGTGAGTATGTGTGCTTAGTGTGCATATGTAGTGAAGGTGGTGTGAGTATGTGTGCTTAGTGTGCATATGTAGTAAAGGTGGTGTGAGTATGTGTGCTTAGTGTGCATATGTAGTGAAGGTGGTGTCAGTATGTGTGCTTAGTGTGCATATGTAGTGAAGGTGTGTTAGTATGTGTGCTTAGTGTGCATATGTAGTGAAGGTTGTGTTAGTATGTGTGCTTAGTGTGCATATGTAGTGAAGGTTGTGTTAGTATGTGTGCTTAGTGTGCATATGTAGTGAAGGTTGTGTTAGTATGTGTGCTTAGTGTGCATATGCGCATGGAGCGCGGAGGGCAAATGTACGAGATTTCTATTCAAGGTTTTTTTTTATGATCTTACCTGTATCAAGCAGTTTTATGATGTGTCGCTTCGCCAAACGAATGCGTACAATGTGTATTGATGTTTTAAGAACATGTAGAAAACAGGAAGGCAAGGTAAGGTATGGTGAATACTTTACAGACTACATCATTGGTGCCAGAGTTGTGATGCCTTTAGTCCTGTTTTGTTTTCCTCGTCACCTCCGTTAGCTTCATGTTTTCACCTGTTTTCGTCTTTTTCCCCTTGGTTTTCTTTGTCTGTCTGTCAGTAAAATTATCACCATTCAGCTGCCTAACTGATTTTACAAAACTTGGTGGAAAGACAAAAAGTGGTCGAGGATCAGCCTATTTTTTGTGCGGATCCATATCACAGGGCTGACCCAGAATGCCTTCAGCAGCGCGCGCACACACACACACACACACACACACACACACACACACACACACACACACACACACACACACCTCAAAACAAAACAAAAAAAGAAGAAAAAAAAAGGAAAAACCCTGCTCCATGGACTGAAGCACAGCTGTTGAATAGACAGAAATCTGGGGCATGGACGAACTCTTTCAATCTGGGTGCGAAGACATGATGCGGATTCAGATCAACGGCTGAATCCAAGATCTTATCGACCTTGATCGAGGTCAGTGGTTTGCCGTGTGCCCTTACGGTGGACAAAGAAAAGCACACCAAATGGTCAGAGAGTGCCACACCTGTCCATATTTTGTTGAACTATTTATAATGCGCGTTTGTGGTCTGAAATCCCAGATAGTTTTCAGATTCTGACTTTACATAAAGCAGCATCCAGACTTCAGCTTTGATTTACATGAAAAAATAGGTCTTCACAGAAAAGTGTCTGCTTTTCAAAAGAGAGCTGTAGTTTATAACAGCTAGAAAATAGTGGTTGCAATTTGTTTTTCATTCTATATTCAGCCTAGATTTGAACTGCAATTAAAGATCTCGCAAGTATGGCAAGAGATGCGTTTCTGTGTATTTTGCAACGATTATACATACTTGATAATTGCTTGCTGGTGGTATTCTTGTAAAATATTTACACTCAAGTGCAACTGATTGCCCTCTAAGACGATAAATTGTGAAGACTGGATGCTGCTATCGGTCATCGTGAAAAATTTCATTTACATGTTGAAAAAATCCCTTTGTCAAGCCCAATGATTTAGTTTATGCAAATGAATGACCGTAGGTGTTACCGTATTCATAGTAACTGTCACGTAAAAATACTGGCTAAATGTATTTCTAATTACGGATAACCATTCAAAGCTTATAAAAAGCTTTGATTAGATTTGTGTGCTGAACACACACCATCGTCTGACAAGAGGCCACTTACGCTCACCCTTCTCACATTCTTTCTCTCCACAACACACTGTTTTAGAGGCCACTTACGCTCACCCTTCTCACATTCTTTCTCTCCACAACACACTGTTTTAGAGGCCATTTACGCTCACCCTTCTCACATTCTTTCTCTCCACAACACACTGTTTTAGAGGCCACTTACGCTCACCCTTCTCACATTCTTTCTCTCCACAACACACTGTTTTAGAGGCCATTTACGCTCACCCTTCTCACATTCTTTCTCTCCACAACACACTGTTTTAGAGGCCATTTACGCTCACCCTTCTCACATTCTTTCTCTCCACAACACACTGTTTTAAAGTTCCCTTAGTTTATTGGCAAATCAGTTAAATTTATATTGACATTTAACCCATCATTCTCATTCAACTCATAAGACAATAGTGCATATATCTCCTACAGAGAGAGTAATTAAGTCACGATACTCACTAGGTTTAGTTGGTATGTCCGTGGCCGCGCTGAGGTTGTTTTCCTTAATGGCATTGTCTCTTGTCCTGCACTCTTGCAGTTAGGAGTCTCACACGAATCTGTTCTTCTCCTGGTCCTTTACACTCAACCCATCTCTGACATATTCTCCCAATACACCCCATAAGACTGAGATGATTGCGACTGCAAGCAGCTTTTTTTCTGAGTCACACAACTGCCTCATTCGTCCATCCAGTTTCTTCGTCACCTTGATGTGTTACATTGGATGAGACTCCTTCCAGCTCCTTCTGCTCCGTCTACCATGTGTTGTCTACAACTCCACTGGGTTATCTCTGACCGCACCTTCTCCCAGACGATGCCACCAAAACTTTCAACTATACTGTCATCCTTTCAAGACTGGATCACCGTCACTCCCTTCTTGCCGGTTGTCCAAAACATCTCATTCATCACGAACACAAACTACAGAATAAGGCCGCCAGACTCATTTTCAGGTGTTCTAAATCCTTTCGTATTGCGCTTCTTCTTCATTCTCTTCACTAGCATCCTGATCAAACATTTATTGGTCTTACACTGTTGTCGCTCTGTCTGAAGTCCAGCTTCTTCACGCCTTTTTGATCTACCCTAGCTGTGTACACATGGCCGGCCTTTTGCCTTCCTCAGCTGATAACGCTTCTTCTTTGCATCCCTCGTTTTCACAAAGACTTGTGGGCAGCGTTTCTCTCTTTTCAAGCGCCCTCTGTATGCAACAAACCTTCTGTTTCTGCACAGCTTTCAGTCTCTCTTCCTTCATGTCATCATCCAAGACTAAGATCTTTACTGACCCCTTTTTGACTCACGTATGTATGTAATGTGTACGTATGTACGGTCAGACGGGGTGTGTGTGTGTGTGTGTGTGTGTGTGTGTGTGTGTGTGTGTGCGCGCGCGCGCGCGCGCGCGCGCGAATGAAGCATACAAATCAAAGTTTTCAGGTTCATTAAAGGTGGCACTTTCCGATTAAACGGATTTCTGGAACACAATTTCAAAAACTTCATCCAAGAAAAGAAAAATGAACAACACGATAACAGTCGAGAACCGGTTTGACTACTTTAGAGTTAATGTCACATTGACCCAAATACCGCGGCTGACGTGAGTTATGCCGTTCAGGAAAACCACGTGCCGACACGTTTTCAGTCAAACAGAATACATCTTTAATGGCCTTAACGTGAGTTTGAACGCGCGATACGTTCGTTGAAAAGTAAGTCTGCCGGTCCAGGTATTATAATTCGAGAAGTTTTTAAACATTCAGATGACGCAATTAATAATAATAATAATAATAATGTATGGATTTTATATAGCGCAATTCTTGGGATCAACTCATTGCGCTCAGCACACACTCAAACACTCGCACTAACATGTGTTCACACACACACACACACACACACACACACACACACAGAGGCGCACTTATCAAGTTCATCGGTTCAAGCGTAAACAATACAGTTATGCATGCAGTACATAAAAAGTCAGGTCATAATTTTGTTAATTTGTTGTTAATTTTTTTTCAGGATCAGGGGCGTTGTATCAAAAACAACTTAGCCTGTTTAGGCTTTGTACGCCCCTTCTGTATGTATGTATGTGTGTGTGTTATATATATATATATATATATATATATATATATATACATATACATATACATATATATTTTATTTTATTTATTTATTTTTTCGTGTACGTTGGTCCAGTCATAGGCTGGCTCAGTCCTATTATCCATCAAATTCATATCTAATTTTAGTTAATAAGTCATGTTTATCTATGAGGTTCTTAAAAACATTAATACTAGGTGCACGTTTGATGCTAACTGTTAGTTCATTCCAAAAATTGGTTACTCTATTAGTAAAAGTAAATTTTCTCAAATTAGTTCTGGAATATTGTTTAAATATCTTATCTTCACTGTTCCTTGTAACATTCTTCTGCGGAGTACAAAAAAAGCATGCTTTATCAACATCATCAATTCCATTCAATATCTTGTATGCTTGAATCAAGTCTCCTCTTATTCTTCTTGCCTTAAGTGTTGGAAGTTGTAGATATTTTAATCTTTCCTGATATGAGTAATCTTTTATATTATGAATCATCTTGGTTGCTCTTCTTTGTACCTGTTCCAGAGCTTCTGATTGTCTCTTTAGCATTGGATACCATACAGTGTTTCCATATTCAAGAACAGGTCTAACTACTGTCTTATATAATTGTGAAAAAGTGTCCTTTTCTATAAATGTAAAGGTTCTTTTTATTATTCCAATCATTCTGTTAGCCTTATTAATACTATTTACAATATGATTGTCAAATAGCAGATTTTTGTCAAAAGTCACACCTAGGTCTTTCTCTTCCTCACATTCAGATACTTTTATTTCCTTATCCCCAATTTTCATTATATACTCCTTTTGTGGGTTTGTTTTACCAATATGAAGTACTTTGCATTTTTCTGCATTAAAATATAGGTTCCAAGTATCAGACCACAGTACTAATGTTTCAATATCCTTTTGTAATTCCTTATGCAATGTCTTGTTCGATAAGGAAATCTATCAAAAAGTAAATGGCTGTATGTGATCCAAATAAAAACACGGAAACACCATTTTTTCCGAGCTTTCGTAGCTCTGATGCTCCTTCTTCAACAGCCACATTTCATTTGTGAAGAGGCCTAGTGAAAAAAAAAACCGTCACGGCACAAACGTCACAGCTAAAAGAAGGACGAAAAAACGTCACAGCACAACGTCACAGATAAAAGAAAGAATGGGGGAGGGGGGGGGGGGGGAGAGAAAAAGCAGGCAAACGTACAGTAAGAAAGAACAATGAAAACGGTCAGGCCAACAGTCAAGATAAAAGAAAGAACAATGAAAAAGGTCACGGCACAAAGTCACAGATAACAGAAAGAACAATGAAAAAGGTCACGGCACAAAGTCACAGATAACAGAAAGAACAATGAAAAAGGTCACGGCACAAAGTCACAGATAAAAAAAGAACAATGAAAAAGGTCACGGCACAAAGTCACAGATAACAGAAAACATGAAAAAGTCAGGCAAAGTCAAATAACAGAAAGAACAATGAAAAAGGTCACGGCACAAAGTCACAGATAACAGAAAGAACAATGAAAAAGGTCACGGCACAAAGTCACAGATAACAGAAAGAACAATGAAAAAGGTCACGGCACAAAGTCACAGATTAACAGAAAGAACAATGAAAAAGGTCACGGCACAAAGTCACAGATAACAGAAAGAAAAAAAAAAACAATGAAACATAAAAGGTCACGGCACAAAGTCACAGATAACAGAAAGAACAATGAAAAAGGTCACGGCACAAAGTCACAGATAACAGAAAGAACAATGAAAAAGGTCAGGGCACAAAGTCACAGATAACAGAAAGAACAATGAAAAAGGTCACGGCACAAAGTCACAGATAACAGAAAGAACAATGAAAAAGGTCAGGGCACAAAGTCACAGATAACAGAAAGAACAATGAAAAAGGTCACGGCACAAAGTCACAGATAACAGAAAGACAATGAAAAAGGTCACGGCACAAACGTCACAGATAACAGAAAGGACAATGAAAAAGGTCAGGGCACAAAGTCACAGATAACAGAAAGGACAATGAAAAAGGTCAGGGCACAAAGTCACAGATAACAGAAAGAACAATGAAAAAGGTCAGGGCACAAAGTCACAGATAACAGAAAGGACAATGAAAAAGGTCAGGGCACAAAGTCACAGATAACAGAAAGAACAATGAAAAAGGTCAGGGCACAAAGTCACAGATAACAGAAAGGAACAATGAAAAAGGTCAGGGCACAAAGTCACAGATAACAGAAAGGACAATGAAAAAGGTCAGGGCACAAAGTCACAGATAACAGAAAGAACAATGAAAAAGGTCAGGCACAAAGTCACAGATTAACAGAAAGGACAATGAAAAAGGTCAGGGCACAAAGTCACAGATTAACAGAAAGAACAAAGAAAAAGGTCAGGGCACAAAGTCACAGATAACAGAAAGAACAATGAAAAAGGTCAGGGCACAAAGTCACAGATAACAGAAAGAACAATGAAAAAGGTCAGGGCACAAAGTCACAGATAACAGAAAGAACATGAAAAAGGTCAGGGCACAAAGTCACAGATAACAGAAAGGACAATGAAAAAGGTCAGGGCACAAAGTCACAGATAACAGAAAGGACAATGAAAAAGGTCAGGGCACAAAGTCACAGATAACAGAAAGAACAATGAAAAAGGTCAGGGCACAAAGTCACAGATAACAGAAAGGACAATGAAAAAGGTCAGGGCACAAAGTCACAGATAACAGAAAGGACAAATGAAAAAGGTCAGGGCACAAAGTCACAGATAACAGAAAGGACAATGAAAAAGGTCAGGGCACAAAGTCACAGATAACAGAAAGGACAATGAAAAAGGTCAGGGCACAAAGTCACAGATAACAGAAAGGACAATGAAAAAGGTCAGGGCACAAAGTCACAGATAACAGAAAGGACAATGAAAAAGGTCAGGGCACAAAGTCACAGATAACAGAAAGGACAATGAAAAAGGTCAGGGCACAAAGTCACAGATAACAGAAAGGACAATGAAAAAGGTCAGGGCACAAAGTCACAGATAACAGAAAGGACAATGAAAAAGGTCAGGGCACAAAGTCACAGATAACAGAAAGGACAATGAAAAAGGTCAGGGCACAAAGTCACAGATAACAGAAAGGACAATGAAAAAGGTCAGGGCACAAAGTCAGATAACAGAAAGGACAATGAAAAAGGTCAGGGCACAAAGTCACAGATAACAGAAAGGACAATGAAAAAGGTCAGGGCACAAAGTCACAGATAACAGAAAGGACAATGAAAAAGGTCAGGGCACAAAGTCACAGATAACAGAAAGAACAATGAAAAAGGTCAGGGCACAAAGTCACAGATAACAGAAAGGACAATGAAAAAGGTCAGGGCACAAAGTCACAGATAACAGAAAGGACAATGAAAAAGGTCAGGGCACAAAGTCACAGATAACAGAAAGGACAATGAAAAAGGTCAGGGCACAAAGTCACAGATAACAGAAAGGACAATGAAAAAGGTCAGGGCACAAAGTCACAGATAACAGAAAGGACAATGAAAAAGGTCAGGGCACAAAGTCACAGATAACAGAAAGAACAACGAAAAAGGTCAGGGCACAAAGTCACAGATAACAGAAAGGACAACGAAAAAGGTCAGGGCACAAAGTCACAGATTAACAGAAAGGACAATGAAAAAGGTCAGGGCACAAACGTCACAGATAACAGAAAGAACAATGAAAAAGGTCAGGCACAAAGTCACAGATAACAGAAAGAACAACGAAAAAGGTCAGGGCACAAGCACAGATAACAGAAAGGACAACGAAAAAGGTCAGGGCACAAAGTCACAGATTAACAGAAAGACAATGAAAAAGGTCAGGGCACAACGTCACAGATAACAGAAAGAACAATGAAAAAGGTCAGGGCACAAAGTCACAGATAACAGAAAGAACAATGAAAAAGGTCAGGGCACAAAGTCACAGATAACAGAAAGAAATGAAAAAGGTCAGGGCCAAAGTCACAGATAACAGAAAGAACAATGAAAAAGGTCAGGGCACAAAGTCACAGATAACAGAAAGAATGAAAAAGGTCAGGGCACAAGTCACAGATAACAGAAAGGACAATGAAAAAGGTCAGGGCACAAAGTCACAGATAACAGAAAGAACAATGAAAAAGGTCAGGGCACAAAGTCACAGATAACAGAAAGGACAATGAAAAAGGTCAGGGCACAAAGTCACAGATAACAGAAAGAACAATGAAAAAGGTCAGGGCACAAAGTCACAGATAACAGAAAGAACAATGAAAAAGGTCAGGGCACAAAGTCACAGATAACAGAAAGAACAATGAAAAAGGTCAGGGCACAAAGTCACAGATAACAGAAAGAACAATGAAAAAGGTCACGGCACAAAGTCACAGATAACAGAAAGAACAATCGAAAAAGGTCAGGGCACAAAGTCTCAGATAACAGAAAGAAGAACGAAAAAGGTCAGGGCACAAAGTCACAGATAACAGAAAGGACAACGAAAAAGGTCAGGGCACAAAGTCACAGATAACAGAAAGAACAACGAAAAAGGTCAGGCACAAAGTCACAGATAACAGAAAGGACAATGAAAAAGGTCAGGGCACAACGTCACAGATAACAGAAAGAACAATGAAAAAGGTCACGGCACAAAGTCACAGATAACAGAAAGAACAATGAAAAAGGTCAGGGCACAAAGTCACAGATAACAGAAAGAATGAAAAAGGTCAGGGCACAAAGTCACAGATAACAGAAAGGACAATGAAAAAGGTCAGGGCACAAAGTCACAGATAACAGAAAGAACAATGAAAAAGGTCAGGGCACAAAGTCACAGATAACAGAAAGACAATGAAAAAGGTCAGGGCACAAAGTCACAGATAACAGAAAGGACAATGAAAAAGGTCAGGGCACAAAGTCACAGATAACAGAAAGGACAATGAAAAAGGTCAGGGCACAAAGTCACAGATAACAGAAAGAACAATGAAAAAGGTCACGGCACAAAGTCACAGATAACAGAAAGAACAATGAAAAAGGTCAGGGCACAAAGTCACAGATAACAAAACAAAAACACGTTAGGGCACACATAAAAGAAAGGAGCATGAAAAACATGTCATGGTACACGACAGGGAGGGAGAGAGGGAGGGAGGAAGGGAGGTTGGTGTTGGGTTGAAGAGGGGGAGAAAGGGAGAGGTTGGGAGGGAGGGAGAGAAGGAGGGAGAGTGTGAAAGAGGGAGAGAGGGAGGGAGTGAGAGAGGGAAAGAGGGGAGAGAAAGGGAGGGTGAGAGGGAGGGAAGGATGGAGAGCGGGAGAGAGAAGGGGGAGGGAGAGAGGGAGAGAAGGAGGGAGGGGGAGAGAGAGGGAGAGAATGATCAGGCGAGTGCTTTTCGACTCTAAGTCAAAGTATTGTCTTTCCACCAAGTCCTCCAGGTATTCAAGACGGCCACTACTGGTACAGGATGACGAAGGACACATACCAGAAGAGGCAACCATCACCAACCACCCCAAAGGGATTAGTCAAAAACATTCAGACCATTGGGGCAGTTGGTAGCTTCCACCTCCAGAACCTCTCCCTCCCCCTCCTGATCTCTGGATTTTCTGAGTGGACCTGTTCTATAACAGTGCACCTCATGTCTTGTAGACTGTGATCTGGCTGTCGGAAGTGTCTTGCAACCAGGGGGAGTTTGTTCTCGTTTTCAGTTGTACACCGAATGTTGTACCTGTGGTTGTAGAACCTCTTCCGAACAGACATTTCTGTCTCCCCCACATACTGTTGTTCTCTGCATTTTTCACAGTCTGTCAGGTATACAATATTGGAGGACCTGCAGGTGACGCTGTCTCTGATCTGGAATGTTTCCCCAGTCACAACACTCTCAAAAGTTGTGGTTTCTTTGAGGTGACTGTTGCACAGGACACAACCCACACACTTGTAACAGCCTTTGTCCCCCCCCCCCCCCTCCCTCAGTCTCAGTAGTTTTCGGCAGCTTTGATGGCATCAGCATGCCTCTGATGTTCTTGCAGTACCTTTCCCCAACAATAGGAGGTTCAGGAACAGCCTTCCTCATCCTGTTGCTGGTGTGAAGAACTGGCATGTACGTCTTCAGCCATTGCGACAGAGGTGGATTGTGTCTGGTCACTAACGGTACTCTGGTCAAACTGGTTTTGTCCTTGTGGTAATCCAAAGTGGCGACACGTTGTTTTGAAGACACTGCACTGCTAGCATTATCTGTCAGTTTGGCTGGGTATCCCCTTTTCCTCAATTTGCCTTTGAGATCTTGACATCTCCATTTGAAGTCTGTTTCTTCCGAACAGATTCGTCGGTAGCGAAGGCACTGGCTGTACAGATGCTCCGAACGCAGTGGGTTGGGTGACATGAGCTGAAGGGTAGGATGATGGATGCATCTGTGTCTTTGATGTGCAGATCCGTCGTCAATGTACCATCTTCTGTAATGCTCATGCTCACGTCAAGGAATGGCACGTCCTTTCTCCCGACGTTTGCAGTGAACTTAATTGTGGGACGCTGTTCATTCAGCCACGTGATGAATCTGTGCAGTTCATCTTCTCCATGCAGCCAGAGCATGATCACATCGTCGATGAAACGCTTCCAGGTTTCTGATTCGATGTTCCATGGGCAAGTGCTGATGAACCTCCTCTTCAACCACCCCATGAAAATGTTCGCTATGGAAGGCGCCATGGGGGGACTTATGGCAGTACCAAACACCTGGTGGTAGATTTGGTCATTGAAACTGAAGACATTGTTTTTCAGAATGTGATCAGTCACTCTTAGGATCACTCCAGTCGGTGGGCAGTCTGGTGCAAGATGGCAGAAAAAGTGTCTGACAATGACACAGATACCTCATCGTGAGCAATGTTACTGTAGAGCCCCACATCATCTGTTGTGACGATCAGTGCTTCAGTAAAAGGCTGGACAGAATCAATCATTCAACCATTGTTCAAAAAGGGAAATGCTGACGATCCAGATAATCCCAGCGGAATCTCGCTTGTTGATGTCTGTAGTAAGATTTATGGATTTATCATTAATGACAGATTGAAAAGATGGGTAAACATGCATTGCTATTATCGTCGGAAGTCAGGCAGACTTCGACTGGGCATTCTACAACTGGTAATAAATATATTTGCTTTTTTTTCAGTCATTCAGAAGCAACTATTGTTTATTGAGAAAGTTCTATGTAGCCTTCATAAATTTCCAGAAAGCGTTCGATTCTGTTTCATGACATTGATTGGGGCTAGTTTTACAGAAAAATGACCCAGATGGAAAACAGTCGCTTTGCATTCAAAGCATGTATACATACATACATCAAAGCTCACGTTATAAGTGGCACAAAGATGGCCAACTGTATACGTCTTCTCGCAGTCTTAGGCAAGGAGACATGTGCAGTCCAACCTTATTTTCAATGTTGATTAACGAACTAGCGATGATTATAACTAACAATTTTAAGCACGGAGCAACTTTATCGCCAGAGGCCATAGAGCTGTTCATTCTTCTGTTTGCTGACGATGTCATCCTCCTGTCTGAAACTGAAATAGGTTGACAGAACCAGCTTAGAATCCTACACGATTCATCTAAACGTTTTGGACTGACGGTAAACGTGCATTAAAATAGTATCACCGTTTTCTCTAAAGGAGGGTACTCGGCGTCCTATAAAAGTGGACTTTTGGTGTAGCCTGCAAAAGCAGGTGGTTAATACATATAAATACCTTGGTGCCTATTGCACCACCACACTTGTTTCTATTCAACGTATAGTGATCTGGCCACGTCAGCCAAGAAAGTTTTATCGAGTATTTTAAATGTTCTGAACTTTCTAGAAAACAACTCATTTTTTGTGTTAAATTATTTGATGTTCAGATACCGCCAATTCTTTTATACGGTCGAAAAATATGGGAAAGTACAAGACATATACAGAAACAGAAAAAGCACACGTGCTCGTCATGAAACGATATCTGGGAGTGGGCAGAAAAACGCCAAATGAGATGAAATATGGAGAGATTGGATGGTAACATTTCTACATTGGTAGTAATGTCAGGTGCACTGGTTACAAATAAACAGATTGTATCACCGATGACCCACACACAAAGCTTACGTTATGCCACAACGCCTAGATAAACAAGATAAGCGAACGTTGGCATCCGGTATGGGAATAATTTGTTCTAAATTTGGTATATATTCTGTGTGGTTAAACCAAGGAGTCGAATCTGTTAATGACTTTCTACTTGCTTCAAAGAAAAACTCAGAGTCAACCAGAGACAAAATGAGGGAAGCCACATTACAGCAAGTAATAGACTAGAATTTTACGGTAATTATAACTGTCACTTTAACTGGAACACTACATGAACAATGTCAATTTAACTGGAACACTACATGAACAATGTCACTTTAACTGGAACACTACATGAACAATGTCACTTTAACTGGAACACTATGTGAACAATGTCACTTTAACTGGAACACTACATGAACAATGTCACTTTAACTGGAACACTACATGAACAAGATAAACAAGTTTGCCAGGCGTACTTTGATACGCTTCAGAATGGGTGTATCAGAATGGGTGTATCAGAATGGGTGTATCAGAAATCAAAGTTCATTCTTGCAAGATATAGTAATCAGTCAGATACTGAGATCGACTGCCCATTTTGTCACGGTGTGATTGAGAATGAAATACATTTCCTACTTTGTTGTCCTGCGTATGATGATTTGAGAAAAGAATTTCTACCTGAATAGTATGCCAAACGCCCCTTCCTGTTACGATTATCAAACCTGCTAATGACCAGGAATAGTAATCTGGCACAAATTAAGCTTTTAAGAGACGGACACATTTACTATACGGATGACGTAAAGTAACTCTAAAAGCTATATGATGTTACACTTCTTAGATTCTGCTACGTTTAATCTGTGTGTGAAATGTATCAACTCATCAGGTGTATAAGCCTGTGATATAACATTAAATGAATCCATCGGTGCTCAACCAATCATGACTGCAAATCCCAAACGGACTATGAACATGGACCAAATGGAATATCCATGTGTCTGTGGAAAGCGTTTCGCTACCACCCGTGGCATGAAGATCCACAGAACAAAGATGGGATGTGTGAAGACTCATCTGAATGAGCAGCAGCGCACTGCATCAGCAGATAAGACGTCGGAAGACCAAGGCCAGGATTTAAACCACAGTGCCAAGGACATCCACGCTGTTGGTTCGGATGAGGAATTTGCACAGGCCCTCGATGCCAGGCGCCTGAAACTCAACCTGCCACGAGCAAACGAAACTGAAGATTGGGAGAAACTGGATGCAAAAATCGTCCAAAGACTCGATGCACTGATAGGGAAAAGCACCCTGGAACACAAACTAGCCACATATGGGGACATTGTGTATGCCACATGTAGAGACGCCTATGGAGCAAAACTACCCAAAGAGAAAACACCTCCAAAGAAATCCAGACGCCAAGAAAAGATGGACAAGATCAGGGTCCAAAAGAAAAACCTCAAGATGCAAATGAAGACCGCATTGCCAGCTGAAAAACAAGGCTTGGAAAAACTGTGGAAAGACCTGAAAGAAAAACACAGCGCCCTCAGCAAAGCAGAATCTGCGAGGAAGAGGAAGAGCAAAAAGAAGAAGACACAAGAGCGCTTCTTCAGAGACCCCTTCCAGTTTGCCAGAACACTGTTTGAGCAGCCAAAATCTGGGACCCTAAGTGTGGACAAAGGAGTTCTTGAGCAGCATCTGAGGAAAACATACTCTGACCCACAGAGCAAAGCACCATTCGACATTCAAGGTCTGGTGTGGCCAACCAACCCTGAGGAACAGTTCAATGGCAAGCCTCCAACGTTGGCGGAAATCAAGAAGGTGGTCGACAAAGCCAGAGCCAAATCATCACCAGGGCCAAACGGAATACCTTACCAGCTTTACAAGAAATGTCCCAAGGTGCTGGAGTGGCTCCACAGGCTGCTGCGATCGGCTTGGAGAAACCAGAAGATCAGCGGCCAGTGGATGACGGCAGATGGTGTGTACATCCCCAAAGAGCAAAACTCAAGTGACATCAGCCAGTTCAGGCCAATATCACTACTGAACGTCGAAGGGAAAATCTTCTTCTCTGTCATGGCAGCAAGGCTGACCAAGTACCTGATGGAAAACAAGTACTTGGATGTGTCAGTCCAGAAAGGTGGCATCCCAGGCGTGGCTGGCTGTGTAGAACACGCCACAATGATCTGGGACGCAATCCAAAAAGCAAAAACAGAAAAGAGAGACCTGGACGTAGTGTGGCTTGATCTGGCAAACGCATATGGATCTGTGCCCCATGAGATGATACAGTTGGCTCTTGAGATGTACCATGTGCCAAAGAACATCCGCGACATGCTCAAGAAGTACTTCAATGGCTTCTCAATGCGGTTCTCTACCAAGGAGTACACAACAGACTGGATCAACTTGGAAGTGGGCATTGCAATGGGCTGTGCAATTTCCCCAATACTGTTCGTGCTGGCAATGGAACTCATCTTGAAAGCAGCAACAAACAACGCGAGACAAACAGACCTTGGCGATGGATACAAGATGCCTCCTCTCAAGGCCTTCATGGATGACACTACAGTGATTTCATCCAGAGAAGACGAGACACGTCATGTGCTGGAGAGGCTGGACGACATAGTTGCCTCATCCAGAATGAAGTTCAAGCCAAAGAAATCACGGAGTCTCTCACTGAGGAAAGGAAAAGTGGCCGGATCTGTGGTCTTCAGTGTTGCCAACCAGGCCATTCCAACAGTCACAGAAGAACCAGTCAAGAGCCTTGGAAGATGGTATGATGATACGCTGAAAGACACACAAAGAGCAAAAGAAACCAAGCAGATGGCGGAGGAAGGCTTGGAGACCATTGACCAGTGTGGGCTCCCTGGCAAATACAAGGTCTGGTGTTTGCAGTTCATGCTGATACCAAAGCTCCTATGGCCTCTGATGATATACGACATCTGCACCAGCATGGTGGAGGCAATGGAAGCCAAAATCAACAAGTTCACAAGGAAATGGCTTGGTGTCCCACCCTGTCTCACTGACATAGCGCTGTACTGTCGCCAAGCAAAGCTGAAACTACCACTGAAATCCATCCTGGAGGAATACAAAGCAGGGAAGATCAGACTTCAAAGCATGCTGGAGGACTCAGGAGACAAGGTGGTAGAAGCAATCAAGCCCCAGCTGAAGACAGGCAGAAAATGGAAAGTTCAAGAGGCGATGGATTCTGCAAAAGAAAGTCTCAAGATCAGAGAAATAACAGGACACACACAGACCAACAGACAAGGACTGGGGGTGACCAAAACTGAATGGTGGTCAAAGGCCAAAGGAAAAGCCAAAAGAGACATGATGATTCAGGAGATGAGAAAAGAAGAAGACCAAAAAAGACTCCAAAAAGCAGTCCAGCAGAGCCAGCAAGGGCAATGGACAACGTGGGAGAATGCACTCCAAAGAAGTCTCACTTGGAATGACATTTGGCACATGGCCCCTCTCAGGATCAGCTTCATTCTCAGATCTGCATATGACCTTCTGCCCTCAAATGCAAACCTGGTGAAGTGGGGGAAAACAGACGATCCTGCATGCCCCCTCTGCCATGAAAAACAAACAGTGGAGCATGTCCTAAGCTCATGTAAAGTAGCCCTGGCTCAAGGAAGGTACACATGGAGGCACAACCAAGTGCTCAAAGAGATTGTACAAGTAGTCTGGGCTAGTACCAACACCATAAAAGGGAAAATCAGGACTCCAAAAGCACCCGCAACATTCTTCACGGCAGGAGGCAGCAAATCATGGCCAAGAACAACAGTGCCACTCGAAACATGCAGGCAGAGTCTGCTGGACGGGCAGATGACTGGGAGTGCACTGCAGACCTCCCAGAATGGAAGAGTCACCCAGAGATCATCAGCAAGAGTGG
This sequence comes from Conus canariensis, assembly GCA_033310375.1. Taxonomy (NCBI): domain Eukaryota; kingdom Metazoa; phylum Mollusca; class Gastropoda; order Neogastropoda; family Conidae; genus Conus; species Conus canariensis. The sequence goes on along the minus strand of CM065736.1, from coordinate 49,260,025 downwards.
CATGAGACCAGACATAGTAGTCCACTCTAAGTCAACCAAGCAGCTGATCATGATCGAGCTCACGGTGCCATATGAGAACAGAATGGAGGCAGCTCAAATCTACAAGACTGAAAAGTATGCTGATCTGGCAAACAGCCTGAGGAGAGAAGGCTATCAGGTCAAAATCCTCACTGCAGAAATTGGAGCTAGGGGGTTTGTAGGAACGTCTGCATACAGCCTCATGAAACAGCTCTCAGTTGCAGGGAAGGAAAAAACCAGAGCCCTGAAAGCAATGGCAGAAGCGGCAGAGAGGTGTTCAAGCTGGATCTGGTCAAGGAGGAACAAAAGTGAACTTCATAAGGCTTAATTTCCCTACAAATATCAGGTGTCCCTGTGGCTCAGTGGTTAAAGCGCGAGTCATTAAGTGGAAAATGAGCATGTCCAGAGGGTCATGGGTTCGAATCCCAGCCATGGCTCGTCCCAAGATGGAAAAAAAAGGGGCAGCAGAGGGACATCCGGAGTCATGAACCGGGTGTGGCCCAACCCCCCTAGAGTGTCAGGAGATAAGGGCCGAAACACTTGCTTGAAGGGGGCTTCTCTTCTGAGGACTCTCTGCTGCCACGCTCTCCACGAGTTTCTTTCTACTTAAAACATAATGTCATTGTCACTCTCATTGTTTCTCTTTTTCTAACATGTTTTATATTCAATTTTACCAACTTAATTTTGTTATGCAAAGAAACTAACGTAAGTGGACATTCTCTCTCTCTCTCTCTCTCTCTCTCTCTCTCTCTCTCTCTCTCTCCTCACACACACACACACACACACACACACACACACACACACCTAACTGTAGGCTTGCGTTGTTTCACAACGTTGAAATGGAAGATTAGTAATACTATTGTGTGTTGAATTTTGAAACATACGTACTAATTTTGGGATTATGTTCTCCAGTTCCTAAAAGTATTAATTTAAACATTCTATTCCTCAATTCCTCGAAGTATTAATTGTTGATTTATATTCTCAATTCCTCAACAACACCGACTACAACAACAAACGTGGAGGGAAAAAAACACCTTTAACAAGACTGCGACGTATGCATCAGTTTCCTCTCTCTCTGTCTCTGCCTCTGTGTGTGTGTGTGTGTGTGTGTGTGTGTGTGTGTGTGTGTGTGTGTGTGTGTGTGTGTGTTGTGTGTGTGTGTACTTTTTATCTTTAAATCTTAAGTCTGTACTTATATTTTTTTCCCCTAATAAAGTGAGTCAGGCGGGGTAACAATTTGTTTTGGAGAACTGGAGCCTGGAAAACGTGGGTGAAAATGTCCGAGCTATCTGGTGGTGACAGCTTGGATACATTTTCAAGGGCAATCTTAATTACTGTCGTAATTACTGTCTTGCCGTTGTGGTAATTTCGATGGGTGGCCTGGGGACAGTGTCTGTTCAGGTCTCTAGTGACGACAATAATTGTCTTTGTTGCACACCAGTAGGAGTGAGTGTCCCACAATGGAGAGTGACGTAATGTCCATTGAACGATAGTCCCCCTGAACTTGCTGATACCGACCACTTTGACGACCACTTTGCCGACCACTTTGACGACCACTTTGCCGACGGATGGACCGTGACTAACGACTAGGGCGACCAAGACTTTGTGACAGGCAGCTGTACTTGGACAGACGTGACGGGGGCCATGGATACTGGGAAAGACGTGACGGGGGCCATGCATACTGTGAAAGACGTGACGGGGGCCATGCATACTGTGAAAGACGTAACTGGGGCCATGCATACTGGGAAAGACGTGACTGGGGGCCATGTATACTTGGACAGACGTGACGGGGCCATGTATACTTGGACAGACGTGACGGGGGCAATGTATACTGGAACAGACGTGACGGGGGCCATGTATATTGGGACAGACGTGACGGGGGCCATGTATACTGGGACAGACATGATGGGGACCATGTATACTGGAACAGACGTGACGGGGGCCATGTATACTGGGACAGACGTGACGGGGGCAATGTATACTGGAACAGACGTGACGGGGGCAATGTATACAGGACAGACGTGAGGGGGCAATGTATACTGGAACAGACGTGACGGGGGCAATGTATACTGGAACAGACGTGACGGGGGCAATGTATATTGGGACAGACGTGACGGGGGCAATGTATACTGGAACAGACATGAGGGGGCCATGTATACTGGAACAGACGTGACGGGGGCCATGTATACTGGAACAGACGTGACGGGGGCAATGTATACAGGAACAGACGTGACGGGGGCCATGTATACTGGGACAGACGTGACGGGGGCAATGTATACTGGAACAGACGTGAGGGGGCAATGTATACTGGAACAGACGTGACGGGGGCAATGTATGACTGGAACAGACGTGAGGGGGCAATGTATACTGGAACAGACGTGACGGGGGCAATGTATACTGGAACAGACGTGAGGGGGCATGTATACTGGAACAGACGTGACGGGGGCCATGTATATTGGGACAGACGCGACGGGGGCAATGTAAAGCTTTAATGACGTTGCGGGGCCTGTATATGGAACAGACTGACGAGCATTAGTTATGTAGGACACGTCTTAGGGCAATGAATACTGAAAGTTTGTCACACCTTTGTAATATTGGATCAGTGAACAATGCGGGATGCTTTATGACAGACTGACGTGGGCAATGTATACTGGAACAGACGTGACGGGGGCCATGTATACTGGAACAGACGTGACGGGGGCCATGTATACTGGAACAGACGTGACGGGGGCAATGTATACAGGAACAGACGTGACGGGGGCAATGTATACAGGAACAGACGTGACGGGGGCCATGTATACTGGAACAGACGTGACGGGGGCCATGTATACTGGGACAGACGTGACGGGGGCAATGTATACTGGAACAGACGTGACGGGGGCAATGTATACTGGAACAGACGTGACGGGGGCCATGTATACTGGAACAGACGTGACGGGGGCAATGTATGCTGGAACAGACGTGATGGGGGCAATGTATACTGGAACAGACGTGACGGGGCCATGTATACTGGAACAGACGTGATGGGGGCAATGTATACTGGAACAGACGTGACGGGGGCCATGTATACTGGGACAGACGCGACGGGGGCAATCAAAGCTTTCAATGATTTTCTTCGGGGCTGATCCATTCATTACATTGTACATGCACAAGCATTAGTTGAGGTAGAATCTGTCTTTAAATGGAAGAATATTTAAAGTTTTGTCATCACTCTTTGTCAAGGTATTGGATTTCAGCTGAATCAATCTAATGGCCCTTTTATGCAGACGACTTACTAGTTTCAGATTAGTTTCACTGGCATTATCCCATAACGTGGATGCATAATTGATAAGAGAAAGGATGTGCGCATGAAAGAATATCTTTCTGAAATGAAGATTTAGAATTTTTTTATTTTTGAAAGTTGATATATTCTCTTGGAAATACATTTTCCAAGATCCGCAATGTGGTAAGACCAACATAAATCGTTGTCAATGATAGCACTTAAGACTTTATGCGATGTACCTCTTCAATCTTTTGTCCTTGGGCATGTAATGGCGCGAATGAGGATTTCATTTTCTGTCGTTTTTGACGTGTTGTGACATACATGCATTTGGTTTTACTAGCATTGAGGGACACATGATTCATTTCTGTCCATGTAATTAGCTTGTTGATATTTTTCTGCAGGTTACTTACCAGTTCAGTAGGGTTACTACTATGAGATTGTAATGAGGTATCATCAGCAAACATTTCACAACAACATTCTATAAACAATGGTAAGTCATTTATATAAATAGAAAAGAGCAGGGGCCCCTATACTGACCCTTGAGGAACACCAAATTTTAAAGGGAGTAACCTTGACCTTTTGGAGTTAATTTCAACAAGCTGTTGACGATCAGTGAGAAACGACGTAAAGAATTTTAAGGCTGTATTCGATACTTTGTAACACGTAAGCTTTATTTATTTTTTTTTATTAGAAGGGAGTGCTTTATAACGCGAAACGCTTTTGCAAAATCTTCAAAAAGAATTCCAGTAAGGTCATTATTCTTAATATTTGTAAGACATCTATCGATAAGCTGTGCACGAGCAGTATGACAAGAGTGATTTTCTCGAAAACCTGATTGATTTTCATGAATCAGATCGTAATATTTAAGATGAGAATATAGGTGTGTTTGAACATATTTTTCGAGTGGTTTAGACATAAGGGATAATATTGAGATAGGTCTACAGTTTGAGAGATTGGTGGGATCACCTTTTTATATAAACGACGCGTCTTTCGCTTGTTTGAATTTTAAGGGCAAATGGCTTTCATCAATACACAAATTCTAAACGCGAGTGTATTAGCAATAGTCAATGAAGCGATTTTTAGTGTGTGTGTGTGTGTGTGTGTGTGTGTGTGTGTGTGTGTGTGTGTGTGTGTGTGTGTGTGTGTACCACAGTATTTTGGATGAACAGATTATATATGTGTATAATTGTTTTAATGACAGGAATTGTTAGCCTGCATTTGTTTTCTCCTGTACTTAATTGTTCAGTAACACACACACACACACACACACACACACACACACACACACACACAACACACACACACATACTCTCTCTCTCTCTCTCCTCCCCCCCCCCCTCCCCCCTCTCCCTCTCTCTCACTGTCTCTGTCTCTGCGTCTGTCCGTCTGCCTTTCTCTCACCACACATGCTCACACGAATGTGCGCACTCACGCACGCGCGCGCACGCACGCACACACACACACACACACACACACACACACACAACACACACACACACACACAGAGAGAGAGAGAGAGAGAGAGAGAGAGAGAGAGAGGAGAGGAGGGGGGTTTGTAATGTAGACACCTTGCTTGTGCCTGCTGACCGCGGATTGTGGTGTAGCGGACGGACGTGATCGCTTCTTTTATCATCGACAGCGAGTGTAGGCTTACAGCTTATTTTTACATGAGGAAGAATTTTGATTAAAATTATCTCTGAAGTAAAGTTATCGGGAAATAAGCTTGTATACACAAGTATTATGCTGATGAAATCGTACCTCTATGAAAAGGCGTACTGAACCTGTTTAATGCACAGGTATTGATCGCTGTAGCTACCGGCACTGGCCAGCCGTCACTATCGGGGCATTAGAGCCATCAGTGAGTGATCCACGAGACGGAAATGGCCTCGCTCAACCGACATTAATCTATGAATTGCTGGTGGCCCTCGTAGCAATCAGTTAAAACAAGCAGCTGCCAGGGCGCGGTGTTTGGAATCTCGGCAGAGTTGTCCTCTAAAATTGATGTGGTTTCTGATGGTGTCGGTGTAGTATTCGTCAGGTATTTACTCACTGCTCTCCTGAACCTGGAATAGTTACCGCTGTCGGCCATATCACCTACGTTGCGGACTGGACCATCCCGTCTGAATCACCTCTCATTGTGGGATGTCTTGGCAGTGGCTGGCTCCTGCCTAGTGTGTGTTTGTACTCGCTCAAATGGGAAGACCGGAGCCGAGTTAGACATCAGATATTATTCAGATTCTGACATTGACCGTTCAACAGTTCGCATACGAGTGTCTGTTGGGTCCAGCAATGGCGGTGCAGGCTGCAGTCGAACTGACAAAATCGATTTCATTTAATGGACTGTCGTCAGAACACAATCGGAGTTCCGGCTGGGCACTGGGATACTCGAACGTAATCAGTAACATAATCGTCGTGTCCAGTGAGTTTCATATGCTTCAACAGACGACAGAGAGAGAGAGAGAGAGAGAGAGAGAGAGAGAGAGAGAGAGAGAGAGAGAGAGAGAGAGAGAGAGAGAATATGGGACAGATAATGGAAATGTCGAATAGTGGAGGATATGAGGATTGATGAAGGAAATGAGGGAAGGGGGGGAGGGGGGGGATCATTTATTAAGGGCTACGTCAGGAGCAGTCAGAGAAACAAGCAAACAAAACAAAACAAAAAAACAAAAAAAAAAAAAAACTCACATCGTTTGACTTTTGTTGGAAGAAGTTCATATTTCATGCATGTCACCAGCACCGTAACTAAATATTTTCTTTGACAGAAATCAGGGTTTTGTGGAGATATCAAATGTGCAACAAACCTTGTCTGTGATGCCACGACGAAATATGCTTTTCAGATCCATTTCCGTTCGATTTTTTTCCCCGAAGTGATCTTTTCCCTGCTAGTTAGAGCTTTCATAGCCGTGATAAACTAATAATTCCCCCCCCCCCTCTCTCTCTCTCTCTCTCTCTGTGTGTCCCAATGTGATCTTTGATTTTTTTTTATCATAAGGACTGGAAAGTACAGTCGAAGCCGCTTATAGCGAATTGCCAGGGACATTAAAAATTGCTTCGTTATATCCGGCTTTCGTTACAACCGACGCGCCGGTAATAACGAATTTCTGATTGGTTGTTTTGTTATATCCGGCGTGATGTCTTCTCTCTCTCTCTCTCTCTCTCTCTCTCTCTCTCTCTCTCTCTCTCTCTCTCACACACACACACACACACACACACACACCGCGCGCGCGCGCGCTCGCGTACACGGGTAGTAATCAAGCTCGTTTCCTGGGCTGTTATATATACTGTAATAAAGATAAATAGATATGTTTTAAAAGTGTTTTCAAAACATGGCTGTAAATGAATGTAAACAGATCACATAGACCTGTGTTGCAGTTTGAAGAATTAGAAACCAACAACATGTACAACGGGCCAACAAAATTTACTGTATTATTCTGAAGACTTCAGAAGAATAGAGTGTCAGAATAAATTATAGAGTGCCACGATTTGAAAGTAGGAGGGGGGAATGGGGAGGGGGGGAGGGAGAGGGTTCTGCACTGACCGTTTACTGCTTCACACTGTTAGGTCATTGGAGTACGCACTGGTATGGAAAGAAACTCTTGAGTAATTGACTTTAAAATACATGCACTCTGCCGTGCTGGAGAGTTTATTTTTTGTTTGTTTCTTTGTTTTTGGTTCTTGTCACAGTTTGACAAAAAATCACAATAACCAAAAATAGTTTGTGTCTCAATCAGGTCTTGAAAAGAAAATGCTTTTTTTTCTTCTTTTTTTTTTACCTTTCTCTATTATTGCAGCGAAAGTAATAGAAGTGTTATTGCGTCTTAATGTATTCAATCAAGGGTTCTTTACAATTAGCAGTACACACTAGATTACACATATACAATTAATGGAATGGCAGTTATAATGTCTGATATGTGAATGTTCACATTCTGTGAAACAACAGAAAAAGGATGACTGTTGCCACAGCTGGACGAGAGAAAAAAAATCCTCAAATTCTCACATTCTGTGAAACAACAGAAAAAGATGATTGTGGCCACACTGGACGAAAAAAAATCCCTCAAATGTCACACTTTTGACAGAACAGACAAGGTTGATTGTTGCCATAGCTGGACGAAAAAACAAACAAAAAACTCAACCATTCACCGTGAAGAGAAAGATCTTAAAAACAACACTTTTTGTTTTCCATCCTCGTAACACAACAGTTTACATATGATGCTGGTAAACTGGATTATTATAAGGTGATGATTTCTCTTAATTATGATTTTTAATATACAATGTTTTCTCTATGCAAATACGTCTGAAAGAAGGGGAGAGGAGGGGGAAGAAGGGGAGAGAGGGGGAGAATGGGGGTAAGTTATTCATATGCGTTGACAGCTTCTATTTTCTCATAACCATAATGCCATTTCTCATTTTGTTCCAGAAAACCATCTTTACGAAAAGCAGTAATACTAGTTTCAGCCACATTCGTGGTCAACTTCAATCTGGAAGCAGCTGAATATAAGCTATTTCATTGTCTCTGTAATCGAACTACAGTTGTAGAAAGTAGCATGATATCATCAGCAAATAACAATATGAATAATTCAATCAGATCAAAAGCCATGCCATGACGACCATTCTCAATAATTTCTAACGCAAGTTCACTGATAAACAGTGAAAATAGAACAGGCAACACACATGCCCTTGTTTTACTTCACGAGAACAATTCACAACATTTGACAGTTTTGCTCCTGATCTAATTCGCACCTTTACATCATTATGCATATTTCTTACATAAGAAAAAAAGGTTTGCTTTGATATCATTTTTCAATCGACACAGGCCACAACAGCTTCCTAGAAACGGAATTAATTCTTTCTTTTCAAAATTAACATAAGCAACATACAATTTTTGTTTATTTGCAAAATGTTTTTATACTACAGCTTATGAACATATGATCATGGTGGAACATCCGTTTTGAAAACTTGCTTGAACATCATTTCCTGTAATGTGATTCTGATCTATTCATCCCTGTAGTCTAAAATTAACAATAAAACCATACAATTTGCAACCTACATTGCACAATCATTCCTGGTCACACCAACCATTCTGTTTAACTGTCATATTCACTGAGAACCATTCTGTTTAACTGTCATATTCACCAACCATTCTGTTTAACTGTCATATTCACCAACCATTCTGTTTAACTGTCATATTCACTGAGAACCATTCTGTTTAACTGCCATATTCACTGAGAACCATTCTGTTTAACTGTCATATTCACTGAGAACCATTCTGTTTAACGTCATATTCACTGAGAACCATTCTGTTTAACTGTCATATTCACTGAGAACCATTCTGTTTAACGTCATATTCACTGAGAACCATTCTGTTTAACTGTCATATTCACTGAGAACCATTCTGTTTAACTGTCATATTCACTGAGAACCATTCTGTTTAACTGTCATATTCACCAACCATTCTGTTTAACTGTCATATTCACTGAGAACCATTCTGTTTAACTGTCATATTCACCAACCATTCTGTTTAACTGTCATATTCACCAACCATTCTGTTTAACTGTCATATTCACTGAGAACCATTCTGTTTAACTGTCATATTCACCAACCATTCTGTTTAACTGTCATATTCACCAACCATTCTGTTTAACTGTCATATTCACCAACCATTCTGTTTGTCATATTCACTGAGAACCATTCTGTTTAACTGTCATATTCACCAACCATTCTGTTTAACTGTCATATTCACTGAGAACCATTCTGTTTAACTGTCATATTCACCAACCATTCTGTTTAACTGTCATATTCACCAACCATTCTGTTTAACTGTCATATTCACCAACCATTCTGTTTAACTGTCATATTCACTGAGAACCATTCTGTTTAACTGTCATATTCACTGAGAACCATTCTGTTTAACTGTCATATTCACTGAGAACCATTCTGTTTAACTGTCATATTCACTGAGAACCATTCTGTTTAACTGTCATATTCACTGAGAACCATTCTGTTTAACTGTCATATTCACTGAGAACCATTCTGTTTAACTGTCATATTCACTGAGAACCATTCTGTTTAACGTCATATTCACTGAGAACCATTCTGTTTAACGTTATATTCTCTGAGAACTATTCTGTTTAACGTCATATTCACTGAGAACCATTCTGTTTAACGTCATATTCACTGAGAATCATTCTGTTTAACGTCATATTCACTGAGAACCATTCTGTTTAACGTCATATTCACTGAGAACCATTCTGTTTAACGTCATATTCACTGAGAACCATTTTGTATAACTGTCATATTCACTGAGAACCATTCTGTTTAACGTCATATTCACTGAGAACCATTCTGTTTAACGTCATATTCACTGAGAACCATTCTGTTTAACGTCATATTCACTGAGAACCATTCTGTTTAACGTCATATTCACTGAGAACCATTCTGTTTAACGTCATATTCACTGAGAACCATTCTGTTTAACTGTCATATTCACTGAGAACCATTCTGTTTAACGTCATATTCACTGAGAACCATTCTGTTTAACGTCATATTCACTGAGAACCATTCTGTTTAACTGTCATATTCACTGAGAACCATTCTGTTTAACGTCATATTCACTGAGAACCATTCTGTTTAACTGTCATATTCACTGAGAACCATTCTGTTTAACTGTCATATTCACTGAGAACCATTCTGTTTAACTGTCATATTCACCAACCATTCTGTTTAACTGTCATATTCACTGAGAACCATTCTGTTTAACTGTCATATTCACCAACCATTCTGTTTAACTGTCATATTCACCAACCATTCTGTTTAACTGTCATATTCACTGAGAACCATTCTGTTTAACTGTCATATTCACCAACCATTCTGTTTAACTGTCATATTCACCAACCATTCTGTTTAACTGTCATATTCACCAACCATTCTGTTTGTCATATTCACTGAGAACCATTCTGTTTAACTGTCATATTCACCAACCATTCTGTTTAACTGTCATATTCACTGAGAACCATTCTGTTTAACTGTCATATTCACCAACCATTCTGTTTAACTGTCATATTCACCAACCATTCTGTTTAACTGTCATATTCACCAACCATTCTGTTTAACTGTCATATTCACCAACCATTCTGTTTAACTGTCATATTCACTGAGAACCATTCTGTTTAACTGTCATATTCACTGAGAACCATTCTGTTTAACTGTCATATTCACTGAGAACCATTCTGTTTAACTGTCATATTCACTGAGAACCATTCTGTTTAACTGTCATATTCACTGAGAACCATTCTGTTTAACTGTCATATTCACTGAGAACCATTCTGTTTAACTGTCATATTCACTGAGAACCATTCTGTTTAACGTCATATTCACTGAGAACCATTCTGTTTAACGTTATATTCTCTGAGAACTATTCTGTTTAACGTCATATTCACTGAGAACCATTCTGTTTAACGTCATATTCACTGAGAATCATTCTGTTTAACGTCATATTCACTGAGAACCATTCTGTTTAACGTCATATTCACTGAGAACCATTCTGTATAACTGTCATATTCACTGAGAACCATTCTGTTTAACGTCATATTCACTGAGAACCATTCTGTTTAACGTCATATTCACTGAGAACCATTCTGTTTAACTGTCATATTCACTGAGAACCATTCTGTTTAACGTCATATTCACTGAGAACCATTCTGTTTAACGTCATATTCACTGAGAACCATTCTGTTTAACTGTCATATTCACTGAGAACCATTCTGTTTAACGTCATATTCACTGAGAACCATTCTGTTTAACGTCATATTCACTGAGAACCATTCTGTTTAACTGTCATATTCACTGAGAACCATTCTGTTTAACTGTCATATTACTGTTTAACTGTCTAATTCACAACCATTCTGTTTAACTGTCATATTCTGTAACTGTCATATTCTGTTTAACTGTCAATTCTGTTATAATCTGTTTAACTGTCAATATTCTGTTTAACTGTCATAATTCAATTTGTTTAAACTGTCATAAACTGTCATATTCTGTTTAACTGTCATATTACTCTGTTTAACTGTCATATTCTGTTTAACTGTCATATTCTGTTTAACTGTCATATTCTGTTTAACTGTCATATTCTGTTAACTGTATAACTGTCATATTCTGTTTAACTGTCATATCTGTTTAACTGTCATATTCTGTTTAACTGTCATAACTGTCATATTCTGTTTAACTGTCATATTTGTTTAACTGTCATATTCTGTTTAACTGTCATAACTGTCATATTCTGTTTAACTGTCATATTCTGTTAACTGTCAATTCTGTTTAACTGTCATATTCTGTTTAACTGTCATAACTGTCATATTCTGTTTAACTGTCATAACTGTCATATTCATGTTTAACTGTCATAACTGTCTTATATCTGTTTAACTGTCATAACTGTCATAACTGTCATATTCTGTTTAACTGTCATAACTGTCATATTCTGTTTAACTGTCATAATTGTCATAACTGTCATATTCTGTTTAACTGTCATAACTGTCATAACTGTCATATTCTGTTTAACTGTCATAACTGTCATATTCTGTTTAACTGTCATAACTGTCATATTCTGTTTAACTGTCATAACTGTCATAACTGTCATATTCTGTTTAACTGTCATAACTGTCATAACTGTCATATTCTGTTTAACTGTCATAACTGTCATATTCTGTTTAACTGTCATAAACTGTCATAACTGTCATATTCACTGAGAATCTTCTGTTCATTATTTGTACTTGTTTTTCGTGTGTGTTTTTTAGAATCTCGTTACATCTGTACAGTGCCGTATTAACATCAACATCAATCAGCCCTTCTACAGCAACATCAATCAGCCCTTCTGCATCAACATCGATCAGCCCTTCTGCAGCAGCATCAATTAGCCCTTCTGCAGCAGCATCAATTAGCCCTTCTGCAGCAACATCAATCAGCCCTTCTGCAGCAACATCAATCAACCCTTCTGCAGCAGCATCAATCAGCCCTTCTGCAGCAACATCAAAGCCCTTCTGCAGCAACATCAATCAACCCTTCTGCAGCAACATCAATCAGCCCTTCTGCAGCAACATCAATCAGCCCTTCTGC
>CM065736.1:49232637-49242637 GCA_033310375.1 Conus canariensis | reverse complement strand
TAACAATTTTTCTAACAAAGCACAGATAAACTGTTTACGTATTGTTTTCAAAAGCTGTTTATAGACACGTCTGGCATTACAGTAAGAAACATGGTCTGGTGGAACTAAAGTGCAACGGTATCTATTTAACAAGTTACGGGCTTCTCTTTTACCAGACTGATACTGCATATCATACCAGTCATCATCATTACAGTAGAAAGAAACTCGTGGAGAGCGTGGCAGCAGAGTCCTCAGAAGAGAAGCCCCCTTCAAGTAAGTGTTTCGGCCCTTATCTCCTGACACTCTAGGGGGGTTGGGCCACACCCGGTTCATGACTCCGGATGTCCCTCTGACCCTCTGGACATGCTCATTTTCCACTTAATGACTCGCACTCTAACCACTGAGCCACTGGGACACCTGAAATTTTAGGAAAGTTAAGCCTTATGAAGTTCAGTTTTGTTCCTCCTTGACCAGATCCAGCTTGAACACCTCTCTATCGCTTCCGCCATTGTTTTCAGGGCTCTGGTTTTTTCCCTCCCTGCAACTTAGAGCTGTTTCATGAGGCTGTATGCAGACGTTCCTACAAACCCCCTAGCTCCAATTTCTGCAGTGAGGACTTTGACCTGATAGCCTTCTCTCCTCAGGCTGTTTGCCAGATCAGCATACTTTTCAGTCTTGTAGATTTGAGCTGCCTCCATTCTGTTCTCATATGGCACCGTGAGCTCGATCATGATCAGCTGCTTGGTTGACTGAGAGTGGACTACTATGTCTGGTCTCATGCCACTCTTGCTGATGATCTCTGGGTGACTCTTCCATTCTGGGAGGTCTGCAGTGCACTCCCAGTCATCTGCCCCGTCCAGCAGACTCTGCCTGCATGTTCCGAGTGGTACTGTTGTTCTTGGCCATGATTTGCTACCTCCTGCCGTGAAGAATGTTGCGGGTGCTTTTGGAGTCCTCATTTTCCCTTTTGTGGTGTTGGTACTAGCCCAGACTACTTGTACAATCTCTTTGAGCACTTGGTTGTGCCTCCATGTGTACCTTCCTTGAGCCAGGGCTACTTTACATGAGCTTAGGACATGCTCCACTGTTTGTTTTTCACGGCAGAGGGGGCATGCAGGATCGTCTGTTTTTCCCCACTTCACCAGGTTTGCATTTGAGGGCAGAAGTCCATATGCAGATCTGAGAATGAAGCTGATCCTGAGAGGGGCCATGTGCCAAATGTCATTCCAAGTGAGACTTCTTTGGAGTGCATTCTCCCACGTTGTCCATTGCCCTTGCTGGCTCTGCTGGACTGCTTTTTGGAGTCTTTTTTGGTCTTCTTCTTTTCTCATCTCCTGAATCATCATGTCTCTTTTGGCTTTTCCTTTGGCCTTTGACCACCATTCAGTTTTGGTCACCCCAGTCCTTGTCTGTTGGTCTGTGTGTGTCCTGTTATTTCTCTGATCTTGAGACTTTCTTTTGCAGAATCCATCGCCTCTTGAACTTTCCATTTTCTGCCTGTCTTCAGCTGGGGCTTGACTGCTTCTACCACCTTGTCTCCTGAGTCCTCCAGCATGCTTTGAAGTCTGATCTTCCCTGCTTTGTATTCCTCCAGGATGGATTTCAGTGGTAGTTTCAGCTTTGCTTGGCGACAGTACAGCGCTATGTCAGTGAGACAGGGTGGGACACCAAGCCATTTCCTTGTGAATTTGTTGATTTTGGCTTCCATTGCCTCCACTATGCTGGTGCAGATGTCGTATATCATCAGAGGCCATAGGAGCTTTGGTATCAGCATGAACTGCAGACACCAGACCTTGTACTTGCCAGGGAGCCCACACTGGTCAATGGTCTCCAAGCCTTCTTCCGACATCTGTTTGGTTTCTTTTGCTCTTTGTGTGTCTTTCAGCGTATCATCATACCATCTTCTAAGGCTCTTGACTGGCTCTTCTGTGACTGTTGGAATGGCCTGGTTGGCAACACTGAAGACCACAGATTTGGCCACTTTTCCTTTCCTCAGTGAGAGACTCCGTGATTTCTTTGGCTTGAACTTCATTCTGGATGAGGCAACTATGTCGTCCAGCCTCTCCAGCACATGACGTGTCTCGTCTTCTCTGGATGAAATCACTGTAGTGCCATCCATGAAGGCCTTGAGAGGGGGCATCTTGTATCCATCGCCAAGGTCTGTTTGTCTTGCGTTGCTTGTTGCTGCTTTCAATATGATTCCATTGCCAACACGAACAGTATTGGGGAAATTGCACAGCCCATTGCAATGCCCACTTCCAAGTTGATCCAATCTGTTGTGTACTCCTTGGTAGAGAACCGCATTGAGAAGCCATTGAAGCACTTCTTGAGCATGTCGCGGATGTTCTTTGGCACATGGTACATCTCAAGAGCCAGCTGTATCATCTCATGGGGTACAGATCCATATGCGTTTGCCAGATCAAGCCACACTACGTCCAGGTCTCTCTTTTCTGTTTTTGCTCTTTCGATTGCGTCCCAGATCATTGTGGCGTGTTCTACACAGCCAGCCACACCTGGGATGCCACCTTTCTGGACTGACACATCCAAGTACTTGTTTTCCATGAGGTACTCGCTGCCATGACAGAGAAGAAGATTTTCCCTTCGACGTTCAGTAGTGATATTGGCCTGAACTGGCTGATGTCACTTGAGTCTTGCTCTTTGGGGATGTACACACCATCTGCCGTCATCCACTGGCCGCTGATCTTCTGGTTTCTCCAAGCTGATCGCAGCAGCCTTTGGAGCCACTCCAGCACCTTGGCACATTTCTTGTACAGCTGGTAAGGTATTCCGTTTGGCCCTGGTAATGATTTGGCTCTGGCTTTGTCGACCACCTTCTTGATTTCCGCCAACGTTGGAGGCTTGTCATTGAACTGTTCCTCAGGGTTGGCCGGCCACACCAGATCTTGAATGTCGAGTGATGCTTTGCTCTGTGAGTCAGAGTATGTTTTCCTCAGATGCCGCTCAAGAACTCTGTCCACACTTAGGGTCCCAGATTTTGGCTGTTCAAACAGTGTTCTGGCAAACTGGAAGGGGTCTCTGAAGAAGCGCTCTTGTGTCTTCTTCTTTTTGCTCTTCCTCTTCATCGCAGATTCCGCTTTGCTGAGGGCGCTGTGTTTTGCTTTCAGGTCTTTCCAGAGTTTTTCCCAGCCTTGTTTTTCAGCTGGCAGTGCGGTCTTCGTTTGCATCTTGAGGTTTTTCTTTTGGACCCTGATCTTGTCCATCTCTTCTTGGCGTCTGGATTTCTTTGGAGGTGTTTTCTCTTTGGGCAGTTTTGCTCCATAGGCGTCTCTACATGTGGCATACACAATGTCCCCATATGTGGTTAGTTTGTGTTCCAGGGTGCTTTTCCCTATCAGTGCATCGAGTCTTTGGACGATTTTTGCATCCAGTTTCTCCCAATCTTCAGTTTCGTTTGCTCGTGGCTACTATTATATCAATTCTTTTTCACGCACTTGGCTGCATCTTTCAAGTAACTGTTGAATATGCGCATAGCTTCGCTTTTGTCTACATTCATAACACTGATCGCCGTTCCAACTCTGCTGAATTTCAGGGGAGCTAAGTGTATCACTATTTACATTGGTGGAGAGAGAGAGAGAGAGATAGAGAGAGAGAGAGAGAGAGGGAGAGAAAGGGAGAGAGAGGGGGGGGAGGCAGACAGACAGACAAACGGAGAAACTGAGAGAGAGGAAGAAAGGGGGCAAGAGAGAGACAGAGAGAGACATAGTTAGGGAGGGAGTGAGGAGAAGAGAGAGAGAGAGAGGGGGGGTGGAGAGGGGGAAGGAGGGAAGAAAAAGAGAGAGAGAGAGAGAGAGAGAGAGAGCGATTGAGTGAGAGAGGGTGAGGGAGGAAGACAGAAAGAGAGAGACAAAAAGACAGACATACAGAGAGGAGAGAGAGAGAGAGAGAGAGAGAGAGAGAGAGAGAGAGAGAGAGAGAGAGAGAGAGAGTGTTACGAAACAAGTCCTGCAGTGTTTAACATCGATATTGCTATGGCCCCTGTATCTTGTGGCTTCATGGCCAAGCAGATCTGATCTAACATACATGGATTACCTTGTGCGCAGTGACACCTAAATGAAACTGAAAACAACAACAACAACAAAAAAGCCCACTTCAGGTCTGGATCGTGCGAAATATGATTTTCTTAATGACTTCAACATGCTCAACTCCTTCATTCCTAAGATTCGACAATATGCCATGTTTGAATACAACAAGGCCCTATCTTTTGTTAAGAAATATAAGTACATATGTTTTTACCTTTTTTTTTTAAAGGTAAAAGCCCGTAAGAGCCCTACATTCCGGGAGTGATTTCCCTCTTTTGGTTGGCAACACGCATTGATTTTTAGACGCAGAAAAGAGGAAGCGAAGCAGCAACGGTGTAGGTGGAGGAGACAGACCTAAACAGACAGGCAGGCAGGCAGAAATTGGTTTCCGATTTCCAGCTCTGTCTTTCTCAGAAGCCCCTTGGAGTAACCATGGAAACGGAGATTACATTCGTGTCGTGATCAGCGCACAACGCCCGCTGCCGGCTTTGTTCCCAGGTCTTGATCATGGTATGGACTGCATCCCATCTCTCTCGGCTTGATCTCAGCGGGACCCACAACGTGAGGAACAATTGGATCAAGGTCTACCGGGTACCGTTCGTATCATTTGATCAAATCCTGCAAAAGAGACTGTCAACTTGGTAAGTGTAAACAGTTTCAACTTTCTAAGAGATGGGAGATGATAAACCAGAGGAGAGAGAGAGAGAGAGAGAGAGAGAGAGAGAGAGAGAGAGAGAGAGAGAGAGAGAGAGAGAGAGCAGCACGAATAAGAATGAGAGGTTATGTTTAGTAACACAGATAGGGATGAGGGGAAAAGAGCTGTAAACAAAATAAACGTATGCAATGAACATGAATAAATGAGAGAGTAAGAGAGAGTAAGGGTCTTTCTGCTAAGGACGCCATACTACTGTTATACATGGAAAATAACAAGCAAACGTAACAGCCATTGTTTTACAGTCACTTCCAGAAGAGTTCTTTTTAATCTCACTTGTGAGGTCGTGTTGAGATAAGGAAATCTTTCCTCGCTGTCTGTCAAGCCGGATCAGTTCTATGTGAAGGAGGCAGTCCTGAAGGGGAGTCTGAGGTCCTTTGGTGGGCTACATGAGGTAACTTGCTGAAAATGCCATTTTTGGCAGCCCGGCGTAGGGGGTGAGGGTGTAGGGATCTAGAAATCCTGCCCTCCCCCCCCCCCTCCATTCATTCCCCATCCTCATCCTCCCTCATCCGACGCTGAGATGCGTTGTGGAGACCGCTGTCCCTTTTGCATAGTTGGCCAAATACGGTATTATTTCACTGAACAGAATTTGTCTTTTCGCCACCGTATTTTTTCTTGTTGTCTTGATGGTCTGCTTAGCTCTCAACCAGTCTCTTTAGATGCAGTGCTGATCCAAGAACTTGTTTATAACCCAGCCACCTGCAGAGGCACAAGTATTACACTGTTTTGCGTGCTCTGTCATCCTGGTCTCCCCCCTTCATCATCATCACCACATTCCACATTTATTTTCTTATTTCAGCTCATCGTCGGGTGTGATTTCAGTTTCCTCAATGGGGCGTCACTGCGCATGGACTTGTCCAAGGACACTTCACTCCATTTGTTCAGCCATGACGCCACAGTGGACAGGGCTTACAGCTGGACAGGTCAATGAACAAGGCCGGCAGAGGTGGGAAGAAGGTCTCGTGGACAACAGGTAGCAGATGCCTGATAGATAAGGAAATGAACAGGTAGGGCAGATGTGGGAAGGTCTCGTGGACAACAGGTAGCAGATGCCTGACCTGCGGGTGAACCCAATGAGCCAGTCAGGCCCTGGATCACATGACCTGCACTACTACAAGGCCTACATGTGTGTGTGTGTGTGTGTGTGTGTAGATATATGTACGCCTGCATATATACTACTAAAAACAATTGAAGTACCACCCCTAATTTTTGTATGCAATTTTTAAAAAGCTCTGATAAACCAATTAATATTGATAATTGAATAAACTCTGCTGGATAAGCTTACCCGGTTCTCAAATACTACTCCTCGTGCATTTTTGTTATGTTAAAGTCGGTCAGCAGTTATCTACCGCGTCGCATCTGAGGCAGAAAAATCCCGAGAAATTATCGAACTTGTGTCGCTCCCAGATTTTCACACAGATACAGCAAGAAAAAAAAATGTGATGCACGTGAAAGCAAGGTCTTTTCTGAGCAGAATTGCAATCAGTTAGCACATTTGACGGGTATAAAAAGTCGCGAAATTTAGGAAGATTTAACCATGCCTGCGAGACAACGACCAAGCAACACCGACAGAGGAAGAGCGATAGCATGGTACCAAGAAGGTATTGGCTTGAGGGAGATTGGTCGACGGCTTGGAGTGAGTCACCCAGTCATTCTGAGGCTCAGAGACCGTTGGCTTAACACTGGAAGTGTTGAAGAACAGCAGGGACGTGGACGGACGAGAAGCACCTCCATACAGCAGGATCGGTTCATTGTTATCGCTTGTCTGAGAGACCGTTCAGCCAGTGCCACAGTACTCCGAGACCAGCTACGACAAGTCAGCAACGTCAACGTCAGTACCCAGACAGTTCGGAACCGGCTCCACGACGCCAACTTGAGGTCAAGGTCCCCAGCAGTGAGATCAATACTGACCCCAGCGCATCGAGCTCATCGTCGGGCCTGGGCAGCATGTCATAGAAGGTGGACAAGAGCTGAATGGGCAACAGTACTCTTCACAGACGAGTCAAGGTTCACCCTCAGGTTCAACGACGGGCGGGTTCGCGTCTGGCGACGTCCTGGAGAACGCTACGTTGACGCTGCCGTCAGGGAGCATGACCGCTATGGAGGTGGGTCCGTGATGGTGTGGGGTGGGTTCAGCCTACGTCACAGGACCCCCCTACACCGTGTTGAAGGCCGCCTGACCGGTGCCACCTACCGCGACACCATCATCCGCCCCCTTGTGATGCCCGCCCTGAGGGCAGTTGGCCAGGGCGCCCAGTTCCAGGACGACAACGCGCTGTGCCACCGCGCCGCCATCGTGAATCAGTTCCTACAAGGGCAGCAGGTGACAAGAATGGACTGGCCTGCCAGGTCACCAGATTTGAACCCCATAGAGCATCTGTGGGACGTGCTGGGGAGGCGAGTGCGGGCCCACAACCCTCCAGCAGACACCGTGGACCAGCTGTTTCAGTTGCTGGAGCAGGAGTGGCAGGCGATCCCCCAGGACACTCTCCGCCGCCTGGTGCACTCCATGAGACGTCGATGTGACGTTTGTTTGAACGCGAACGGTGGTCATACCCGTTATTAACATCATGACATCTACCATAGACTCTTGTTACTTTTCATTTTGGGGGTATGCCTCTTTAATCAAGTGTAAAACAAAGATAATTTTTTGTCACGGTGTTTGAATAAATTTGAATGGATTGAGGAATAATAAAAATAAAATATTCAATCATTAAATTATGTTCAGCTTTGTTTTCTTTCGAATGACAGCAGTTTTCCTAAGTGGTACTTCAATTGTTTTGAGTAGTGTATATGTGCACATTAAGCCTGCACATGCGGGTGTGAGGGAAGTCTATGCAGGGAAATATATGTGGAGTATGGACATTTATTTGAAATCATAATTAGGAAAAATGTTCTCCTCTGCCGTACAAACATCTGTGCAAGATGCTGTACACATGTACACAGAAATGCCATACGATCAGCTAGTCACTGATACAGCCATTGTGTTCTGGGCGTTTAGAAATCAACGGATCGACAGGTGCAAACCGAGCTGTGACGCTGCCCAATCCTGAAAAAGTATTTCTGTCACAGCAGACAACGGAGGGGGCTGGGAGCAGGCCCCCATCCCACCTCACCCTCTCCGTCCACCAACTTCGCCCTCCCTCTCTTCACTCCCCATCCCCGCCTCCCTCACTCCAAAAAAACCCCATCACTTTTAGGACATTAATTAAGAATAGATGTACACACACACACACACACACACACACACACACACACACACACACACACACACACACATATCACTAGTGCAGACCCACCCCATCCCCAGGCTCTATAGTCATGCATTTGCAATAGATGAGACAGGGATCCTGAAAGTTGCAATAGATGAGACAGGGACCCTGAAACTTACTGAGTCTATGATCTCAGCTGACAGGTGTTCACTCATCTATCTCTGCCATAGAAAAGCCCCAGCAAGGATCTGCTTGTTCCTCGTTCTTTCGCTGGTGGTGGTTATTGCCCTTCATTGCAGCTTCACATGCGGTCACGTCCTCTCTTGATGCGCGGCAACTTCCTCTTTTGATGTGTAGCCACTTCCTACGTTTGTGACTGAATGCTTTTAAGCGCTTGTGTTATTGCTTCTGTCTTCGCTGTTAGACTGGAAGGTTTTTGAGGTTGCATGTAGAATTCTCTTCCAGGAACATTCGGCCATTTTGTTTCACTGTATTATCCATTGCCAGACTTACTTCTCAACTGGATTATATTGTGTCATGTACGGCTCTGCGAGACCCTCTTATCTGAAACTCTTGGATGGTCCAAAAGAAGTACTATACTCATAAAGTTGTATCTTTCATACGAATGATCATTGTTCGTTGTGCAAGAAAAAGGGAGAATGATATTTCTTTCAGAGTTCTTCATTCAAGATTATTTTTCGGACAATTCCTCAGAAGAAATGTTTCACGGCACAAATATTTCAGGATCTGTTTCTCACGGTCATAAGTTTCTCCGGCACAACACAGTCCTTACGGAATTCTTCACAGTCAGCTTCAGATGAATCCATATCATACGGTCGGTTTCTTCCAGTTCAGAGCAGATGTTTTTTAACTATAGGCCTACACATTACCATGACCTTGGGGAGCAGGACAGTTCATAGGGGCGTCAATAACAGGAAACGCCCGTACCAGGAAGATAGCGCCCCAACAGATTAGGCTAGCACCAGGGTTGACAGTCATCCACCCTCTGATGAGACGCCATCACGGATGTGGCTCCCTCACGGACCAGACGGGTCAGACAGCTCGCCACGTATGAAGCAAGTCCAAGTAATCACACAAATTTTCTGAGTAATAATCATCAGAGTAAGAACAATGCACTCTGCACAAAATTCTGCGAATTACTTCGAATTCGAACACCAGCTGCACAGATCTATCCTTAGGCACATTGTGAGTCGTCCCACTGTCATTGTGAGTCGTCCCACTGTCATTGTGAGTCGTCCCACAGTCATTGAAGCTGGCTACAGCTTCTTGACACTTCTTTCTTAGGCCTAGTCAGAACTTTCACACCTTTCTGCGTCAAAAACAAACCGATTGTCATCTGGTGCACAAAGGAAATAAATTCATATGCAGCCAGTCCTTCACAATAACTAGGCCATTGATCTCAGCTTACGATCAGGCTTCGCTGGATCAGCAGTCAGCAGTCAGATCTCCGAATGCCCGTTGAAAAAAAAAAAAACGCAACGGAGTTTTCGGTGCATGTTGGCTGACAGCGTTATTTTCCAGATCTAACTCCGATTGGTCCACAGGGCTCAATACCGATGTTGCTATGGGGAAATGATAGTAATGAATCAATGAATCAATCTAATTTGATAACAACTGATAACAATTCTTTTTACGTCCGTTTATCTTCAACATTTTTACTACTCTGCTCGAAGTTGTAAGTTGGGGAAACATATCGTTCCCTCAACGAACGCTTTTTGGAGGACCTCAGAGCCATCCAGTCGTCACATCCAACACCAGTGGGGATTCATTTCAATGCTGACTGCCTCAGCCAAACCCATATTTCTGTCACTGCTGTTTGGCAAAACCACTCCTCAGCTCCAGAAAGAAAATTCCAGGAGTCAAGGATCATCTCTCGTCTTGACACCTTAATCCTTGATAGACTCAACTCCCACTTCTGACTTTTTTAGTTTGAAGCATTCCAGCTCTTTGCCCTCGCTTCCTTTCCCCCGACCTCTCCTCCATCCCTTTCTCTCTACACCCCCTCCCCCAATTTTTCCATCCCACCATCTTTA